>JAWZYV010005247.1:0-556431 GCA_038373885.1 Cheiracanthium punctorium
GAGGTTTCCAGAAAAGTCAATTTTCTCGAGGGTTCTACATAAAGCGTGAATTTTGATTACGTCATGAGAAGAGAAAATGTTGGTTTATTATGCGTTTTTTTAATGCAGGAAAAAACAACTTCCAGGCCCCATTTGGGAAAATCGCGCCAAATGGACCAAAAAAGTCGCCAAGCTTGACGACTTTTGGCGAAATATCGCCAAATAATTTGGCGCAAAATAAGTCCTCAAAAGTGAAGAGATCTAAGCTCTAGGACTAATATTCTCGAGAGTTTCTAGAAGCCCATAGAAAAACATATGGGGAAAGCGAAAACTCCGTATCGTCCGGTTCTAATTGGCGATTTTGATGCAACAAAAAGCAAAATTTATCTATTTGAAGCGTAGAAAATACGAATGTTGTAAACCATTTGTTAAGCCCCAGAGCAGCGGGTTTGCCCCGAAATTCGTAACAATAATTATCAACAATTTTAATTTTGCGTAAATTTCCGTATGATTTTAATAATTTTGCATGAAAGAATAAAATCTTTTTAGTTTTTTTTTTTTATTTGTTTTCCTCTTGTGATTTCACAATGTTGTTTCAATATTATATCAATGTCCATGCTGAAAACAACGAGGAGAAGAAAACTGAACAAAATCATGTGGAAAACGACATTGAACGTTCAGATTGGAAATAAACATTTTGTATGTTAGCATTTTAACAATTCAAACCACATTGAAACAACATTGTTTGTGCTTGGGGTTGGGTTAACTGTTAATTGTTGACCGCAAAAATATACTTTACTTTTTATTTTATTTATTTTTTCTAAACTCAAGTCTCCCTTGAAATTCTTCTACCACCCCCCCCCCCACACCACCACCACCAGGCACACCTCCCAGGTTGAGAGCCATTGCTCTATAAGATGTAGGATAATTCCTTGCTTTGATGGTTGAGAGCAGTCCATACTGCCGGAACGCTAAAACAGTTATGGTGGCTGCAAGTAGATATATACCACCGCAAAGAGTTAACAATATCATAATCCATTTCTACAAGAATTCGTAGTTACAAAATACATCACACACAGGGTTCTCTGAAACATCTATAATCGTTCAGAAAACGTTCTGTGAACGTTAATAGACGCTCACAGAACCTATGCGTGCGTCTGGGTAAACTTGTCTGGTCTACAGTATGAATATTTAAACAACCATATCTTACCATTGACGAAAAGCATATATCGCCAGATTTCAGGAAAAAAATCTTGTCCGAGAGTAAGGTATTCCAATATGTGTCTCAAGTACTGTAAATTCAAAATCGGAATTAGTTACAAAAACATTAAGAGAAGATAAAATGCAGTTTAATCAATCAAATCGCATTGAAAATGGATTAACCTTTTGAGGCGCAACCCTTTCCCAATGCTGAAAAAAGGGCAGCCGTTGCCATCGCTCGACTTAACTACCAGCAAGATGGCGGACGATCGAAACGTTCATCGCGTGCCACAGATCTAGAGACCTTTTTTTGACGCAAAGGTCTCTAGATCTGTGGCACGCGATGAACGTTTCGATCGTCCGCCATCTTGCTGGTAGTTAAGTCGAGCGATGGCAACGGCTGCCCTTTTTTCAGCATTGGGAAAGGGTTGCGCCTCAAAGGGTTAACTCAAAGTCATTTTCTGTCGTAAATGTACATAAAATCTCACCGAATACAAACTTAATTAATATTAATCTCAATACAAGACATCTCCTTGTTTTATTTAATTAAAATTGAATTTATAACCTCATTCACGTGATAATTGTAGAAATTAAAGTTGCAGTTTCTGTTATAAAAGTTAAAAGCAAGAAACTTACCACACTTGTGAGAAAGGTCTTGATAATTAAAACCGTCGACATCCATAATGTATATTATGTCGTTGTGGTCATAACCATTCTAAAAAAAATAAAATAAGAGAACAATCGAATGCTGTTATTAATAGTTTTATTTATTATTTCCTATGGTAGGGGTTTTACAATACATAAGCGCAAAAAAATAACCATAACATAAAAAGTCATTTCCTCATTCGTTTTCTGTTTCCCTGTATCCCCTGTATTTCCCTGTAAATGTCATGTTTGGCGATATTTTTCTTGACATTGGCTTAGAATTATACTCGCTTTTATAATCTTGTATGAAATTAAAAAATATAACTGAATAACATGTGTTAATTTTTATTGATTTATACTAAGTGAGTGTCATTTAATAAGTCAAAGTTGAAGCTTTCTTTTAAGAGTTTAACTAATATCTGAATTGTTCGTACACTTTCATTTTTAAATAATAAGTGATAATAATAAGTGAAAATAAGTGATTTTAAAGTATTGATCAGACACAATAAATAGGAAAGTCACGTAAAAAAACCAGAATTTTATGGTATTGATAAAAATTTTCAGGAGATGAAATCGAAAAAAAAAAATAATAATAAATTGAATTTTTATACGGACCCCATACAAAAAATTCCCAATTAGTAAAGTGTGGCCGATACATTGTAAGAGGATAAAACAATGAACATTGGTAGATAGCTGGAATATGAAGGTCCAGATTTCTGGCCTATAGCGCGGCTGCCGGTGTAATGGTCTGGCTGACAAGTAATTACATAACATTAGGGGGCGTTTTTCCCTTGATGTTATGCAATTACTTGTTGAAATTCATTAAGTCTTTCGCCTAAGGCATTTTTCCCCCTTCGTCAGATAGATCTAGTGTGCTTTGTGTAAACAAAATAACATATTTATAAATTGTTTTATTTATGTTCTTTTTCATAATGTGTATTTCAAGCTTTAAATTAGTAATAGTACTAAATATCTAATAATGATTTGTTTTCTCTAATATGTTTTAAGCAATGGCACTGTTTGTTTAGCGTTAAATTGCTTTAACAGGAAATTTGAATAGCAGTATTATTTTTATTTCCATAAAAGATTTTAGGCTGCCTTCAGATATCCTAAATTTATTGCTTAACATATAGACAACAATGCAACATTAAGTTAAACTAAATTTTAAAAGTGTTTTTATAAAAAGTCTTAATATTATAAATATTATATACAGTTTAAAAAAAAAATTCTAAATATCTTTTAACAGCCTAAATAATGTTTTATAACTGAATTAATTGCGTCAAAGTGATATTATTGGTTTTCCTAAAATCTGTATTTTCTATAAAATTTTATATTAACTAGGGGCCAAGGCCCCAAGACTCGCTACGCTCGCTTTTCGTATGAGGCATTCAGCCCCTAATAAGGCTTATTCGTAAAAAAGACAGAATTTCAACAGACAAATCCCAAAGATTGGATCAGATAGAATGTTACTGAGCTACACGTCGCTTGGTTCTTGCATGTTCATTGGTACATAAAAATTTAAACTTCACACTACAGTAGACCACTCCCCCATATCACGGTAGATATTTTGTTATTAGGAATCCGTGTTCTACGGGTCCTGAGCTATACTCCACCTGGAGTGCGGACTCCGCGTATAATCGCTGGAAAAATTATTTGCACTCCTCAGAAACACAATGATATTTAATGTTGCCATTCAAAAGTTATATTAATTAAGAGTTAAAGCGTAATAAAATCAGAACATCTGTTTGAGCTGTATTTTTAATTATGTAAAACCTATTGGACACCTTGCGTATTTGCCACCCATGGCGATTTTTCATTATTTGGCGACTTGCGTATATGTATAGTTAATAATGATCTCTAAGAAAAAAGTACTTCACGTGTTTTCTTTGATAAAAACTACGGAACAGCTAGGATAGCTTGCCACCAATGGCGACTTTTCATTATTTGACGATTTACACATGATCACGACCTATAATTACTGCTCATGCAAGGTTCCCGGAAAACCGTTATCCATAATTTCATATACATAATCCTTTGCAGATTGGCGTATTTAGGCGAATTATATCATCTCGCCGCGCTGGCAATAGGCATAGTAACGCCACCAAATGTGTCTACTGGTAGGAAATACTCCAGCTGGACCGAACCGCCTTTAAAATAATCTGCACTTTAATTATTTTCATTTTCAAGATACTGGGTTCCAGCATTCTGGAACTCTAAGCTTATTCACCCTGCTTGGAAAGATACTATTTTGCCAGATCATTCCTAATGCCAAGATGGCGCTTTTAAAATCAGTTACATATTCTGTTTTGGAAAAACGAATAGTCGCTAATTCTAAACTCCTGTTGTCTAAGCGAACTTACTATTTGAAAATTCTCAACTTTGTGTAACACACTTTGAGTTATTTATTTCATATACTTTTTAATTTGGCGTAAAATGGGCGTAATTCTAACTTGTATGTAAATTTCACGCGATTCTACATACTTGGAAACGCTTTGTTGCAAAGGAATGAATGATTTTATGCCAAATCTGGCAATCATTATGTTTATTTTTTCAGTTTTTTATTAATATCTTCTAAAGTAATTCGATTTTCGAAATTTAAGTCAGCTTAGCAGGTTCCTCGGAATTTTTCGAATCTGTGGGCACCTTAGTCGAAACTCAAATCCCCACGGTTTAGGAGGAGATAGGCCAACAAGCTTTGACAGCGCCAGCGGCCTTTACTTTTTTTAGAATAGAGAGAAACATATAAAAATATTGTATGGTATTCCCAATCCAAAATCATAAGTTTCATCGAAAATATCACAGCGAAAATTATCTCTTATTGAAAGAAATTAGTAAAATATTTCTATTTCAAAAAATTTCAGCATTTAAAAATATACACGATGATAGTTTGAATTATTATTATTTTTTTAATATTTTTATTCTTCAAGTATCTGATAGATTAAACGCTATCGCTACGAAAGCATCTCAATCTACCGCACGATTTAAAAAAAAGGAAAAAACGCCACATGGGCGAGTACCGCTAAAGTGCGGCCATTTATCGGTAACCCTAAACCTGGTAAAAATCTCAAGCTCGTGTACTCTCAGTGACTGGTTTTTCAACCATTGCCGCCACTCTCCTAGTATATAGGCACGCTAATCGCTGCTTCCCGTATGGTTACTTGAATGTCTATGATGTAACCCAACGAAAACGCTTGCTTGAAAGAGGAGCATTTAAACAACCAAACAAAACGACGAGAACAAGACAGAGAATCGCTACCATCGCCTGCTTGTAACGATGGAAGCGAACAGATTAAAGTCAGTAAGACACTACTTATTGTGGCCAAACTTTGTGATGGCTTTTTCATTTCAACTCCTAATCAACGAAAACAACACAAACCATGGAACAAAGAATGGTCATATACGAACGAAGAGATCGCTGTAGTTCTTACTAAGAAAAAAAGTGCAATTTTGTTGCCTGCAATGGGCGCTACTTTGCCTGGGTATGCCATTGGGAGAAATGAGAATTATAATGGTTGAGTACATTTACAAAAATCTACTGAAGAAAAAAATAGAAAACACTAGTAGTATTCTATTAGTCTGAAAATTATTCTTTTAATGTGATTTAATGTACTAAAAATTACAGCAGCAACACCAAAAGCTTATGTATTCGTCCTAAATTTCCATAAAAATACCTTTAAGAAAATCTATTACATTTACAAATTTACAATAGAAGTAATGTATGGTACTACATTTGAATGTAGACATGCACAGACACTCAACGAAAAGTTGTAAAAAAGAATCCTCATGCGTACTGGAATTGCGTTTCGTAATTATTTTCAAAACTATTTCTATATAATACTTCTTCAGAGTCAAGTGGAAAGAATTACTAAGAAGTAAATGGCTCAGAAAGCTTGCCCTAGTTTTCAAAGTATAAATATTATTTATCAATTTTTCAACTTATGTACATACTGTAAAAAGGGAGTCATTTATTATTTCATATAAAAAGAAAAACTCAGTAGAATTAAATAGGCAAAAAATATCATTTTGGGAAATTTTAAGCAGTAATACAGTATTGTAAATAAATAAGATAAAGGTTAACTGTTCGTATAATCTTTTTTACTTTAATTAAATTGTACAAATTTAAATTTATAAAATGATTTAGCTCTTTATGTTTTATATATAGATACAAATTATATCTTAAAATAAAATTTAAATATGAATTATTTAGTGATTTTTAAAAAAATCTCAATCATTAGATTAAATAACATAATACTACTCCTTGAAAAATAAATAATTATGAGTGCATATAGAAAAAGCATGCATAATTATGAACAGGTTATAGCATTTGTGAACATATCTATATACTAGCCGCCTCCGGCGCACAGTGGAGTATTTGTGTCAAAATCCTGGCCAAAAATATTTTTCATGTGTTTTAACGTTAAAATCATTACTGTTGACTTTTGACTGACTTTTTAGTATTATATACTTCTTAAATTATATAAAAAAGCGTGTTGTCGCCAAAATTTGGCGATATATCGCTAAACGACTCGAAGTTGGTTTCTAACAAATGTCTTGTCCGGGAGTGTCCCTTACTGGGAAGTACTGCTTTTGTATAATACCACTTATAAATGTAATACCACGCGGCTGTCGATCTGACGGTCTGGAGTTTTGGGCGATTTTCTCCAGATGTAACGTGAATACGCATTAGAGCCTCTTAAAAAGCCCTCCGCCAAGGCAACCTTCCCGTAAGGAAAATAGCCGTGCCTTAACCCAGCGGTTCTCAACCTTTTAACTTCGCCCCCCTAACAAAGGCTAACTTACGGTAGCGCCCCCCCCCTTCACATTGTTCAGCATACATTCAGTTTTTTAATCTTTAACAATGTACATTTAGTCGAATTTTCTACAAAATAATGTTATCAGTAAAGTTTGAATGAACATTTTAAGCGAAAATGGATACATTTTTGAGTAAAAATGAGAATAAATTAGGCGATTTTTTAAAATCGTGCATCATTACTTGCTCTTTGGTTTTTCTCGTGCCTCCCCTGGAAACGCTCTGCGCCCCCTTGGGGGCGCGCCCCACAGGTTGAGAAACGCTGACTTAACCACAATAAAAATATATAAATGTAATACTTTACTTATAATAATACTTATAAATATAATACTACTTATCTATAAATCAATTTTTATCATAAAAGTTTTCAGATTTTTCACTTTTCTAAATGTAGTTACTATATGGATTTTAGTTTTCTAATGACTTCTGAAGATTAACTTTTTCATTCCGATATTTTTGAACTCTGATATTCGTCTTCACTCAGAATCACTTCTTCTCTCTTCTTCTTCTTTTTTTTTTTTTTTTTTTTTGAGAGAGAGAGAGAGACCACAATCAGGTCCCTCTGGAAGAAGAAGTTATAGGGTCTCACTGCTATAAGGTTTGCTTTTTTTCATTGGCCTTTATCTAGAGCAGATCATATAAGGGCACTGCTTAAAAGAAGCCCCCCTTTGCAAACCCATAAAATCTCATTCCAAGCTCGAGGAGAAAGTAATTTATTTCAAGCCAGCACTTCAAAATGACTTAAAGAGGTAGCACGTGTTTCTGTTTACACACTCACACTTCCATGACCCGAAGTCACAGTTGTCATCCTTTGAGAACCAAAATTGGGGAGTTTTTGCTTTGGACACAATTTACGACATAATTGAAAACTAAGCTGTAAATAGATGGGACTATTTACAGGACTAAGTAAGGGCAATTTTGGAATATGTAGAAATTTTCTTCTTACAGCCGATCATATAAGGATTTACATCAGAAAAATAAATTACATACTGAATTTAAAATACTGATGTTAAATCTTAACTGAAATGAAACTTTGTATACCTTTATCCAAACAATTGCACATAATTTATAGTTTATGAGAAATACAAGCGCGTTTGTTTGTATCTCTTTTGCGATCACCCGTCAAAAAATTATCGAAAAAATAAAAATGGCGCTATAGAAATAATTTTTTTTATAAAAATGGTGGATGTTGGGGGAACATTTTTTTCTTGGAATAGACACTCATTACTGTAATAATTACGATTATAGTTGAAATTAGGCGCGACAAGCCGCGACACCCCTTCAAAAAGCTTTTTAAAATGTGGATTTTTGCAAAAAATTAGAAAAAAAAAGTTTACAATTTTTTTTAATAAAGTCATATTATTTTTTAAAGCTAATAGATAAATATAATTAAAATACATATATTTTACTACAATTATACTAAGTTTCAAATCAGTAAATTAATTTAAAGAGCCCGTAAAATATGCACGACGAAGTAATAGAAAACGCTGAAATCTCTTGCCGTAAATGAAGAAACTTGCTTTTAAACCGAGTGCTGCATCTTTTGGATATGAATTATGGTCGAGAAACGATGCATCATCATGATGCACCAGTTACTAGGCTATCCAAAAACATATATATTACTGTTTTTAAACAAATTTAAAATTTTCGCTTTTTGGCCAGGATTTTGATACGAATACTCCACTGTGCGGCGACCAGTTAGTTCGCCATCTTAATAAATCTTGTTCGGAGATAATCCTGTTCCTCCTCCTTGGTACTGAAATCTCTCAGATTCTGAATGGAATTTAAAATTAAGATGGTTACAAACAGGAGCGACCCTACGGTAAGTGTCGCCCCCTGCCAATATAAAAAGACGCCCCCTTTTATCCTCTACTTAGTTTTTGTGTTCCAAATGACGCCCCTTCGAAGCCGGCGCCCAGATGCGGTGCTTACTGTTTCGGGCCGCCCCTGGTTGCAAAAATAAGATGGTTAAATTATAAAAACCTACAAAAAAGAACAATTATTTTCGTCCTATATTAATTCTGAAGAGCTTCTGGATATATTGGCCTTTATCTTACGGAAAGGAAAAAAAAAGTACGAAAATCTGAAACACTTTCAGATTTAGATACGCACTGAAGTGCTATATATTAAAAGCACCAGGGGCGTAGCCAGAAATTTTTCATGGGGGGGGTTATGACTACTGTAACTCGTATTTATGTATACGTGTGTGTGATAATGTAGAGAAGAACATACATTTTGTCTAGCAAAAAATTCCTAATGGGGGGGTTATGACCCCCTAACCCCCCCCCTTGGCAACGCCTCTGAAAAGCGCATTATAATCCATGGGTCTTCCCTATTTTCGTTCCTTATTTCATTAAGTTGGAAAGTATATCATTATTCATGAGTGTGGTTAAACAAAATTAAAATTCATATTTCTAAACATCCTTTTTCTGGATGTAATACATTAGAAATAGATGGAGAAAAGCTGCGCAGAAAAAATGCACAATTCCAACTGAATGAAAATTTGAAAAACTTATTCTCAGGTGTATTCAGCAGACGATAAAATTACGATAAATTGCGCCAAGCGTTAGAATCATCTCCTCAAAATCGCACATCAACCATTTTATTTTTCGCCAAATTGAAAAGTTGCACATTTTAGTCTCGGAAAATTTCCAAATCCTGTTTTTCTTTTGAGTATAAAACATTTCATTCTTGCTCTGATTTCACATGCACACGATATTTTAATTAAAAAGCAGCCTTACAAATAATCTAAAAAAAAAAAATCGTTATTCTTTTATTTTTACTTCTTGATTCTGAATCATTTAATAAACATGTCAAATATGGCAACCTAGATATGCTTAAATTCGCACTCATTCCACTGCTGGGTTACAATTGCGAAATGGCGAAGCGAAAAAATGAGCCTTTTGCGACACGTGTTTTATCGATATCTCCTAAAATAATTCCAATTTCGAAAAAATCGCTTCGACGTATGTCGGGACCCGTCCTGGAGAATTTCCATACAAAATCTGGTAGGTCTACGATCACCCGTTTCGGAGCTACGCGAGACACAGACAAACTAACTAACCAACCAACCAACTAACGAACAGTTTACACTCTGTTTTATTTATATAGATGCATGTATGTATGTGTATGCATGTATACAGTGAAACTTCAATTAAAGGGGACTCCTATTCAAGAGCCATTTCTATTAAGGAACAATATTTTAGGAACACAATTTTTTCAATAGATACAATGTTAATTTTACTCCTATTTGAATTTTACTCCCAAGCACACACCCCCCCCCTCCTCAAATTAATTTTACTCCCTTGGCACGCCCTGTTACCAAACTTTTCAGATAAAGCAGTTCCGACTTTCCTACATCCCACATGTTCCACACATGATTCCTCTCCTCTCCGAAACAAAATAGTCCAATGGACAAAATGCATGTGCTCCTTTCAGTCCTAACACAAACTATCTACAAATCTTGGGATGGTTTGATTTCAAAGGACCGATACTGTTGTTTTGACAGTGATTGATTTCTTCGAAACAAAATTAAAGGAAGCTCTTTGACATTTCAAACCATGTTTTAAATAGGGGGACATGGGGTTTAAATATATGGAAACCACGTGTGATTCATGGGATACCTACAGTTTGCCGACCTTGTTAATTTGCATCTTCTGAGAAGCCTTCAGATGTAACAAGAGCCAGATACTTTTGCTCATTTCCGAGCAGGTGTTAGTGTCTCAAGTAGAAAAAAGGCAATAAATTTACGTTTGACAAAAATTCCCTTACGTTCGTTAAAACGATGGATAGTTTAACATTTTTACCTTGAAAGCAGGGTGCGAATTGGCGGGAGGGGATGCCGGGGATTGTCCCTGGCTGAAGAATGTAATATCCCTGGCTAGAGAAATATTAATGGATTCCTGCCAGGGATACTATTTATCCCTGCTGGAGAAATGTTAAAATTAGTCTCTGTCCTTACAAATTCAACAGTACCTAACGATTTTAAGTATTGAAAATAGAAATTCTTTTATTTACTAGACAAAGGAGCAAGTTACAAACATCCCTTTGAAATCGATATATACATGCCTGATGCCACTTCTCATTCTGCAACAAATTAAGACTGCGAAATGAACGAACAAGCGCTGTTCCACCGCGAGCTGCATTTGAGGGTGGACGTAGAATCGACATAGGCAGGAATATATGTGCACAGAAAATCGGGGTTGACTTTTGTTTGAATTTTAGTCCCTTCCCAGACATGTTGGCGACTGCATTTGTCGTGTAATACTTTATTATATGAGTGAAGCATTTTATGCCTTCCCTCCATTTTTTTCCTTTTCAAATGTCCCCTCCAGAGGAGTGTTTTCTTTCAAATGCCCCCCCCCCTGGAGAAAATGTTCAATTCGCACCCTCCTTGAAAGGCGTTAAACAGATTAATCCATCTTATGTGTGATATATTTTTCTATCAATCTATCTTATATGTGATAAATACCAATCTTGGAATTCCATATGGGAATATCATGAAATAAAGAGAATTAAAAAAAAGGGGGGGAAAGCTATTGAAATACAATGTAAAGAAAATTCTCAATTCGGACACAAGTTGGAAGATTTGGTGGCCGTAAAATAAGATGTTAGCTATATTTTATACTGAATCACAGTTCCAATACTTAAGTGTAGGTTTTATGCAGTGACGCACAGCATGGGTGGCCATAAAATAAGAATAATTTTACTGAAGGCTCTTGCACTTGTGAGTAGGAACTCATTTGAGGATTTGAAATATTTTAGAACGAAAACAATACAAAACTACAAAAGAATTCAGAAGCAGTAGAAATGCTCATTTCGCACAGTGCGGAATGAATTATTTTAAAAATGGCATGAAGTATTTCCAATCCGTATTCTTCTTTTTGTTTTTTGTTTTTTCATTTGAGAACCAAGAACCTTTTTTTTTTGGCATTTTATACAAAGAAAGGGCAAAAGTGCATACCTATTATAAATAAGTCACTGACTAGTAGAAGAGTTCCAAAACTTTGCAAAGTTATTTTTCCTCACGCTTCGTCCCTTTTCTCATGGAACTTTATGGTCTCCCTATCTTAAATTACAAAATTACATTACTTGACAAAAATTAATAAATCAGGCCCCACCATGGACAAGTGGATAGAACACTCAACATTGTAAGATGGCTGAGGTGTGAAGGTCCAGAGTTCTGTCCTGCCGTGCGGCTGCCGATCTAATATTTGAAGTTTTGGATGTTTTTTCTAGTATCATAATTTGGTGACATCAGACACATGTTGCGCCAAATTAAAACAGCGTACATCTATCTATACAGGGCGTACCAAAAAGATGGTAACGGGCTTTAGTTTTTTATCTATTAGAGATAAGTGGACGTGTAAATTGAAAAAAAATGTTCAAAATAAGTTCGGATATAAGACTCTGTAAGAGAAAATTCCAATCTTTAATTTTCAAAAAGTTACACATTTTTAATGTCTATATGACCCCCGTATAAAAAAATTCCCAATTAGTAAATTGTGCCGCAGACACTAATGAGATGATGTACCAAATTTGAGCCTTTCATCAAACAATGTCACAGAGATATCTTTAAAGAAAGATTATCGGGGACGATACATGATTCTGAATATAAACATTTATTGCTAGAGTGGAATAAAATATTTTCTTTTGTGATTTCTGTACGGCCCCTGTATTGCGATTATTCGACGTGATTTTTTCCTTTCGGGAGCCATTGAAAAGTGGTTTAAGTAGCTTTATATTTAGCTTCATATCTTTGACACTTTTTAAGTTATAATTTTCAAATTTTGTATGTCCCCTCATGAGTGTATGGGGCACATTTTACTAACTGGGAATTGTTTTGTACGTGAGCCGAATAGAAATTTAAAAAAGTGTAACTTCTTGAAAATGAACGAGAGGAATTTTTTCTTAACGGAGTCTTATTTCCGACCTTATTTTGAACATTTTTTCAATTTACACTGACCACGTATCTCTTAAAGAATTAAAGCCTGCTACAACTTTTTTGTTACACCATATATAACACTGGGAAAAGCTTTTGATGCATATGGCGAGTCACAGTCACTCAGGTCCTACATGATAAGCACCCACTGGCTACAGATGTTACTTTATTGTTAAGGTCATCCTGTTCCTTTCTACAAAGTATTCAGTTAAATAGCAATACTTTTTATAAAATTTTCTTACCTGAATATTATATTTTCTCATTTCTGTAATATCTTTATCAATCACATACACGAAATACAAATTTAGATCAAATGCTGAGACGGACTGTATGAAACCTGAATAGAAAACATTTTTATTCAGTTTTCAGAATAAATAATTTTTCTTTAATATTGCTATAAAAACTTAAGAACATTAAAATTGCACATAAAAAAGAGAGTATTTTAAAATGTGCTGATCACATCCATTTAAAGCAGATATAAAAATAATGGGTCGCACGGTGCAACTAAAAATTAAATTTATTTCCGCGATTTTGAAAGCTAGGAAAAGTTTGGGGCCATTAAATTCTTAGTGGTGCCACTAAATGTTTGGATCCTATTTGCACCCCCGATTTAAAGGGGAAAAAATTACCTTAAATTATAATTATAGGTCTAAAATTTTCACAGGATTTACTTTACACATAATAGGAGATATGAATATCATGAGAAAGACATCAGTGTTGGATAAGTCTGACAACCTGCAAACTGTTAATCTAAAGTAAAATATAGGAGTATAATGAACACCGTTCTAGCAAATATGTTGCCTTCTAACTCACCCTTTCTTTGTTAGATTGAATGGATGAAGATAATGCGCCCAAGAAATGATGTTATGCATCTTCAATATCAGAAAATACAGGTCAAACTTCAATTTGCTGGACGATATTATTTGTTTAAAATTATTCAAAGGTTTAACTTGTTTCCGCCCAGATCAGTTTAATAACATTTTCTAATTTTTGCCGAATCCTGAGAGATTAAATTAATTTCCGACATTAATTGTATGAACAATTAATATTATTTTCTCGAAAAACACATGTAAAAATTTTTTCAAAAGTGTTACTTTGTTTCATTAAAACATCTTGTGGGAATACGTCCTTTTAATACTTGTAAACTGAATAGAAAATTGAATAACACTTATGAATTTTTATGATCAGAGACGAAAATGTTAAATTTTAGGTTCCTTATATGTAGGACGCTAGGCGGAAATAGGTTAAGCAGAGAACAAAATAATTAAATCATTAATTAAAAGATTAAAAACTACTTTAACAAACCATATAAATCTATATTAAAACGGGTATATCTAACAGGGGTGCCGTCTTTTGCGAATCCCATAAACCATGTTCTCTCATACTTTTGGAAAACCTACAGAAACACATACAAAATGGATGTTTAGAAGAAGTAATAATATTTTATATTCATAAGTTTCCAAAAACAGTTTTCCGCTTTATTATACGTACCTTAGGTTTCACATATTTGTCTACTATAGTATCTGTGCTGTACATTTTTCGATATAAATTAACCTGAAACAGAAGAGTGCAACGTTTAAATTGTATTCAAATTATACTTTACTGCGAAGCGGAAGTTAAGTACGGTGTAACTTCAGCTTTGCAAAATCAAAATTGCACCAAATTTGAGCCTTTCCTCATACGAAGTCGCAGACATATTTTTAAAGAAAGATGATCGGGGACTATACATGATTTTGAATATAAAAGTTTATTCCTAGAGTTGTGGAAAAAAGATTTTCTTTCGTAATTTCTGTGCGACTCCTGAAATGCTATCATTCGACGTGATTTTTTTCCCTTAGCGAGAGCCATTGAAAAGTGGTTTAAATCAGCGTTATATTTACCCTGGTATTTCTAACACTTTTTAAGGTATAGTTCTCAAATTTTATATGTCACCTCTTTAGTGTATGGGCCACATTTTACTTATTGGGAACTGTTTCGTACGGGCGTCGTATAAAAATTTAAAAGTGTAACTTTTGGAAAATTAAAATAGAAGAATTTTTTCTTAAAGGAGTCTTATTTCCGACCACATTTTGAGCTTTTTTTTTTCAATTTACACTGTCCCCTTATATCTAATAGATAAAGAATTAAAGCCCGTTACCACCTTTTTGGGACACCCTGTATATTCATAGAGCCGTCATGTTAGTTCAGATCAGCTCGGCGGATAGTTTCGGCATGTATGGCAAGCCGAAACTGGCCTGCTATTTTGTATTGGTAATTTGTTTTTGTTTTTGTTTTTTTTGCTTTATTACGTCTGCAATTTTTGCTAACTATTTTACTGCTAGGTTTCTATGGGTACCTATTCTTTTATCAACACTGTTAAACATCGGTAAGTGTAAAATAAATAAAAACTTTGTGAAAAAATACACATAAAATGATACTTATAACAAGATACAATCGTTTCGACTGAAAATTTATTCAGTCTTCATCAGTCAAAGCTCTTCGTCTCACAAAACAGTGGGAACTGAAAAAGATAAACAGACAAGCATGTTGCGATTTGGAAAAAGAAAAGGCAAGAAACCACGGAGATTAAAGGAAGAGGGGGGGGGAAGGGATGGGATAAAAAGAAAAGAATAAAATGAAGACAAACAAAAATACATAACTAAACAATAATCACAGAAATAATAAAAAGCAAAAATAACACACCAACACAAACACACAAAAAATAAAAAAATAGAAAACAGAACAAAAACAAAAATAACATAAAAATTACAAAAAATTAACAAAAATAACATTACTATTTTTGCGTTTTTACGTTATTTTTCTTTTTTCTTCTTTTGTTTGTTCTGTTTTCATGTTTGCTTTTTTTTTTTTTTTTTGTGTGTGTTTGTGTTGGTGTGTTATTTTTGCTTTTTATTATTACTGTTATTATTATTTATTTATGTATTTTTGTTAGTCCTTCTTTTCTTTTCTTTTTATCCCATCCCCTTTTTTCCCCCTTTCCTTTAATATCCGTGGTTTCTCGCCTTTTCTTTTTTCCAAGTGGCAACATACTTGTTTGTTTATCTTTTTCAGTTCCCCCTGTTTTGTGAGACGAAGAGCTTTGACTGGTGAAGACTGAATAAATTTTCAGTCGAAACGATCGTATCTTGTTACGTATCATTTTATGTGTGTTTTTTCCACAAAGTTTTTATTTATTTTAACGTTTAACACCAGCATTTTCAGTGTTTTTTTTTCGTCTCTATAAGTGTCTTAGAAAACAACAGATATTTAAAATACTTTTGACTCCACATCCAGTTCAGATAATTGCGTGTGTGAAAGGGAGGAGAAAGAGTTTTTACATCGAGTTTAAAATCCTCGTTGAATCCTAGTTTAATCGGTTTATTCTCATCATATTTCAAAGACAAATGCCGTGAAAATTTCTTTCAGTGCCAGTCGTTGCTTCCAAGTTTGATCTTCGAATGCACAATTGCTGGTTCGGTTTTCTGAGAAATTTTCTAAGATCCATACTGGAAAAAGAGCTAGGCGTAGAAGTGGAAAACCTGAATCTAAGACTAACGGAAGATAAATCATGTCAAATGCTCCGATTATAAAGCACTTTCTACTGTTTTTCTTAAGGGGGGGGGGCATATATAAATGCGCAGTGTGAAAATTTAAAAAAAAATCTCAGGTATACTTCTTTAAATGACCGCCATTATAGCGAAAAAAATGTTGTTTGTATATGCTGGTTGATCAGTTATTCTGAGCTGGAATTTAAGCTAAAATTGGAATAAAAAACATGGAAAATAGCAACATTTGTATCTTGTGGTTTGTAAGTTTGTTTAACCCATTTATGCCTAGCGTCCCTTTTTTGGGACGGCATTTTCGCTATTAGTCGAAAACGTTATTTATTTTTCCTAGCCTTTATTCATGAGCATCGAGCCTCAACTCTACAAAATAGTTAACATGACCAAGTAGGATGTTGATATTTCGATTTTTATGCATAATGATTTTAAAAGAAATTATCCCTTGTTTGAGAAGTTGACGTCAGAAATTTATCTATTATTTCTGTTATCAGTAAAAATCGAAGAAAGTCGCAAAAAGATCCAGGCACAAATGGGTTAATTAGTTAGCCAGAATTGAGAATTAAATTTTGATTTATTAGCAGAAATATTTGGTGATATCTCGTCAAATTCACATGATATCATCACCCAGCAAAAACGAGAGACTTATTTTTAACTTCAATAACGGCACTCTGACTTAAAAGTTGTGAAACTAATGACCATTTGACGACCATAATATTTCTCTTGAAGTCTACAGGTTAACACAAAATACTGACATTCAGTTGTAAAATTCATATAACGTCAAGCTAATGCTCTTTTAAACGCAACTTGTTACTGAGGAATGTTAGAAATAAAATGTGAATGATGAAAAAAAAAATAATAATAACTTACTTTTCTGAAATTTTGCACAGATTTTTGTAGATTAAAGTTTCCAGCTGTAAAATATAACAATAATATTTCTTTTTCAATCGAAAATATTTTTTATACAAGCATCTATTTCAAAGATAATTATAATCTAACTTTTAAAAAAGTACACAACAAATGTTCGACACAAAAAATTAAAATATATCTAGCTCAGTATATCAGGCATAAAACAGAGTTACAAACATTTAGGAGGGGTAGAGTGGTACCTAGACCAGGGATTCCCAGTGCCGCAAAGCGACCATGATTTCATAAAAGTACTTGATTTAATTTTAAATTAGGACTGTATTAATTATTTTTATGTTCTGACTACTATTTATCTAATTTGTTCTTCCCAATTGAACAAATATGAAGTATATACATAAATATAAAATTACAGTACACCCTCCAAAGTATTTGAGCTAGAGAGAAATTTCCTACGTTGGTTTCGTATATTAAAAATTATTTATTATAGAATATGAATTAAGCTATGTATAAATATGACTTTCCATATTTCAATCAAGTTGTGCTATTTTCAAAAACTCAATTACTTATCGCAAATATAATATAGAAAATTTCTCTCTTGCTCGAATACTTTTTTTTTTTTTTGAGGGTGTACAGTAACACGTCGAACTTACGGGATAGGTAAGACTGGGCGATAACCGGGTAAGTCGAATTCGCGTAAGTCAGGGTATAATTTCGTTCATAAATATATGCATACAAATTACTTTTAACTGGGGTCGGAGACAAAAGAAAACAATTGAAAAAAGTGTTTAATAAATTCTTTGTTTAATTCATATGTGTAACAAATCACATTATTAAAATCGTATAATAATCGTAAGTTATTTGGGAAGTAAACAAAAGACGGATCGACGAGATTTGAAAATCGCGTAACTCCGAGTTCGCGTAAGTCGAGGTATTACTGTATTCCATAGATATTGCATGACGAGAATGCCGTGATTACATTCTAATTATAAGAGTGCAGCGACTTGCTTAAGTTTGGAAACCCCTGCCCTGACCTAGACAATTCAGAATCACATGCAAATGTGGGGTTGCAAATATTCTTATTCACGCGTTAATAAACCACCGTGAAAATTGCGTTGAAGTAATTGCCAACATTAGGATTATGGTTTGGGAAAGGCAAATTAATCTCTTTCAAAAAGCTTTGGACAAATATTTTCAATTTAAAAATCCTATATAGCCTAAGGTGACCAGATTTTTGAACAGTTTTGTTGTCAGAATTGGGGACATGTCCCCGATTCTGAAACAAAACTGGGGACATTTATAATTAATGAAATAACTAACAGTAATTTAATTAAAAAACAATGCAATAATTGAAAAATTGTCCCCAATTCCTGTTTTACATTTTGGGGACAATTTGAAAAACGCCCTAAAAATTGGTCACCTTACTATAGAATAATGCTTATGAAATGTACTTAAGAAATTTAACTAAAGCTTCATCCCTCTTTAAAAGTGACTATTAACACTTTGCCGTCCGGTGGTGGGTGGCCGCAAAGATTTTCGTGCAATAGACTAGTTTCTGACCTATTGTCATGGACTTAGATTCATAAGGATGTCCATCGGCAATGCTGTTCCTTCCGCGAAAACGGACCTTTCTCCGATTCGGTCGACAGATGGCACTGTTGCACCATCTGGCAGGCCTTTAGCATAGTATTTCTATGAAAGAATTTGCGTTTTTATTTTTTAATTAGTAGTTAAATTTATTTTTCAATTTGAAATGTCCTCTTCCAGCGTATTGAGCATGTTGTGAGCATTTAGACAGAGTGAAAATTTATATTCACTAAGCCAGCTAGTTAGTGTCAAGTTATCATTAATATATTTAGTAATTTGTGCTAATACCTCTGATTATGAATAAATTTTCCACATCAGTACTAAAAATAATTATTTTTTCTGGAAAATATGTACAAAGGTAATGATAATAATTAATGGAAAAATAAAATAAAATATATGATTTAAGTATTTTGTAAAAATAACGGTTATTATTCTAAAAAATAATGTAGGGAAATAGAATATAAAATGAACTTCTTTTTGGTAGCAACAATGAAATTTAAACATTTATATATTCTCAAAAATTCTTAGTCACAAATGACGTGTTAACACTTTGCCGTCCGCATGCCTCGTAAAAGTTTCTTCGCATGGCGCCGGCACCTCTAATTAAGATTACTTTGAATGTCGTCGGCAGTTTTTGAGGTTATTGGGATATATATGTTACCTGCAAAGTATGAAATCCGGCACTCTATAGAATGCCTAAAACTAGCCGGCAATGTATGAAATGATTAGTATTTTGCACAATTCCTAGGCATTCTATAGAATGCCAAAGGTGACACTGGCAAAATATTATATATCCGTCTGTATGTAAAATGTAATGAAATGTAATTTAAAATGTGCCTCACCATGGAACAGTGGTTATGTCGCTGGAAATGGTAGACGGGCGAAGTGTGAAGGTCCCGGGTTTGGGTCCCATCGCGCGTCCGTCGACCTAACCGTTCGGAATTTTCCCGTGGTTTTCTCCGAAACTTAGCGTAAATACGGGTTAGGACCCCTTAAAAAGACTCCCATGGAGGGCATTCCCTCCATGAGAGTCATGGAGGGCAACACAAGGGGGTCCCATCGCGCGGTCGTCGATTTAACGGTCTGGAGTTTTGGTAGGTTTTCTCCAGATGTAACGTGAATACGCGTTTGAACCCCTTACAAAGTCCTCCTACCTAGGCATCCCTCATCTTAGGCAGATGCCCCTCACGCAGGTTTGCCTTAATCACACACAATCACAATCACAATGTCCTACTGACGAGGATTTATAAGTGGGCTTTGAGCCAAGCACACAAATCCGATATACGTGTTCACAATAACAACAATAATTTAAAATGTCATTCAAGCCTCCCATGTTGCACAAGTAGGTTAATTTTAATTTCTTATTTTTTATATTAAAATTTGTTTCCTTTAATGAGAAAGGCAAAAGTATTGTTTTCTTCAACTTTCATTTTTCTTTACGTATTATGAATAATTTTTTTATGGCACTCTCATATTTTTTTTTAGAATAACATTTGCATTTTTGAAGAGTGCACGTATTTTATATTGGAATGTGTTAGTTACACCGGGCGAAGGGAGAAAAGGGCGAATTGCACCGCAGATGAATTTAATCCACGAGTTAGCTGCACTCGCGAAATGGAGGGGAGGGGGACAATCGGGGGAACCCTGCGGTCTCGCAAAGGGCCAGCGATAGCATGTTTTCAAAGCCCTCAAGATCACCAGTATTCAGTGAAATTAGTTGCACTTATTACTGCCAGATGGCAGCATAAGACTTATATATCACTCATTGGTGAATTCAGCTTGGCCCATTTTCACAGCATTGCGTTTGCTCTCCGTGCCTTCTATGTTTTTTTGTTTTTTTTGGCCTTTTAAATCTGTTAGCAAAACGTCAGAAACTGATCTAGTGATAAAATAAATTGAAGATACTCGTACACCACTGTGGTGTCGTCGGACGGCAAAGTGTTAATAGGCGCACAAAAATGGCGTGTAGGACCCTGTATTGCAATGTGATTCGGAGTCATCTATCTGTATCCTACCTTCCTAAAATTTGTAACCCTGGTGCTGTGAAATCCTGTTTAAAAGGGAAATACCACTGATTCATCGCTAGATCTCCAGAATTGTAAAGTCCACAAGCTGTGGTCCACTAACGTATTTTTTAAAAGTTCTTAGTGCAAAAGGGATAGTGTTTAAACAAGGAAATCAGACTTGTTGCATTTTAAAGCAAGAATTTCATAGATATTTTTTTTTATTTTTCAAGAAAGATGTTTGAAAATAAAGGGATGGTGGATCATTTACTCTCCTTGGAGGGCAAGTTTCAAAATATCCTGAAACTGACTTGTATTCATTGTTTATTGCATTTTACAACAAGAATTTTATAAATTTCTCCTTCCTGGGTGTATGATAGAGAGTGACGTGTAATAAGAACGTTTTAGCTCCTCATACCTCATAAGTTAGGAGTTTTGCAATATCATCTCTTATTGAGTTATCTATGTTAAAAACCTCGTATACTATATGCCAAACTTCGCATTATTAGTCTCGGCAGTTTCCGCTATTCGAAATAATGCCGACTGCTTGAGAACCTCTACTGCCGTGCCGACTATGCGAGCACTGTCGCCGACCGCACTAGCACCTCTGTCGTTGCTGTGCCTGTACCAATGTTCATAACAAGTGAAGGTACCACCGCTACATCTGTTGAAACTGCCACAGCACGGTTAACGACACCGTTACCGCGAGTTATTTCTCTTATCACAGACTAATGTTAAACAAAATCGTTGTCGATTATAGATCGAAATAAGTTTCATGTAGTACTACCTATCCAGTGCCAGTTGTATTGCATTAAATTATTTAGAAAGAAGTCTGTTTTATTTTCGTTTCAATCCTAAACCCCGCATGAGACTCACTAGAGACGTTTCACATTAAACCAGCGACCTTGTGCCCCGACACATCCCCACCGGAGTTTTTTCATGTATATTTCACTTTCTTGGATACCATAAAAGAAATAGCTGTAAATGAAGAGAGAGAGAGTTATGATTATAAAAAAACGTATATATACATACTGCTTACCTCTTAGCCATTTAAGTAACACAGCATCGGTGTCGTACGGGGTTAAGATATCAGCCAAACTGGACTTGAACTGAGCAATGTAATAAATTGATGCATTAAGCGTTTTTGAAAAACACATAAGAAATTGGAATTTTTTAATACAGGGTTTCTTAAACTTTTTGATGTGGGGACCACCATAATATTTACAGAAATTTTGAGGGACCCCATAAGCATTGCACAAATCCGACACACGCATGACTGAAACTGTCAATTTCTTCACTTGTACTGCAATATACTATTGCAGTTTTAGGTCATTAACTTTATTTTTTTATTTTAAGGCGAAGAATAATCTGAAAACTTTAAATAAGTAACAAACTTAAAAATATAATACAGTTATAAGAAAATCCAATTACTTCGGTAAATTCAAACATTAACTATTAGTCTCTCCATTAAGAGTAGCCACTTAAAAGGTCACTACTGAGAAAACCCACTTACTTCTAACAGCGCATACGCGAGTTTTAAGTATCACTGGGTAAGATATGGCTGTTTATTTTTAATGATATTATAAAATCTTGGCAAAATAGTTGAAACCGCACGACGAAGCACTTCAACATTCTTTAGATTTGATCGACACTTTGATTTTATGGGGGTTAAAGACAAAAAGCTATTAAAGATGAAAATGTAAAATTATTTAAATTAATGGAACGTTAAAGAAATTAAATTTAAAAGAAATTAAATGAAAAGTTAAAGAAATATAAAAATTGCTAAAAATTTTTGGCGCCCCCTGATGCAGATTCTGAGACCCCAATTGCTCGTCGCGACACACAGTTTAAGAAACTCTGTTTTAATACATCAATATAAAAAAGAACTATTAGTGATTACAATTCAGACTGTTTCAGAAAGTTGTAAGACTATAACACAAAGAAACATGAGATATTTCAAGTATCTATCCTCCTCAGACCCAATATAAACATTGAATTAAAGAAAAATCTCATTAACATTTTTTTAAGGCATGCTACACTTAAAATTGGAGATTAAAGTACATATTAATTTTTTTTTTTTGAGTAAAAGTCTAATTTCCTACCTCTATTCATCTACCCTAATTTTCTGATAAGGATATCCTACAAATTATTTTCAACAATGTAAATTTGAAAAAAAAAAACATTCACAAATTCAACATAGGAAATTTGACTGCATTAAATATTTTTATTTTATCTATTTAATTATTTATTTATATATTTGTGTGTGTGTGTAACTATAAATAAATATCAAACTAATAAATAAAAAATGGAGAATCGAGAAGATTAATTTTGATTCTTCTATCTGTCACTGACAAAATTGTGCAGAATTTTCACTTTTATAAGTTAAAATTATTTTGTATAAAAATTTTAAGACAAATCATTATTTCACGCTAATGAAATTACTTGCATCACATGTGATACAAGGATACCGTGGAGGCTACACTGTGAAAAGCAACTGTATTTTAATTGAATATGAAAATTTATTCCTTAAATTTTTTACAATAAAATTTATCACATATGTGAATTATCAAATTATGTGCAAGTGCCAGAAAATATTAATGAAAAGCGGTAAAGAATGATACCTATCATTTAGAGACATTGGTAATTTTTACTTCCTTTTTGAAAGTAAAAGGAAGCATAATATTTGCGAAAAATTTCGGTTTATATATTTTGATGAAAAAATCGATTTTGAATATTTCTAAATTTACTTTGAATAGTTTTTGCGAGAGGTCTCAACGTACGTGTATGTATTTCGTATATATGCAAGCTATTTTGACGAACTGCAAGTCCATTTTGATTAGTTTTTTTCGTTACGTACAAACATACGTAACTGGCATATCTCAAACACTGTTAGTCGTAGAATGTTGAAATTTTATGTTTAGGAATTTAGTAACATCAAGTTGTGCATCAATATTTTTGGTTCTAATCTACTAGATAGCTCATTTCCAGGCCATCCAAAACAATTTCAATACATTACGCTCTACGGAGAAGTCATTCTTAAGCGTATTTTAGAGATATTCGGCTATTTCAAAAGGAGCAAATTGATATATGTTATTTAAAGATAACAGAATTAAACTTTTCATCGAAAATCGTGTCTTTATCATATATAGTTCCCCAGGAGCAGTCAAAAGAATTGCAGTAATTTAAGGTCAATGGCAGTTTTAGACATTCACCTATTTTTCATCTATTACCATCCTACCATATAGTCAGCTAATGGTCCAAAGTCTTTCTTGTGCTTTCCTTTAGAATTACGCCAAAAGTCACTAAGCTTGGCGGCTTCTGAAGATAAATCGCCATATACGGGAAAATAAAAAAGGTTTCGCAAAATGAACCCACCTTGGCAATGTCTTCATTTTTCTCTCTGGAAATCAAAAAATCTGTTATGTGAGAACGATAAGGTATGACGATTTCAATGGAACTTTTGAAAATTCGTGTCGCTCTAATTAACCGATTTACTTGCAACAAAACTACTATCTTTGATTGTTTTAGGCGTGGAGCATTAATTTTGGACTGCCAGGCAGCACTTTTCTCGCTTTTCGTGTCAGTTACTTTTCAGTTAAAAGATGGAAATAGATTTTAAAGTCCTTTAACAGAGTCTCACAAAGTTACGATGACAGTGATATGCAGCTTTTTATAAGATTATCTCTAAAATCTCACCAGATTTAAGTACAATACATCGCCAAACTTGGCACAAAATATTGTTGTGTGGGAAAGTGTTTTATAATTGATGCGTTTTGCAGGATTGATCCATCCAGTTTTGATTGCAATCTACTGGGAAATTTATTTACAATGCCACCCAAAAGACTTTCAATACATTAAGGTCTATGGATACCTTCAATTGACTAAAAGTCTGTGGTCAAACGCTATTTCGACTATGCCGCAAATCTCGCGAACTATCTCAAGCTTGGGGGGGCTTTGGGCGAAATATCGCCAAATTAAGTACCAAAAACAAGTCTTGAAAACTGAATCGAGCTAGGCGATATCTCAAATATTTGGCAGGAAATCGCTAAACCTAGGAATTATTGCAGTATTGTATATCAATTTTCAAAGGAAATAAGTTTAGATGAAGAGCATCGAAAATATTGTGAATTTTCGGGGCAACGCGCTGTTCTGAGGTATAAAATAGTTTAAAATTCGTAGTCTACGTGTCAAATAGTCAAATTTTGCATTTTGTTGCATCAAAATCGGTTTAACTAGAACGCGAGATATGGAGCTTTCGGTTTCCCGATTATCATTGATTATGCAGTGTTTTCTAGAAATCTCGAGAAATATTGCTCGTACGCCTTCGCTAACATCACTTTTGGAAACTTATTTTCGGATCCAAATTTGGTGATGTTTGGCCAAAAATTCATCAAGCTTGGTGAAATTTCGAACACTTAGCGCGATTTTCCCAATAAGCCTTGTAAAGGCGTTTTTCCTGCGTTAACATCACATATTAGCTTTGTATTCATTAATATTTCTATGACGTGATAAAACGCGTTAGTTCGGCAACCCTTTAGAGTGGTCCCGAGTTTTCTGGAATGTACTTCGAAAAGTATAAATAGGTGCGGACGGTCCCGATCCAGTCAACGAGAGGCTGGGCAGGGCGGATTAAAGTGCTCTCTGGCGATTTGGCGTGCAGTCAGACTCCTTAGGCAAGAGTCGTTTCTCCCGCTGTTATACACTGCACGCTAGGGGTTGCCGCCCGCACCCGCAAGTTGATCCGCGAAAAACAGTAGAGCTTCCACATTCTTTTTCTGTTGCAGTATATTTACATACAGCATTTCAATAATCCGTTTCTGTCACTGCTATGGAATAGAAGTAAGGTGTTAGAGGGGTAGGGGGGTGGGTTTTTAAAAAGTACATATTTTTTTTGCAATAACAATAATGGAAAATTGGGAAATTAAACGTTTGAGCATGAAATTTTATCTCGCAGCTATTTACAGTTTTCTTGTTATCTTTTTATTTTTTCTTAATGTTTTACTTCTTTCCCTTGTCTTGCCTTTGCCATTGGGGAAAAAAAAGACAAAATATCATTGACAATACAAGAAATTTCCAGATTTCACCATTCAATTTTTTTTTTTTCCTGTCTTTATACATAGACAATGTTTTGACTGGTGTTAATAAGTGATTTTTAAGCGATATTAAACTTTAAAATTGGAACACATTTTAAGAAAGGCTGATCTATGCAAACGAAATAGTTTTTCTGCTCTTTTCTATTTATAAATAGAGCGCTCAACGTTGCCTTACGCTGAGGCCTGTGGGGTGATTATGGATTGATGCAATTTATGGGATCTGCATCAGTTATGTTTCATCAATTTTTCATTTCAAATAATTGCATTGCTTCCGCACTTTAGCATTGAAAGACTAAAGTTAGGAAGCAACGCTGGACGCATAAGGGGACTAGTCAATTTAAATATCCTAACTATCCTAATTTAAACATTGTAAAGTAGAGAGCCTGCAGGTCATGACTTGTAAAGTTCATTTGCATGTAAACTACATCTATTTTCATTTGTGTATTACATGAAGTCTGCTTTTAAAAAAATTACAAGCAAAAAATATTCATTAGAAAAGTGTGTTTAAAATATCGGTTCTCCATCCTCTAAACCTAGCTGTGGGAATTTTCGATTAAAATAGAACGACCCCAGAATTTCTAACATTAAGATACTGTATAGGATAATTTAGGATTTTGTTTGTTTAAAAAGAAACATACAAAATATAACAATTTTAAAAGCCAAAGTAAGGGGGAAATAAGAACGAATGAATTTTAAAAGAACAGATAATTAAGACAAAAAAATTAAAAAAATTATAATGCAATATATGGGATCTGCATCAATTATATTTCATCAATTCATTTCAAATGATTGAGTTTCTCATTTTTCCGATTATTTAAAAACAGTCAAAAGCTCAGGTGATGCCCCCTCCATCACAGATCTACAGGGAGGACACAAGGGTACGTGACGTGCTCCCACCCCCACCCTCAGACGAACTAAGTTTATACTATATAGAAGATTGACTTGTTTTGTAAATTGAAGTTATTTCATAAGAAATCTTTTGCGGTTTAAAACAAAGTCAACAGTAAAAAAATTATCAAGAATTTGCTTTCTCATTTAATTTTAAGTTTTTAGCTATTTACCTTATTAATTTTTTACTGAAACAAAATGGTACAAAGAAAGTCTTAAAAAGTCATTCTTGAATACGAAATAGTTTTTTCTTTCATTGAATTAGTAGTTTGTGCTTGATTAAAAGAATTTAGCATTTTATAAATATAGATTATATGTAAATGAACTTTACACAAAGTTTAACATTTACTTTCTTACCGTTACAAAGACGAGCGGTATTACTATTCTTTGTTGTTACACACATTATTGCTAGCCCATATTAATCTTTCAGTATCCTACAAGAATCAGTAATGCAATTTTCGTCCTCGCTTCAATCTGCATCCATGGGAACATATAGGTTTAAACCCCTCTGGCATATAACTTTTATCTCTGGCATAAAAGTTATATGCCAGAGATAAACTCTGGCATATAGGATGCCAGAGTTTATCTGCATCTATAATCCATATCTATTAATTGCTAAAACCCCGGACTAAACATTTAATAAAGAAGGGTTTTCTCTAATCGTATGTAAATTTCATACAAAAGCCAAATGATGATTGCTTTTTAACTGTCCACTGTTTCTTTTTCATTTCCGTAACATATTACCTTCAAATCTAAGATTTTTTATTCATATTTAAATGCATGCATTTAAATATGAATAAAAATTTTAGATTTGTAATTTTAGACTGCAATTTTAAATGCATTAAATGTATATTTAGAACAATTAATCAACAAATTAAATAAAAAAAATATTAGGAAACGAACATGGAATTTCTAACTCTACTGTTTTTCGCGGATCAACTTGCGGTAACGGTAAACGCCAAATCGCCAGACAGCACTTTAATCCGCCCTGCCCGGCCTCTCCTATCCAGTCAGTCTTGCTTCTGCTTGATCAGAGAGCAGATGTCCGTGAGAACTTAACGCTTTGTATTGACGATAGAGAAGCGGCATATTCGCTTGATTTAAAAGCCTTCTTTTTAAGTGCAGTATGTAAATTCGTCATTGCTGAGTCGTGAGGGTCTCTTTACGATTTCCCTTGTGAATTTCCACTGAATTTTTCCCTGTGGAAGTGTTTTATTTTGTGAGATAAATACAGCATTTGTGAACGCTTTGTGCTAAGCGGTATTTTATAAGCACGTTATACGAGGCTGATTGTACTTGTGAATTTTGTATAGCTGATTGTTCGACGAAATTCTAGAATCAATAAAGTTCGTGTTCTTTCCTGACAAGTTGACTCTTTACTAGAGCTTTCTACACCTACTGGACTTTAGAACGACGAACCCAGGAATTAGCAGAGTATTCTGCAACAATATTTATGATTTAATAGCCGTACAAGGAAGTAATACTGTGTCCACATCAGATTCTTTTATAATCGAGCTTTCTTATGGTGTAGTCTGTACTGAATGAAAACTGTGGGACAAACAGAGTGAAATAAAAGCTTCATACGTTTTATAGTTTATGATAAATTTAAAAAATCAATCAATCAATCAATTAAGTACTTTACAAGTCTTTTTTCTGATTTATTTATTTCAAGAAATTATATATTTTAATATTGGTAAAGGGGAAAAAGCATACCTGACTTAGGATTTCTTTCTGGTCATGGGATAATTCAACTTCCGCCATAATTTCTGAGACAGTAAAGTTTTTCCTTTAAAAATTAAGGTATTTTTTAAACAGTGTCAATTATAACAAGCATAAAACTATAAAAGAATTCTGACACATAAGAGAATACTATCATCACCTCAGATTAAACCAGTTTTCAATCAAAGCAAACCAAGCTAAAATTAGCTCCTCTGTTTGAGCGATATGATGTCAAACAAAGAGTCTATCTTACATCAGTAAATGGACAAATTTTCATTAAATACTAGCAGCTTTCCCGTTCTCCGCGCAGTGGGAAACGCATATTTTCCTTACACATATATAATTCGAATTAAACCCAGTAATGAGGAATCTCTAAACGTGAAAAGATACTTGAATCGTGACTAAAAGTTGACGTCATGAGTGCAAATTTTAGACGATTACAACATGACACAAAAACTACGTCAATGTGACTGGCGATCAAAAAAAAAAAAAAAGAACTTTATGGTATGCAGACAAAACTTTTCTCTTTCGAAAAATGCCTGATTTCTACATCAAATAATTCGTTTTGTGAGGTTTAGTATATACCACATTGAGGTTTAGTATATATAGTATATACCACATAAATAACATTACATGATGTTGACAACAATTTTATCTTGCATTTTTCAAAGTGTGGACAATGCATTAGCGCAGTTATGTTACACACGACTTTATTAAATTTTACCTAAATTAAAAAACCTACATGAAACAATGGATGCATCATTTACGTTTAAAAGCCAAAAATGTACCCTGCTCCGGTGAAAATCATGTCGCTTTTGTAAATGAAAACGTTCGTGATGTAACTTCTGAGAAAAAGCTTATTACCCTTATTGAACTCTTAATGCAGTATCACACTTGTTACATAAAAGTGACGTTTATCTCACTGTCAATTCGCCCTAAATAAATAACTAATTTCAGTTTTCATTTTTTACAGATTACAGTTGACCCCTTTATAACATGGGTCTACAACACGAATTCTTAGAACACGACGAAAACATTACGATCGTTTTCGTGTAACACGTTAAAAGAGACTCGTACAGCACGATGATATGAGACATATGTTCTGATATTATGACGCCTTAGCTCCTGTAATTAACATTCCTTTTGAATGGCAACACCAAACATCATTGCATTTTTACGGAGCGCAAATAAGTTTTGCCGCGATTATACCGCGCAGTCCGCACTCCAGGTGGAGTATAGCGCAGGACCCGTACAACACGGATTCCTATAACACGGAACGTATCTACCGTGTTATAGGGAATCTACTGTAGTTGCATAGTGTCAAATTCAATAGCTAAGAAAATTCTGGGTTGCCGTATTTAGTAATATTTCATCTTACCTTGGTGGCCGAAATGTATTAAAACCAAATATTCGAACTGTATCAAAAGTAAAATTTACTAAAAGCAAAATTTTTAATTTTGTATAACCCTCAGAACAACTTTGGAGTTTGCCATCTACGACGGTTTTTCATGACGTGATAACTGATGCTTGCTTGCGTACAGTGGCGTAGCCAAGGTGGAGATAGGGGGTCACAACCCCCCATGTGGAGTTTTTTACCATACAAAATGCATATTCTTAACTCCCGTAATATTCCCATGAAAAATTTTTGCCTACTCCTGCTTGCATATAATTGATCTTTTTTTTCCATTTATCAGTGATCAATATACTTCAGGATCGGAATCTCCGCGGTAAAAAATGGTCTAAAAAATCTGACACCAGAAAAATCTGATTAACAAAGTGGGGTTACACAAATACGCGCCGGACATACGATCTTGCTTATGCCCGGAGGAGCAAATACATTAGAGGTTATGTGCTGCTCCGGTAATCTGCGAGCAAAACAGCAAAAATGACGTAGAAAATGACATCCACACGCGAAGGAAATAAAATTAAAGATATGTAGAATTGCATGAAAACTTCGATTATTTTTAAAGTGCAAGTCTGTTACAGTTCTATTTATTTCACGTTTGATGCGCTTTCACTTTTTCGAGTCTTAAAAGCTGTAGAAATGAGTGGTTTCACTTAATTGTTAAATTTAACAACTTAAGTGGCAACAATTGATTCCGTTGCTACGGAAATTATAGCAATGTTAAAAATAGAACATGAAATGAGTTATTCATGTTTACTTTGCTAGAACTGCCATATTGGCGAAATTAACGCTGCCAGTCGATGGCCAATAGCTCAAACCACAAATTAAACTTTACACTAAAGTCAATACGCAATACTTTGTTTGGCGGAATTTAAAAAAAAAATATCTATGCATACGCTAGTGACATCGGTTCATCTCAATTGTGGAATGGAATTAATAATACGTACAGAGCTGCACTACATTTGAATATTTTTCGCCAACTTTTCTAAGAAATGTACTAAAGTAGGAATCAACATACATTTCAATTCGTAAAACAAAAAATATATTAGACAGTATTAATTACGCCTTTCTAACAGCTTTTAGTAAAAGAAACTTCCGCAGCGCTGCTTTAACAAATAAGAATCAATTATTTATTACACAGTACTTCGATCACCAAATGCCAACATACACCATTTTGCAAGATTTTTTTGTTTTCAGGGAATCATTCGAAGCATTGATTTATCAGCTATCAAAATGGGAAATAGTTATCTATCATTTATATGGTTCCATCGCCAAAATTTAATGCAGGCATATTATTGATAAGTAGCAGTTATTTAAATTATTATTAACTATAACGGGTTTTAATCACCGTTAACTACCATGTACAAAATGCGAGAATTTCAATTTTCTTAAATTTGGCGGAATTCCTTTAACTTAAATCAGTTCACTTACTTTCGTGAAAATTCTATAGATCGTTTAAAATCGCCTTAATAACTGCATTATTTCTCTATGAAAAATCGAAGTATAGCGCCGTAAAACTTATACTTATTATTAAAAATACTATTTCGTTACGCTCTCAGTAATTTGCGCCAGGCCCAAAACTTTACAAATCGGTAGAAGCTACTACTTTCTCAAAATCGCCAGATGAGCCTTTTTTTTTTCGGCCAAACTAAAAAATATACATATTAGTCTCGGAAATCTCTCAATCCATTATTCTTTTACACATAAAACACATTGAATTCTAGCTCTGATTTAACATGAACACAATATTTTAATTAAAAAATAATTTTGTAAATAATCTAAACAGAAAAAAAAAACATTATTCTTTTATTTTTACTGCAGGAGTCTAGATAATTTAATAAAATAGCCAAACATGGCAACCTCGATGCTTATTTCTCACTTTTTTGACTACAGGGGTTACAATCACGGAATTGCGGAGAGCAAAAATTAGCGTTTTTGACGCGTTTTTTTTATCAATATCTCCTAAACTAATTCGAATTTCGAAATTTAAATTAGCGGAGGTTCTTTCTCGAAATTTTCCGAATTCGTGGATACTTCGTTCGAAACTCAACTCCCAGCCGTTTAGGAGGAGATGATGTTACACACACACACACACACACACACACACACACACACACACACACACACACACACACACACACACACAGACGCGCACAGATTTTAATAGTATAGATAGCTTTAAAAAAACTATTCGATTAAACTGGATTTCTATTTTTTTTAATCACATTGAAATCGGTCCATTCGTTTGTAAACTACGATTCCATAGATAAAGGATTCAAACTTATAATATCCCTATTTTTGAGTCGGAGATTAACAAAATAAGGAATGTTTAATTTTACGATTAATACGTAAGATATGCATAAATTCATATAGAATTAGCATGCTTTAAATGCTTTATTGCATATAATATGTATGAATAGCAAATATTTACAGAGAAAATCTAAAACAGGGTTTCTCAAACTTTTGCTCTGATTGAAAGTCTTAGAATTTAAATGGAGCACCCTGTGTAATTTGACGAAGCACCGTTTGTGCAGCTCAGAAAAAAAAAAAAAAAAAAAAAAAAAAAAAGACTCGCACTTTATTCGGCCGTCGTTCGTCGCACAGGGAAGTTACTCGTACCAATCGTTTACAAATAACATATACTTTAATTTTTTTTATTCATAAAATTTGCATTTCATAATTAAATCCGCACCAACTTCATTTTTTTCAGTGGCAACACCTAGATTTCACTTCATATTTCAAAACTTTAGCTCATTTTAACAACGGATAGCAATTTTCAATACATTCGAATTAAAAATTAATCAGTTGAGATTCCAAAATTTCCCTAATTTATGAATTATTAAATTAAAATTCGAAAAAAAAATATGAATAGCGACCTATCCAAATTTCGACGGAAATATTGGGTTGGCAACAAAGTAATTGCGTTTTCTTGTATAAAATTCAAGCAAATAAGTTTTCAACAAGTTTTTAATTACAGGTAAGCTGTGCCTGAACATACGATTCATATTTGTTACATTTTAAAGTAAGAATTTCACTGGCAGTATTTTTTTTCATCCATAAAAGATGGCCACCCTCCCCCTTTTTCGCTTCTATCCTCCTTAGAGGACAATATTAAAAATGTCCTGAAATTAATTTTTAGGTATTCGTGACTGCTGCATTTTACAGAAAGAATTTCACGGATATCTCTATTTTTATTTGAGATCACGCGGGATATGTGAAAAGAACTTTTTGGCCCCTTACCCCCCCCCCCCTAAGACTACGAATTTTGCAAAATTCTCTCTGATCTAGCACCTATGTTGAAGAACTCACGTACGTGCCAAATTTCGCATAATTAACTTCAGTAGTTTTGGCCAGGCGAAATATTGACATACGGAAAAACGCAATTACTTTGTTGCCAACCCAATAGATGCAGAAATTAATTTGTATGCAAAATTTCAGATTTTTACGTTCAGTAGTTGATTTTATATTAATTAAAATGCATTATTTTAATGAATTAGGATGCCTTATATCAATTTATAAAGAGATAAATTTTCGAAAGCTATCTTTAAATTGCATATTTATATACAGGGTGTATATAAATCTGCGAAGGCGTTAATGGCTTTAATTCTTAGTCTATTAGAGATAAGTGGTCAGTAATTGAAAAAAAATCAAAATAGGATCGGAAATAAGACTCCGTTAAGGAAAAAAATCCTCTTTTTAATTTTCAAAAAGTTACACTTTTTTAATTTGTATACGACCACCGTACAAAAACATTCCCAATTAGTAAAATGTGCTAGATACACTAATGAGATAATGTACAATTTGACCTTTCATCATACAACGTCACAGAGATATCTTTAAAGAAAGGTGATTGGGGACTATCCATGATTTTCAATATAAGCGTTTATTGCTAGAGCGGAAAAAAAGATTTTCGTAATTTCTGTACGACCCCTGAAATGCGAACATTCGACGAGATTTTTTTATTCCCCCTTCGAGAGCCATTGAAAACTGGTTTAAGTCAACGTTATATTTATCTTCATATATCTGACGCGTTTTAAAGTATAATTCTCAAATTTTGTAAGTCTCCTCATTAGTGTATGGGCGCATTTTACTGTGTGTTTTGCACGGGGTTCGTATACAAATTTAAAAAGTGTAACTTTTTGAAAATTAACGAGAGGAATATTTTCTCCACGGAGCCCTTATTTTCAACATATTTTCAATTTACACTGCCCACTTATCTCTAATAGATAAAAAATTAAAGCCCGTTAGCACCTTTTGGGGACACCCTGTACACAACAAATTATATTTATGTTGGAAAAAAAATAGTAAACGTTTGCGATATTAAAACTATCAAATTTTGAAGCAAATTAATTACAGATTTGTAAAGTTTCGTGGTACTTTAGTTATGCTAATTTCGTTTGACAGATACAACCTTTTTAAAAAAAATAACATTCAAGACTACTTTTGTATATTATCAAAGGAAAATTATCTATACTAATTTCCCTATTTCACATGAAATCATTTTTCAATTTCGTGTATTGCTAAGTAACTTTCCCGCGCGATTTACTCAGATGGGCAGACGACAGACTCTATGTCTTAACCCATTCGTGCCTGGATATTTTTGCGACTTTCTTCGATTTTTGCTAACACCAGCAGTAATTGATAAATTCCTGATGTCAACTTTTTGAACAAGGGATGATTTCATTTAAAATCATTATGTATAAAAATTGAAATGTCAACATCCTATTTGGCCATATTAAAATATTTTGTGGAATTGAGGTTCAATACTCGCGAATAAAGGCTAGGAAAAATAAATAACGTTTTCGACTGATAGCGAAAATGCCGTCCCAAAAAAGGGACGCTAGGCATAAATGGGTTAACTATATTTCTGTTAACATTTCACCTAAGAGAACCTTTAAAGTACGTTGTTTCATTTAATAACGTTAAAATAGGGCGATGCTATTGAAAAAAAAGTTGATTCAGAATTAAATATGAAGACGGGTCCTTAATGCAATTTGTTTGAATAAAAAATTATATATACCGGGTGATTCAAAATTGATGCTAAAGGATTATCTTTCAAACCGTAAGTGATCCAAACATACTTTTAATTAGAAAAGTTCGTCAAATAATGAGTGGCTTTCAGATATGGCAGTTTCTTTACTAAGGGCTGCACACATATTAAAATACGAAATTTAATTTTTATACGGTTCCTCCTTTTCTATTACTTATATTTGGAAAAAAGTTACTTTGTACCTGAGAATATAAATTTAAAAAAATCCCAAGTTTCTGAGTGGGATAGTTACCGAGATATCGCAATTTAAAAATTTTAGCATTTGTCGCCAAGTACTTAAGGGATGTCTCAAAAGTGATTACAGTAAAATTATTTTTCAACTGATTAATTTATGTTAGAGGTTATTCAACAGCTGCATTTCTCCTGGAAATCTTATTTTAGCTAGAATTTTCCTATAATCCATGTTTGGCAGTTTCTAGTGAAAGTTAACCACACCATGACTTTTTCATCCTCTATTACACTTTTGAAATTCCTTTTCTAGAAACGTGACGAAATTAGTGGATGAGTCACTAAAAGACTAAATCCTAACTAATATTATAAATGCGAAAGTGAGTTTGTTTGTTTGTTTGTTTGTTTGTTTATGACGATTCACGCCTAAACCGCTGAATCAATTAGGATGCATTTCGGTTTAGATATAGATGGGACCCTGGAGTTGGTTATAGGCTAGATAGTATTTTAGATTTTTAATTACTTTTTTAATTATTAATTAAAAGCCGTTTTTACGTTGCCATGCTTGGCGAGTTTCGCGCGTATCATATGATTCATGTTTTGAGCTAACAAGAATGCTATTACTTCAATAAAGAAGCACGTGCATCTGAAATTATACCAGTTTTATGCCAAATATATCTATCTCTAATAATAAAAATGAATGTTCTCCAGACAAATCTACAGAAAGCAGAGCTTTGAAAATTTGAGCATGCCTGGACCCATGACTTCGGTAAACTGTCCCTGAGGCTCGGAAATTTTAATTACTTTTCTAACTATTAATTAAAAACCGTTTTATCGCCCGCACAAAATGATTTATGCTTTTGAAATAAAGCAGAAATTCTATTTGCAAAATCACATGCATTTGAAAAACATAAATAAGTATGGAAATTATGTTGATTTTACGCCAAATTAAAAAGCATAAATAAAGAAAAGTGTACTTACGTATTATCCCGGCGGTCCGCCAAGACGAGCGATTTTTTGCCGAGATAAATGCCGGGCACATGAAATTATTAATGGTTTTGAATACGTTTGGCAACTCATTTGACGAAAAAACAGTTTGGCGGAAATGACCGCCCGGATAATAGGTAAGTACCAAGAAAAGTCCAGATGTGTTTTTTAAAGTTCGTAAATTTCCAAATCCCACAAATAATATAAATGTGTACGTTTATGTGTTTGGATGTTTTTGACTGAATCACAAAAAAATGGTTGGAAAAATTTGTAATGAAGATAGCTTATGCCCTGGATTAACATACAGGCAACCTTTCAAGCATAGCATAAATAATTCTTCTACAAAGACACTCAAAATAATGCTAATGCATTGCGCTCTTTGGAAATTTTGTAGCAACTAAACCGATTTTAAAACTTTCTTCACTGATTGAAATTCCTAGGCCTATAGGGTCCTAGGCGTATATCGAGAATTCCTCTGTGTGGAATTTTCTAAGGGATCCTAGCCCGTATGTTCGCGAGGTTTTTGAAAATAACACGGAAAACTGCGAGCGGCTAGGTCGACAGGCGCGACCGGTGTTTGAACCTGGCACCTCCCGCCTTCCAGGTTTGAGAGCAGACCCTCTTAGACACTGGGGGGACCCTGAGTGTTATAGGCTACCTTTTATGCATATATCACAAATAGTTCTTTTACAGGGATACTCATAAGAATTACATTATGCTCTATGTGTATCTGTGTAAGTATTGAACCGATTCCATAACTTTTTTCACTGATAGTAAGCTACACTATTCTTGAGTATTATAGGCTAAAATTAATGCATGTAGCGCAAATAGTTCCTTTACAGGAACACTCAATATAATTCTAATACTTGACGCTCTATGGGTATCTCTGTAACTATAGAACCGATTCTAAAACTTTTTCGCTAATAGAAAGCTGCACTATTCCTGATTAACATAGGCTAAAATTCATGCATATAGCATAAATATTTCTTTTACAAGAACACTCAAAACAGTTCGCAAATACTGTCGTAACTGTCTCTATTCGCCAAATGCCCGAAAAAAATATAAATTTAGTAATTTTACATACTCTGTTATTTTAAATGAAGTATACTACCATGCATTATACTTCATTTAAAATAAGTAAAAAGCAAATAATATTTAAATGCAGTTTCTTTAGTCGCAAACATATTTGTTATTCACACAGGGGCGTAGCCAGAAATTTTTCATGGGGGGTGGGGGGGGGTTACGACTACTGCAACTCACATATATGCATACATATGTGTGATGAGGGAGTGAAGACTATACATTTTGTACGGCAAAAAATTCCTCATGGGGGGGTTATGACCCCCCTAACCCCCCTTTGGCTACGCCCCTGCACACATGCTTCGTTTCTCTCGGGACCTAATTCTAAAGTCGACGCGGACGAAGTCGCGGGTAGCCGCTAGTTATCTATAATTTCATAGTGCAGTTCTTATCAGTTCAGGTTAAATTTGTACCTCTTATTTCCAGGCGTTTGAATGCATTTACTTGTCATTTTCAAACAAACGGATCATCTTTTAACTCAACCCTTTAACACGCAGTGTTTCCGCTCTGGAAACACCAAACTCTGACGTTTTGACTGTCACCAGTCACGAAGAATAGATTTGATTTCTATAAAAATAGTTGCAGGTGAACTAGCTCCACGCGAATCCTTTACTTTTTGGCACGTCATTTCCCGTACAAAAATTGTCACGATTATTTTTAACAGCACTGACATCTGTTGAAAAATGGAAGAATGCAAGAACAGCTGGACAGACTGCCCAATGCTGAAAAAAGGGCAGCCGTTGCCATCGCTCGACTTAACTACCAGCAAGATGGCGGACGATCGAAACGTTCATCGCGTGCAACAGATCTAGAGACAGCTGGCTGTGCCCGGCACAGCCAGCTGTCGTGGATCAGGCCCGACACAGCCAGATCTGTGCCATATAGAGGATGACAAAGCAGCCAGATAGAAGATTACAAAGTAATCTTGTGGGTTAACTTTCACTAGAAACTGCCAAACATGGATTATAGGAAAATTCTAGCTAAAATAAGATTTCCAGGAGAAATGCAGCTGTTGAATGACCTCTAACATAAATTAATCAGTTGAAAAATAATTTTACTTTAATCACTTTTGAGACCTAAGTACTTGGCGACAAATGCTAAAATTTTAAAATTGTGATATATCGGTAACTATCCCACCCAGAAACAACAAGTAATAAGTTTAAACAATTAATAAGTTGTATGATCTTAATAAGTTTTCGAAATTAATATTTTTTATGCCTTTTAGTGTTTGCGTTTGCACCTGAGTTTAATAAATATATACGCACACAAATAAATAAAGAAACTAAGTATTAAACTTAACAGATACAGAAATATTTTTTAGTAAAAAAAAAAAAAAACCAGATATATAGAAATAAACATATAACACTGATTCTCCAATAGCATCCAGTGTCCTAGTAAATACAAATATAAGATGATAGAATACATGACAGTATAAGACACAAGTATGAAAATAAATCTTATTTATAAAAATGCTGTGCCTGCACGTCTATATTTTAATTATAATTACTCATTCAGCGATATTCATTAAGAATTTCGTAATAACGTATTACTTCTTTTTAAGTTCGAATTATATATACATATGTGAGTCCGTGGTATTTATGCAATAAAATGTTGCTAAATGAAATCCGAAGTTGAAATGTATAGGGTAACCATACTAGAGTTTCTTTTGTCCTTTAAAAAACATAATTTGTATTGATTTGGTGTAGTCCAAGTTTTGCTTTCACTTTATCAGTCTTTATTTATGTTCACCTCATGCTATTGATCTCGTAAGGGCAACGTAACATCTGTTAAAACTAACTTTAAATCACACTATTTACAGAGCATTGTCTAATACAGCGTAACATTGTTTCATATATTAACTAAAATTTAGTGGAATATATATAGCTTTGAGCAATGAATACATAAGAAAAATACTTTGAAATACTGATCTATCTTGATTTGTAGAAACTTTAATTTGCTTAAGGATACATTTTAAAGAATAATATTATACGCTTATTACTTTAAATTATTTTTTTTTTACTTTATCCATAAAAAATCCTTAAAAATAGAGCTACATTTAAAATTCTATTTTCGTTGTTTTTATATATAGTCCACATTTAATTAAATACAAAACAGCATTATATCTTGCATTACCTTATATCCAAATATCACTATTTTTCGCTTAGAAACAAGGTGCATCAATGCTTGCACCTACAGGGTAAAAACTTGAATATTTGTTATTTCAACTTTTGGCCCATGATTGTCTTGCATTTCAAAACATGCTGCTCCTTATCTGTTTGTGCTTCTGTTATCAGGACACTTTGTCTAAGATGCTACCCCCTTCCTTTCTTCAGGGTTAATGGATACCACAAAGTTCTCGCTCCTCTTCAGTTCGATAACACAAAATATAGAAGCTCTGGAGACATTGAAATAGAAATATTTTGAAAAAAAAAAAAATCAATCATAAAAGTTAATCATAAGGCCACAGTGGAAAAATGATCATACACTTTTAATTTAGTGCACACTAAATATTTATTAACACGATATAAAGTACTTGAATTATTATCGTAACAAATCTAAAATTCGTGATTTAATATGTTGCCATTACATAACTAATATAATTAGAAGATCGTGGTCGTGTCTGAAAATAAACACTGTTCATGTGTAATTAAAAATGCTCTATTTAAATATTTAAATCCTCCATGGTTTATCAGAACAAAATAGTTTATTTTAATCTCGTGAAAAATGTAAACTCAAGAAGCTACTTAAAATCGCACAAATTGAGAAATTTCTCTGATGATACGTAAATTTTGAGCTGGGTTTATCAATCTGAGGCAGTTTTTAATTTACGAAGTCACACTTTTGATTGCCATAAAAGAAATCCCAGTTAGTTTTCTAACGGAGTAATAGTGTAACTTACAAAGATGTACAGGGAAAAAAATGTTTTTCTTACCATAGGGTAGGTTTTTTTTTGCGGGGGGGGGGGGGAGATTTTCCAATTGGATTTTTAAAGAGGATAAAAAACTCAAATCTAAATGGAATTTCTCTCGAATAGACAATTTAAATGAATTTTGATCATTCATGATAATGATAATTTTTAACCACACATATAAAGCTGTTTTACTCACTTTTTATGTTTGTGAGTTGAGCTGTGAAAATTGTTCGCGTAATAAGGCTATTTTTTTTTTCGTCCGTGCGACTCTGCTTGGTCCTGTCGAACATTCTGTCATTATGTGCTGTAATCAGTTCACACCTTCAGGAATCCATCAGTTCCGTAAAATCTGCAACAATGATTCTCATTCGTCTTTCTCTCTCTCTCTATGTTCGTTACAGTAAAATTGTAAAACTTATGAGCTAGTTTACTGAAGTACGCAAAAGTGACAGGTTCAGTGGCTGCCGACTGTAATCATTTAACCTAAGTTTTGCAATTTTGGGTGTTTTTGTCCAGATGTAGCATCAATATGCATTAGAACCCCTTAAAAAGACATTCCCCCTTAGGCCGATAGCCATTGTTTGTAGCGTTGCTTTACCCAAATTCAAACTAACTTACTTCTTAACAAGTAATATTTAAAAAAAAATTAAAGTCAATTCCTACTTAGGTCAACAAAGAAAAATTTTAGTTTAGTTGCTTTCTATTAAAGTATTAATTAATTCAGGGTCAAGTGTGTGAAGCAAGGGTCGATACAATTAATCCGTTTGTTTAGTTTATCGTTTTCATTCATTTTTAATCCAACGAACAGGATCTAAAATTAATTAATTAAATTTAATTAATGAATTAAAATTTGAAAAAAAACTGTACATATTAATATCAAGTGTCATCCACTACAAGTTTAAAAAAATGTTTTTTGAACTTGAGTGGATGAATAAAAAGTATTTTATTAACGATTGAAAATTTGAACAAGATATATAAATATAGGGAGAGTGTGAACTAATAGTAGGAATTGAAAAATTGGAATTATTTAATATTTTAATCACTTGCTCAGCATATCTTGCTTAAAAATAACCAAAAATGTTGGAGATCTATATTAAGTCTATTAATTATAACTGTATAAAAGAATTGACCAAAAAATATTTTTGGCTTCCACTTCAAATGCTCCCAAAAACCGAAAGCACTTTTCGATAAACCTAAAATGTGCCACATAGACATGATTATCCTTTTGTTCTGGCTTGGCAGTTAGCGTTAGCAATTTTAATTTCACACGCATTTCTGACGTGAATACATCTTTTAATTTGCTTCCATAGTGGGAGGCAATTCAGAAAACTGGTGATAAAAAAATCGGGGAATAGAGTTCGATGTTGCAGCTGCATATCTATCATCTACATCCAAAATTTAACTACGATAGCTAAAGGATGAGAGAATTCGTTACCTTGAGTGAGGGTTGTGATGCATCATCCCTTGCGGCGGAGGGGAAGCGCCGCTTTTTGAAGTCGTTTCGCTGCGTCACATAATGTCCGCTTAGTATAAATTTTCACTCGGTTGCTGCTGCTGCAGTGGGATTAACCCTTTAACGCGCAGTGTTGCCGCTCTGGTAACACCAAACTCTGACGTTTTGACTGCTGCCAGTCACGAAGAATAGATTGGATTTCTATAAAAAGAGTGGCGGGTGACAGAGCTCCACGAGAATCCTTTGCTTTTTAGCACGTCATTTCCCCGTAAAAAAAAAAAATTGTCACGATTCTTTTGAACAACACTGACATCGGCTGAAAAATGGAAGAACGCGAGAACAGCTAGACAGATTGCCCAATGCTGAAAAAAAGGGCAGCCGTTGCCATCGCTCGACTTAACTACCAGCAAGATGGCGGACGATCGAAACGTTCATCGCGTGCACAGATCGAGGGACCTTTTTTGACGCAGCTGGCTGTGCCAGGCACAGCCAGCTGCGTCAAAAATAACCAAAATATTTACATACATATGCGTCAAATATTTACATACATATGTGGTTCAAAAAGTAAGCTAACGGGAGCTCTCACGGGTGCACATATTTCCCGACGGAGCAAAATTCTATTACTGGATATGACAGATAATCCCAACAATCAAATGCCCCTAGATGGCCACTGGATGCCGTTTGTTTGGCTGCAGTGCTTCCGATGGAAAGTACTAGAAAATTCTGTCTACATCCTGGATCTCGCACCCGGTGATTTTCATCTCTTAACCCTTTGAGGCGCAACCCTTTCCCAATGCTGAAAAAAGGGCAGCCGTTGCCATCGCTCGACTTAACTACCAGCAAGATGGCGGACGATGTGCCCGGCACAGCCAGCTGCGTCAAAAAGGGTCTCTCGATATGTGACACGCGATGAACGTTTCGATCGTCCGCCATCTTGCTGGTAGTTAAGTCGAGCGATGGCAACGGCTGCCCTTTTTTCAGCATTGGGAAAGGGTTGCGCCTCAAAGGGTTAAGGCCAGTTGTCTACACAAGAGATCATCCCTCCGTGGGGGTCTAAATTTTAACTCTTAAGAAGCTAGAACGTGCGTCTGTGTTTCAATGGTCAAGATCTATCGATTGCGTATATAAAATATTTGTGTGAAGTACTTATAGTGAATATATAGTGTTAAAGTAAAAAAATCTGGAGTGACTACACTCGATTTTCCGAACTCTTACGATTAAGATCATTACCAAGCATTTAAATAAATTTTAATCGATGAATAATTCAGCAAAAATTGTTAGTTTTTTCAATTTGAGCTCAATCGAATGTACCGTGTAAACGCTAGCGCACTTTCAAGAATTTCCCCTCATAGGCCATAATGTGATTGTGATTGTGTGTGATTATGACAACGCTACACTAGGGCGATCTGCCAAGGGGGGGGGGAGTGCCTTGGTAAGAGGACTTTCTAAGGGGTTCTAACGCGTATTACATCTGGAGAACACCTACCAAAACTACAGACCGTTATATCGACAGCCGCGCGGTGGGACCTGAACCCGGGACCCTCACACTTCGGCCATCTACCATTTTCAGTAGCGTAACCACTGTGCCATGGTAAGGCGGCCATAATGTAAAAGAAATCTTTGTCGTAGCCCTGTAGAAAAACTATAAGTCCTATACACATCAAAATCAATACCGGTCTTACGATGGTGGTTTATAACATACCCAATTTGAGCTCAATCGAATGTACCGTTTAAACGTTAGCGCACTTTCAAGAATTTCCCCCTCATAGGCCATAATGTAAAAGAAATCTTTTGCGTAGCACTGTAGAAAAACTTTAAGTCCTATACAGACATAACCAATACCGGTCTTGCGACGGTGGTTTTTAACATATATACCCAATTTGAGCTCAATCGAATGCCCCGTTTAGGAGCTATCGTGTTCACTCACAAACACACATACATACTCACATACCCACATATATACATACATCTCGTAAAAATAAAATAAATGAATTCAGGAGACCTCAAAATGTATAAATACACCAAACTCTCTCGAATTTTTTCATGATTACAATACTTTCCTTACATGGTACATGCTCGGAAAGTAAAAATTAAGATAAATGGCGGCGTTATCACCATCATCAAGTCGCACAGCCAGCGGAGTCGCCATATATCGCAATATCTATAGCTTCGCTGATTGCAGCAGAGTTAACATTGGCATTTCCGAGGTGTCTGTCTAGTAAACACAACAGTCAGCTGAATCTTCAAAATCATACGCGTGTGTGTGTACATCCATGCGGGCATAGCGTTAACAGAAATTAAGCTTTGTGTGTTATAATCGCTGTTAACCCTTTGAGGCGCAACCCTTTCCCAATGCTGAAAAAAGGGCAGCCGTTGCCATCGCTCAACTTAACTTCCAGCAAGATGGCGGACGATCGAAACGTTCATCGCGTGCCGCAGATCAAGAGATCCTTTTTTGACGCAGCTCTGTGCCAAAACGGCACAGCCAGCCATGGCAACGGCTGCCCTTTTTTCAGCATTGGGCAATCTATCCAGCTGTTCTCGCATTCTTTCCATTTTTCAGCAGATGTCAGTGCTGTTAAAAATAATCGTAACAATTTTTTACGGGAAATGACGAGCTAAAAAGTAAAGCATTCTCGCAGAGCTATGCCACCCGCAACTATTTTTATAGAAATCAAATCTATTCTTCGTGACTGGCAACAGTCAAAACGTCAGAGTTTGGAGTTCCCAGAGCGGGAACACTGCGCGTTAAACGGTTAAGTATTCTAAAATCATCGTTGAGATTATACACGATTACGAGCCACATCTCATTACACCAATCATGATTCTCAAAGACTTCAATGTTAATGTCTCGGAGGACCGCTTGTTGCCCGACCCCATGCTCTGCGAGTTTAATTTTACATCGAAACTTATCCAACATAGTCCAGTCAATTAATCCATTTTACCTTGCAAAAGGTGGGGTAGGAGATTTTCTTTTTTTTTAATTTGTACATATTATTGCCAATATGAAAAAACACACTTTGACTTATTTATTTCACTTATTTTTTAATTTGGCGAAAAATTGGTGTAATTCTACTTCATGTTTGGCAATTTCACGCGACTGTACATACTCGGAATTGTGCTTTGTTGCAAAGGCATGAATGATTTTATGCTGGCGAAAATTGCCAAACCTGACTGTGCGCGCACAGCCACCTGCGTCAAAAAAAGGGTCTCTAGATCTGTGGCACGCGATGAACGTTTCGATCGTCCGCCATCTTGCTGGTAGTTAATTCGAGCGATGGCAACGGCTGCCATTTTTTTAACATTGGGCAATCTATCCAGCTGTTCTCGCATTCTTTCATTTTTCAGCAAATGTCAGTGCTGTTAAAAATAATCGTGACACATTTTTTACGGGAAATGACGTGCTCAAAAGTAAAGGATTCTCGTGGAGCTATGTCACTCGCAACTGTTTTTATAGAAATCCAATCTATTCTTCGTGACTGGCAACAGTCAAAACATCAGAGTTTGATGTTCCCAGAGCGGGATCACTGCGTGTTAAAGGGTTAAATTACGTAGGTAACATGGACAGATGATATAAAGACCTTGATATTAATGGAATGGACTTTATTCAAGATCACAAATGTAAGAAAGCGTGATTGAATGTACACAACTGGATTGCTTTCATAAGACTTATCAGTGAAATGGAAACATTGATTCAGATAAAAGTCATTCGAAGGGGTTTTGCCATTTCTATTTTAGAATAAAAAAACAAACAATAAAAAAACACTTATATTTTTTTATCATGCTGCCGCATGCTTGCAAACTTTTTTTAGTGCTTGGGTGCTTTTAAATGTAGGGGAGTTGAAAAATTTTGATCAAAATTTACATAACTTTTGGAAGAACTCAATGCAAATTTGAGATAGACATCACAGAACCTTTGAAAACATTACATAATCCAATACATAGATCCAATTTACATAATCCAATTTTTGAATAACAGTTGACACGTGAGTAGAAATTTGCATGTCTTTGTACAGTTTCATTAAATCGAGAGGCTTAGTAAACGTAGTTGCTATTCGGCGATGAGGCAGTTCTAATCTCACACTCAATTTAAAAGTGAGATTCTGAAGATCCTCGGTCTAATTTTTGATCCATGACTTGATTGATAACTTTTGAGTAATGATGCCACGGTTTATGAAAAACCCAAAACCCGTAATAATATTTAATGATTATTTATTGGTCTGGAGAAAAATGTCAATCTTAGTAATCTCAAAGAGTTAACTGAAATCATAAAGACTACAAAACTATGTCACTCGTGATGTAATTTTCACTTTGAAGCCTGATTAATCTGAGTTACAAATATTTTTAAGCTCGTGACGTCAAAATAACGCAGATCTCACTTACAATATCTAATTTTTTAACTATCGTTATACAAATTGAATATTTACGTAATATAAAAGAACGAAAATTTGCTTTAAAATATCAGGGAACAGGTGGGTTTTTTATTTTTAAAGTAGTGCAACTTTTTACTTCCTTGTACGTAGTATAAGGAAGTAATGTGATCCCGAAAAATTTTGGGGGCCAAATTTCGACAAAAAACCGATTTTGACTACCTCTAAATTTAATTTTAAAATTTTTTTCGATGCATCCTATCGTAGGCTAGCATGCACGATCATATTAACGCGTCTGCAACTCATTTTGACCAGCGGCGAGTCTGCTGTGGCCAGTTTTTCCATGCCGTCTGTACGTACGTACGTATGTATGTAACTCGCATATCTCAAAAACTATTGGTCGTAGAATGTTGAGATTTGATATTTAGGATTGCTCTATGATCTAATTGTGCACCTCCCCTTTTGGTGGCAATCGAATGGATAGTTTATGTACAGGACCGCCCAAAAGATTCGAAATACATTACGCTCTATGGGCCGAAATTCATTAAACTCGCCTAACTCAAAAGCTATTAGGCGTAGAATGTCGAAACTTCATATTTTGGATAGGTGTAACATCTAGTTGTGCACCTCTCCTTTTGGTTCCATTCGACTGGATAGTTTATCTACAGGACTGCCCAAAACATTCCAAATACATTACGCTCAATGGGCCGAAACTCATTAAACTCGCATATCTCAAAAACTATTAGGCGTAGAATGTTGAAACTTTATATTTAGGATTGCGGTAACATCTAGTTGTGCACCTCCCCTTTCGATTCCATTCGACTGGATAGTTTATCTACAGAACCGCCCAAAAGATTCGAAATACATTACGCTCTATGGGCCGAAATTCATCAAAGCGTTTTTTAGAGGTATTGGGCTATTTCAAACGACTCAGAAGTGATGTATGCTGTAAAGAGTTAGAAAATGAATTTCTCCATTAAAAAAAGTGTCTTTATCATTTGTAGTTCTGCTACAGGAACACTCAAAAGATTTCCAATACATTACGGTCAATGGCAATTTTAGGGGCATTCATCCATTTCAAGCACAATACCGTCCTACCACATAAGTTAGGTAATAGTCCGACCACGGTCACGTGCCTCCCTCAAGAACTATGCCAAAAGTCGCCAAACTTGGCGACTTTTGGTGTACGTGTGTGCATATTTAACTCTCAAATCTCAAAAACTATTATGAAATTTCATATATAAGAATGTTGTAACATATAGGGCCGTATTCACCAAACTGTGAGTAGCCCGCCATGATCCGAGAGTTGGGAAACCTGCATTGCCGGTTTGTCTCGGAGTCAACTCGGAAACTGTATTCACCAACTTATTTCAACCCAGGGTTACCTAACTCTGGAGTTGTCTCACCCAGTTTTGAAAGCTCGCCTGTGATTGGTCAGAGTAATGATTCCATGAAGGAATGAACTAGATTTAATGTTCCCGAGTTCGAACCCAGCTCCCACCACACACACTTCCTTCATGATATTTAATTTTTTTTATGCAAACTGCTCATTAAAATGTGAAAATTAATTTAACTTTATTATCAAAAAATATACTGATTAAACATTTAATACAAAATTACATCCAATATTTTTTATAAATAAAATTTCATGTCTGTTATTCTTTTTTCAAATTTAGGAGTTTTCATATTTTTTAACACACAAAAATTAATTTATGCAGTTTTGATGTTTTTCTTTTTGAGGTACTTTATATATTATACATAGAATATGTATGTCTTTAAAAAAATCAACGATGCTGAAGCATATTGTTTTTTTCTCACATTTGTCTGAAAAATTGTTAATTCGCTATTCCCAAGTACAGTACACTACAATCAGACAAAAATGTTTAACTCCTCAGCAACACTTTTTTTTTTCATCCTATACACCTAAATGATTAATCTCTTCAATGTAAATATTTTTATCCTGCCTCTTGTTACAAAAAAAAAAAAAAAAAAAAAGCGAGGGCGAAGTAGATCCACAGTGCTCTGGCCAAATCGCCCCCGCATCTGTGGAATAATAGAGACAAGAAGGAGGATCAGAATTTATTTACTTATTTTCAACATAAAAAATAATTAAGGAAAAAAAGCGTTCAAATCAGAAAAAAGAGGAAATGGAAAAGCAAACCAAGATAAGTCCGACAGATGGCGCCTGCAGTCTCTACGGCAAAAAAAAAGCACAGTCATTCTCCAGAGTTTTTGAAAACATTGTACAATAATTTTTTATCACTTTTGGCTACTTTTATAGCTTGATGGGTGGTTTTCACAGTAGTTTCCGTCTATTAAAGCACAGAATATTCAAGTATTAACAAATTTTTGGGATTTTCCAAAACTATAAAAACAACCCTCGTATCCGCCATTTATAACCCGGAGTCAACTCTCCGATATTGCGGGGTTAGAATCTGCATCTGGAGTCAGGGTCAATTCTTGGGGTAACCCCTGATTTTGGAGTTGTGAATACCATTTTCTCACTAACCCTTGAAGTAGCTCGCTTTGCTGGGTTAACTCCAGGGTTTAAAGTTTGGTGAATACGGCCCCTAGTTGTGTATCTCGATTTTTGGTTCCAATCTACTGGAGAGTTTATTTACAGGACCACCGAAAAGAATTTTAGTACTTTAATGTCTATGGACATCTTCAATATAATACAACTGTAGACAGTCATTGTTTGGTACATGCCCAAAAACTCACCGTCTGTCCTCGACCTTGGCGAGTTTTGGCGAAATATCGCCAAATTTGGCGATAGTCAGTCATTTGGTCCATGCCCAAAGTATCGCCATTTGTCATCGTTCTTGGCGAGTTTTGGCGAAATATCGCCAAATTTGGCGATAATCTGTCATTGTTTGGTTCAGGCTTAAAATCTCGCCAAATTTCGTCGACATTGACGAGTTTCGCCGAAATATCGCCAAATTTGGCGCCAAAAATTATTTCGTATTTTGTATAACACTAAAACTTTAACCCGTAGATTTTTGAACTTTTGTATTTAGAACTATTGTAATATCTAACTGTTTTCCATATCTTTTTTGACAGCAATCGACTGAGAATTTATTTACAGGGTGAGCCAAATGACTTTAAATACATTGAGGTGTATGGATGCATTCAATTCATTGAAAGTTTGTGGTCAATGACTACTTTGGCTATCCCCAAAATCTCGCAGACTATCTCAAGTTTGTCGGCTTTTGGTGAAATATCGCCAAATAAAGTGCCAGAAGGAAATATTTCAAATTGAACTCAGCTTGGCGATATCGAAATATTTGTCTAGAAATCGCTAAACCTTACTATTATTGATATTTTATCTCTTTCAAACAAATAAGTTTAGAGGAAGTGTGTCGAAAATATTTTTGATCTAATGGACGTGCAAGGAAGTCATGTGTTGGACACATCAGATTTTTTTTTTTAGGTAATTATGAAAAATTTCAAGCCCATACTACCAACGTTGTGGATTTTGCTATGCTTTTTGAGCTTAACTTTCTAATCTTTTTGGAGTAATGGTAATAAAGAAGTTTTGTTTAGGCGTGGTACAATCTTGAATTGTTAAACCTTTGCTGTTCACAAGGTTATCTGCAGGGGGATTATAATTAAAGTCCCACTTTCGAAATGCTATTAAAAAAAAGAGACAGTGTTCAGAATGACTTTAAATTTGACGATACTTGTTGAAGGGAGAAAAGGTATTTCATACGAAAAAAAAAAATCCAAAGTGTATCAATAGATACAGCTCTAAGGGCCTGTCTTGGCGGGCTACTCACCAAACTGTGAGTAGCCCGCCATGATCCGAGAGTTCGGAAACCTGCATTGCCGGTTTGTCTCGGAGACAACTCGGAAACTGTATTCACCAACTTATTTCAACCCAGGGTTACCGTACTCTGGAGTTGTCTCACCCAGCTTTGAAAGCTCGCCTGTAATTGGTCAGAGTAATGATTCCATGAAGGAATGAACTAGATTTAATGTTCCCGAGATCGAACCCAGCTCCCACCACACACACACACTTCCTTCATGATATTTAATTTTTTTTTATGCAAACTGCTCATTAAAATGTGAAAATTAATTTAACTTTTTTATAAAAAAAAATACACTGATTAAACATTTAATACAAAATTACATCCAATGTTTTTTATAAATAAAATTTCATGTCTGTTATTCTTTTTTCAAATTTAGGAGTTTTCATATTTTTTAACACACAAAAATTAATTTATGCAGTTTTGATGTTTTTCTTTTTGAGGTACTTTATATATTATACATAGAATATGTATGTCTTTAAAAAAATCAATGATGCTGAAGCATATTGTTTTTTTCTCACATTTGTCTGAAAAATTGTTAATTCGCTATTCCCAAGTACAGTACACTACAATCAGACAAAAATGTTTAACTCCTCAACAACACTTTTTTTTTCATCCTTTACACCTAAATGATTAATCTCTTCAATGTAAATATTTTTATCCTGCCTCTTGTTACAAAAAAAAAAAAAAAAAAAAGTGAGGGCGAAGTAGATCCACAGTGCTCTGGCAAAATCGCCCCTCATCTGTGGAATAATAGAGACAAGAAGATAAATAGGAAAGATCAGAATTTATTTACTTATTTAGAACATAAAAAATAATTAAGAAAAAAAAGCGTTCAAATTAGAAAAAAGAGGGAATGGAAAAGCAAACCAAGATAAGTCCGACAGATGGCGCCTGCAGTCTCTACGGCAAAAAAAGCACAGTCATTCTCCAGAGTTTTTGAAAACATTGTACAATGATTTTTTTATCACTTTTGGCTATTTTTATAGCTTGATGGGTGGTTTTCACAGTAGTTTCAGCACAGAATAAGCACAGAAGTTAAAGCACAGAATATTCAAGTATTAGCAAATTTTGGGGATTTTCCAAACCTATAAAAACAACCCTCGTATCCGCCATTTATAAACCGGAGTCAACCCTCCGATATTGCGGGGTTAGAATCTGCACCTGGAGTCAGGGTCAATTCTTGGGGGTAACCCCTGATTTTGGAGTTGTGAATGCCATTTTCTCACTAACCCTTGAAGTAGCTCGCTTTGCTGGGTTAACTCCAGGGTTTAACCCATTTATGCCTAGCGTCCCTTTTTTGGGACGGCATTTTCGCTATTAGTCGAAAACGTTATTTATTTTTCCTAGCCTTTATTCATGAGTATCGAGCGTCAACTCTACAAAATATTTTAACATGATCAAGTAGGATGTTGATATTTCGATTTTTATGCATAATGATTTTAAAAGAAATCATCCCTTGTTCAAGAAGTTGACGTCAGAAATTTATCTATTATTTCTGTTATCAGTATAAATCGAAGAAAGTCGCAAAAATATCCAGGCATAAATGGGTTAAAGTTTGGTGAATACGGCCCTAAGCGGCATACTATGCAAATTAAAAGAGAATCATGCGCACGACACATGATATCCTTATATAGTACATAATATAAATGAAAACGAAAATCTGTGTGTTTGTTTGTTTGGATAAGTCGTATACAAATCCACACCGTTTGAATAATCGGCATGAAATTTTGCACAAGTACAGGGCAGATAGTTTAAAAATCTAAAAATCCACCCATTCCCCATTTTTAGCGATTTTTCGCTATTTTCAGTTCTTTTGAATATCGAGAATTAAAAAAAAGTAAATCATTTGTGTGACACAAACTTTTTTATATTAAGTGATATGACGTCATTTTAATCTCACGTTAGACTTTGAAATGAAAATTGTGATTCCAGTTCGTTAGAAATAACTTCTTGAGATTAATCAGTTTAATTTTTTTCACAAGTAAAATGATTTCCTCTGCATCAAGCATTAATATAAAGAGTTGTTCCCAAAAAAGTGAAATCTTTCGAATACGAAAACTTCTTATACGATGACAAAAATACATTGAAAACGTGGATTTTCTTTATGAGTACGTTAACGGGAATTTTTCCTGGGACATTGGGGAAATCCGTTTGCTTCATATTCGTCTGTTTTCATTTTTCGAGTTAAGGACCGCTAAAAATGAAAGATATCCGTTTCATTTTATTGCTGAATTAACAAATTAAGTGGCAACATTGGATTATGTTAAGTACGGTATGGCTCCCTATGATCTCAAGTAGAGGCTGCCCGAAAACCAGTTTCTCCGACGGAATTTTGCGTACGCGCAAAGTTTCGCCTCTTCGCCGATGCGGCGCTAGTTCCTGACCCTCATCAGTGTTGCCAACTCTGACGGAGAAAAATTGGCAGAAATCAAAGTTAAAAGTAGCCAGGAATGGCTAAAAATGTTTTCAAGCTAAGAGAGACATAAACTATTCTTTGGTGTTTACTTTTAAGTGTTTGTGCTATTAGTCACTTTGTGGCTAGATCTTGGTCAACTGGCAATATCGAAAATTATTTTGTAAATTGGAAATGAAAGTCCAAATGACAAAAAAAAAAGCACTTGCAGACAAGCATATTTTAGCAGCTCTGGATTCTGGAACTATCATTAACTTATTATTGTTTACTGTATTCCACGTTTCGCCACATTTTACTGTATTCCACGCAAGCTGATGCTTTTTCGAGTTGTAATTTGTAAGTAAATTTTTTTTATTTTGCTTCCCCATAGGTCAGGGAGAATGAGAATCACACCTCTGGGTTTTGCCGTAAGTGGAGTGCATGTTTATTTACCTCGTAGCAGTTTAAATATATTTATAGTAAAGTCTGCTCTATACGACTTATACACATAACATCTTTTCTTGGTAAAACCTCAGGCTGTGAGTTCCGAAACCTATGGTTTTTGTGATTTGCAATTCTCCCTCTGTTGAGACGTTGCATTTTATGCAGTATCTCTGTAATAACAATGGCTGGCCTGGGGGGTGTTCTTCTACTGCATCTTAAAGTAATATATATATATATATATACAGGGTGAATCTAAACTCTTGGGGAAAATTTTAAGGGGTGATAGGGCACACAATGAGGAGCCAGACGCAGTTTTAACTTACCCGGTAATAATCCCTTTTGGAAAAGCATTGAAGTGTCCGTCTAATTTCTTAACCAAGTTTCATAAACAATAGGCTCGTCTCCGAAAATTTCATCTTTGAAATAAAATAAACTTTTTAAACTATCCATTTTAGTCTTCTGTTTTCGGAGAAAAATACATTGGTTTCTGACGAAACAATGGTCGGAAAAAGCACTGTTATTTCGGCAGATTTTTCCGAAGTGATTATTAACAGCTACACGAAGACAACGTTGCCGACCCCACATTGCTATGTGATTCTGATTCGGTATTATGTGCCCTATCACCCCTTAAAGTTTTGCCCAAGAGTTTAGATTCACCCTGTTTATATATATATACTAGCTGACCCGGAAAACGTTGTTTTGCCATATAAAATTATTCCTAGGATTATTTTAGTAGAAAGAAATGACTAACTTATTGTAAGTTTGTGAGGATGTGGTATATGAGTGGAAGAGGCACGGAGCTCTGTGAACGATGCTGGAATATAAAAATAACACAATACCAAACATTTATATTTTTAATTCATTGTAATGTATTCTTTAAATTTATATATATCGCTAATTACAATAATTTTACAAAAAAAAAAAAAAAATCAATCTCTTAACGGAATAGAGTGTACAATATTTTTTGTTACCCCACCTTTAGCTAACACAAACAAACTGGATGGTTTGCCCACTCGAGAGCATGCCACGTATAATTGTCCGTGTGAAAAACATGGTGTGCTCAAATCTAAGCCACAAACAGACATAGTTTGGCCTTGAGACTTATTGATAGTCATTGCAAATGCCAATCTTATTGGAAATTGAAGACGTTTAAATTGAATTGGCACATCCGTGGGTATAATAGGGATCCGTGGTAGTAATATATTTTCACCTCGAAATTTGCCATTTAAAATGACGGCTTCGACAACATTTTTCATTAGTTTTTTAATAACTAATCGCGTGCCGTTACACAGCCGTGGTGGGTTCAAATTACGAAGCAAAATAACCGGAGATCCAACCTTCAGTTGTAAGTTATGCGGCGGCATGCCTGGTAAATCTAATGAGTTTAAAAACTCTGCTGGATAATTCACACCTTTGGTGGCATCGCAAACTGTATCAATAGATTTGTATGACACTAACTCCCCTGGCAATAAATGTTGTATTTTAAGATTCAGTTCGTTGACGTCTCCATTTTTTGCTGCTAAAATTGCTCTTTCTGCCAGCCACTCATGATTAATATATTGTGTATGTACATCGGAAAATATCTGGTCAATGAGAGCATCTTGCGAATCAGTAATTGTGCAGAAATCGGCCGATAATTTTATGCATCCAGTTTCATCTACAGTAACTTTTCCATCGCCGATATTTAACAGCTGTTTTGAGAATGCCTCAGCGGATAGATCTCGAAGTATTTGAACGCGCATATTTACTTTCAGTTGTAATTTTTCAACATTACGCCACAGTGGCGATGATTTTAAGCAGGCGTTGATTTCATCAGCATACGTTGAACGTGGGATGACGGGAAGTGTTTGTCTAAAATCTCCTGAAAGGAGTACCAAATAGTTTGTCCTTGTTTTTAAGATCTTTCATTGTCCTGTTCAACGCCTCAAGCGAATGTTTGTGTGCCATAGTGCATTCATCCCAGATGATAATTTTACACTGTTTCAGCACTGTGGCCATGGGCGATTGTTTTTTTATGTTGCACACTGCATCTGGGTTATTTTGAATATTTAGTGGTAGCTTAAATACTGAATGAGCTGTTCTGCCTCCATCCAATAAAGTTGCCGCAATACCAGACGATGCAACGGCCAATGCGATGCCATTATTCGATCGTATTTCGGCTAGGATTAGCGAAATAAGGAATGTTTTGCCAGTTCCACCTGGTGCATCCAAAAAAAAGAATCCACCTTGCCCTGCCGAAACTGCGAGCATAATGCGATCGTAAATGCTTCTTTGTTCCTCATTCATTAATGGGATATTGCGAGTAACAATCGCTGCCATTTCTGCAGTATTGTATTGTAGTTCTCGATTCATTTCATTATTTATTAAATCAGATACACTACGATTTGGCGAACGCATGCCGAAATGACTGAGTGGTAAGTTGGCAATGATAATACACAGATCCTCAATAGCAATCAATGCTTCATTGTACATAGCGTCGCTGAATGGTATTGTTAAATCGTTGCACCGTGTACGATGTTCATGCAAAATATCATCACTCATTGAATCTTTATGACTATCCCACAATGTCTCTGCTCGGGCCGGGAAACATGCAGTCAACACTATAGCGAACAGTAGACGAATTTGTTTTGCCGTACAGTTCAATGCTGCTTCAGCAAGCATACATTCCCACTGGTTGTCATCTTCCAGCAAGCCTAGTGCAAGGCATGCTTCTTTATACGTTGGATATTGTTGTCCATTCACTTTACGTATATCTTGAAATGACAATGGGCCGGTAACATTAACCAACAACAGTCGAAGATAAAAGCACTCAGTCTGCTTTGGATTTACTGCAAGTACTCGTCCCAAGGTGTTTGATTTATATAAACCGGGACATGCATCAATCGGTGTACCTTGCTTGCGAGGCATCCATTTTTTTGTTTGAGCCCATGTGAAAAAACTTGGTACTTCTGAATAGAGTAATGTCCGTGCAAAGGCACCAAAAGCATCCGCACGATTACACAATTCAAAAAATTCGGTGAGTGTAGTTTTTGGTGGATTTATAGCATGATCAATCGCTGTCTCGTTCGTAAAATATACGCGCTGGCCGTTCTCAAGATGGACGGCTAAATGAATAACTGCTGGATCCCGTTCATGAATTGGGAAACCAAAGATACGCCAAACAGCTTCATTGGAGCTGGTGTATCGGCCCGTTTGATAGAGAGTTATTTCATCATTTTTATTCACTGGAGGAGCATTGTTATTGGTATTTTCAACTCGAAATACAGCCATATCACTGCCTTTATGTACATACTTACAAATGTATTTGATGCTCTTCACGGAACTGCAGAACTCAACGTTAATATGAGCGTCGTATGTTTTGCTCAATAGAGGCGAATATGGCACCACCCAACGATTGTCAATGTCAATATCTATGTTGTTGATATTTTTAGTAAATGATTGTTTGCCATTATCGGGACTCCTTCGAAGATATATTGGATATCCGTCAACATTTGTGATCGTATCGTTAGTGAACTTTTTAGGGAAACTTTTGGTGCATTTTCCATCTGCCATGCCAGGCGATGAACGATTCAGGTCACCGCATGGGCCATGAATCATGTTTGCTGTAACAATATCAAACAGCAATTGATCAGTAGACGGATCTGGAATTTCCGCAGAAATTATACTATCGATTTCTTCAGGACGGATTTTGTCGATTAACCAAACCAAAATGTGTGCATGAGGTAATCCCCTCTTTTGCCACTCAACCGAATACATCCAGCAACGTGTGGGACCGAATACATGTAATTTTGTAATGAAACTTATTAAAGACTTTAATTTTTGTCTGAACACACGTGCTGTAATGTCATGACGATGTATTGCATTTTGTCCAGGCGATAACAAAGATGTGATCTCCGGCCATTTTGGATTACACGTGAACGTAATAAATAAGCATGGTCGTCCATATTCGCGCACGAAAGTCAGTGCATCCTGTATGTATTCTTGCATATGACGTGGACTGCCTATATACGATGATGGTAGAATGACAGAGCTACCAATTTCGGCGGCATCGCCGTTGTTGGCAATAGCATCTCGCAAGTGAATGTATTCTTCCGCACGCAGCTTTTGCTGATTATATCGCAAGTACCGTAATCGTTCGCTCTCTATCTTCACGTACATGTCGACCATGAATTGTTGACAAAGCTCACGACATCGTAGAATGACGTTATCCTGATCGGGTCTAATCATCAACCGATAAGCATAAAAATCCTTCGAACTAACGTTCTTGCTTGTTTCGGCTCCTGTAATGATATATATGAATAAAAACAAATACTAATTAATAATTAACAATAGTTAAGTTTAATGAATTACGATTAATAAATTAAGTTTTTGGTAAATTAGTAATGATCAAGTTCATAATGAATATAGTACCTGTTGTGGGATCTCGTTGTTTAATATTTATGCAATACCCGTCTTGTCCCTTCCAGAATATTAGTGAATATTGGAGAGCGTCATATGAACGGTGTGTATCAGCAATGAACTGGAGATTATTACTTCTTCTACGAATCACAATTTCTCGTGTAGCTGTACAATCGCCAACCATGATTCCAGCAACGTCGTCAACAATAGGTGCGTTAAATCTACGAATATGCTCTTCAGCAGGTGTTTTATCAGGATTGATGACAATAGCATGATTATCACTTTGTAATTTGTGCATGTGTGATTTGAATAATTTCAACAATTCATTGTGTTCATTTAATAGAGCATCCAGCTCGCTGACGATACGTCTTGCAAAAACTGATTAAGGTTATTGTAGCCGCAACGTGCATCCACGCGTGCATCCTCACCACCCATAAAGTAAAATTGTAAAAATTTATGTGGTTCGTTTGGCATTGGCAGCAATGAACCCACTTTGTGATAAATTTGGCCTTTGATTTTAAATGTTGAATTGAATTGTTGACCATTTACAGCGCTATTTTTAACTATTTCTGTTGCTCCGAACGAAGTCATTTGGAAACATGAATTGAATGTTCGAATTGACTTTAGGAACAGGTTGGAATCTAGATCAGTGCCGATAAGTAAACCGTTCAATGGCTCAGGTGGTGTTTGAATTATAGGCAGCTGCACCTTTCCGGACGCGCAACACATTCCGGCTGGCTCATTTTTAAATTTAAGAGCATTACAATGCGGACATTCCTTATCCATAGCACCAATTACTACTTTTGAATGAGCATAATATTGAACATCGGGTTCATACTGGAACGCTAGACGCAGGAATGAAGCAGATGTAAATGAGCGATGTACCTGTTTGCGATGTTGTTCATTTGCTCTGAGTCTGCTAACTATAAAATAGCGTGCTTGTCTTTGTTCTAATCTTCTTTGTTCATTTCGTTCAGATCGTGCATCTTCTGATTCTGCTTGACGCAATTGAGCCATGCGCACACGCACATTAGTATTATCTTGCTGCTGCTGTTCTTCTGTCCTTTGGGCTCTTATATTTCGCTTGCCTGCAGTTCTACGTGTTTTCCTGCCCAAAGAAGCCACTTTGCGTCTTTCTGGCATTGTTCACGGTTTAAAACACACATAAATAGAACAAATTGAATTATTTTATGATGAAAAACAGTAATAATGTATTAATATTTATTTTTTGATTGTATTTATACGTATATATTATATTAAGTGTACATCGTGTATATTTTCTATTATTATTTTACGTACCTTTTAGAATGTTTTTCTTTTGAAATGATTCTTACAAAATTTTGCACACACTCATAATAAAAATAATTTATACGTGTAACCATGGAGCTAGAGAGTATAAGGAAGGAAGAACTAATACTGTAAGAAGTAACCCTATTTTTCTCTTCCTTTTATTCTCCGATAGTCTCCACCAATTCGCCGAGCGCGCCATCTATCCGCCTGGTATATTTTTGTAGACTCTAGAAAAAAAAATCTTTGTTGCAACTAATTTACGCAGATTGCGAGTGGCAACAACGATGAATAAAATAATAATATGATTTTTAGAACAACAATGTTTAGGAAGTTTAATCTGCTTTAGTAAGGAAATAAATACTTTTAAAATACCGCAAGTTGAAAGTTATTTTAACATTAAATAATATTTTATGAGACAGCAACCGCTACACTTTAATTTCATAGTCTCTCTCTTGCGGAGGTAGCGCCGTTTAGGAGCTATCGTGTTCACACACACACACACACACACACACATCTCGTACAAATAGCATAAATGAATTCAGAAGACCTCAAAACGTGTAAATACACCAAAATCTCGAAGTTGAATTTTTTCATGATTACAATACTTTCCTTACATGGTACATGTTCGGAAAGTAAAAAGGGTGAAAATCTGAAACACTTTCAGGTTTTAAATACGCACTATAGTGCTACATATTAAAATCGTATCATAATTTATACGTCGTCCCTATTTTTCTTACTTATTCCATTAAATTGCAAAAGTGTATCGTTATTCATGACTGTGCTGTATTTTTCTTTCTTGTTTCGTAAAACCCATCTTTGGAATCGAAATCTATCTTAAAATTGCCTACTAAGACTATTTTACAATCTACGCCAAGTATATTACAACTATACTTCATCGTTTTATATCTTGTTTCGAATGTGCATCATAATCCATGAGTGTACCGGTTTGTCTTTCTTGGGTTGATTCCCACTTTAACGCCTCGACTCTCGCCAAGGTTTGCGATCATTAAACATATGCAGTTACCCTGACGATTCTTTGCTTTTATGTGGCAATCGTAATTTAGAATTAAAATGGCGATTTGGAACAACATGTAAGTACAGCATGCCGTTACAATTTTATTTATTTTGGATTGCCAATTAATGAAGTTTTATTAATTAAGGGTCTTCAACTTCCTTAACTGGTGCGTTTATCGCTAGTTTGTTTACTTTAGTTGTCATCTAGTTCTTTTGGGCGCGTTGAAACGGTACTTACGTATTAACTCGGCGGTCACTTCCGCCAAACTACTTTTTCATAGATTTTAAATACATTGCCAATCGTATTCCAAACCATCAACAATTTCATGTGCCCGGCATTTATCTTGGTGAAAAAATTGCTTGTCTTGGCGGACCGCCTGGAAAACACGTATGTACCGTTGAAACTTGTGCATAACTCCCAGAGACCCATGACTGCAAAGCTCGCCAAAGTACGGGAATTTTTTAGGTTGGCGAGAGTGGGGGCGCTAAAATAGGAATCAACTCTTTCTTGTACCATAAAACACATCTTTGGAATCGAAATCTATCTTAAAATCGCCACTTGAAACTGTTTAGAATTTCCTCCAGGCATGTTCTTCCTGTAGGCATATTCCAACTATACCACAAAGACATTTTAAATACTGTTTGGAATGGACATCATAATCCATGAGTGTACCGTGTTTTCCTTTCTTGTTCCACAGAGCACTTCTTCGGAATAGAAATCTATATTAAAATCGCCTAATAAAACTCTTTTACAATATACGCCAGGCGTTTTCTAACTATACGCGAAATATATTTATAATAAATTGTCGCGTTTTGGCACCACATTTAGCGATCAATTATCAAAAATTGCAAACCTTGTGCGACTTTCAACATTTTATTAACTCCCCCCCCCCCTCTCCACATTATCTGGCAAACACATCTGAAAAGTGATTCGACACGCTAATGTCTACACAGAAATCCTGATTGAAATGAATAGCACTCGGGGGCTAAACATTTTGGGGTGGACCGCCCTTATGACTTAGGGGTATGAGACATAGTTAAAAACCTATTCTATGACCTAACGAATATACATAGAAAATTTCATTAAAATTGGTCGAGTGGTTTCGGAGGAGTTAGGTGACTAACACTGGGACAGGAGAATTTTATATATTAGAGATAGATATATATTGTCGCGAGGAGGTAGTAATAACTAGATGAAAGGAGAACTCAATTCGAGATAACGTAATTTATTGACAGACTGCTAACAGCTACACTTGGCTGTGAACTCCCTACAACTGGTCGGAGCTCAGCTTTTATACAATTATCGAATATTCGAGAAACAAATAATTTGCATATTAAAGAAACATGTAGAATAATCTTTAATTAATACGAAGAATAATTTAAAACAACTATTTACAGGAGCATGGCGAAATGGTTCCGCCCGGTTCCGAACCCGGGACCTCTCACTTCGAAGCCCAGTGCCCAGTGCTTCTCTGAGCCACCGGGACTCGTGAGAGATGCGGCATTGCTCCCCTGTTGAAGAACAGCGTCCCGGTGTTTATGAGACTTGCAGTTGTGTTCTTGTTTTTGATCGCGTCATGGGTCCAGTATAAGTTTGGCCAGGTGGCGGATTTTTAGCGCTGGGTATTCTTCCTTCAGGATTTCCACCGCTCGGAAGGGGAATGTTGTCCACCAACTGGATTTGCTCATCGGGGTCATAATAAGGCTTCATACGGACTACATGTACAACGTCTTTTGTCTTTCGGCGTCTAGATGTGGGATCCAGTAGAAGTCTTATACTTCATATGTAACATCTGACAGGCGTCGTAGGACTTGATAGGGACCAAAGTATCTTTTAAGTAACTTCTCCGAAAGGCCTACTTTCCGCACAGGTATGAAAATCCATACGAGGTCTCCCGGCTGATAATACACGATCCGATGTTTAGAGTCATAACGCTTTCGCTCTCTCTCTTGGGCTTCCCTAGTGCGTAATCTCACCAGCTGCCTAGCTTCTTCGGCTCTCGATACCAATTCGATAGTGTAGTCGGCTTGGGTTTCTTGAGGGAAGAACGGTAACATCGTATCGAGCGTCGTCTCGGCTTCACGTCCGTGAATCAAGTAAAACGGAGTAAACCCGGTTGTGTCTTGTTTGGCTGTGTTATATGCGAAAGTATAACGAAGTGCAAAATTTCGTCCCAATCCTTTTGCTCTACATCCACGTACATAGACAACATGTCTGCTAACGTCTTGTTAAAGCGTTCTGTGAGCCCATTTGTTTGAGGATGGTAAGCTGTCGTCATTCTATGGGCAACATTGCAGAGGTGATTAAGCTCCGAAATCAGTTTCGATTGGAATACCTGCCCTCTGTCTGTGATAAGGATCCTTGGTGATCCATGCTTTAGTATGACGTCTTCTAGGAAAAACTTGGCTACTTCTGGTGCTTCAGCGGTAGGCAGTGCTTTCGTGATTGCAAAACGCGTCAAGTAGTCGGTGCAGATAATTATCCATTTATTTCCTCTTATCGATTTCGGGAATCTTCCCAGCAAATCTATTGCAACCCGATGGAATGGTGCTAACGCCGGAGGGATAGGTACTAACTGCCCTGCGGGTTGTAGAGGAATGGCTTTTCTCCTTTGGCAGTCTCGGCAGTGCATTACATATCGACGGACAGTGCGATAGAGTCTGGGCCAATAAAAACGTTTTCTCAGTCTGTCGTACGTTCTGGCAACACCCAAGTGTCCGGCGGTTGGTGCATCATGAAAATATCGCAGTACGTCTTGGCGTAGATGTTTTGGTATAAACGGCAAACATAATCTTCCGTCCGGATCGAAGTTCTTTTTACACAGGATCCCGTCAACCAATTCGTAATGCGTATTAATTGGTTCGGCTCTTTCTTTGGACGAAATTATTTTTTCGAGGTCTTCCCTAGTAGCAATGACTGCTTGTTTTCTGCTCGGTCGTTCATCGACTCATCGTTAACTCATCGACTCGTCGATTTCAGTCATCGGCAAGTGCACTTTTGTTAATCTGCAATAGATGAATTTTTATTCATGGATAGGAGTGATCTAGACGAGCAGTTTCGCCGATGGGAAACCGAAAAACAATATCTTATCCGAAACTGCAGCTCTATAGTCAACGGGCCTTGCAAGTGTCCCCAGTAGTTTACACTTTACCCAAATTCCTATAAATATTTGCGTAATTTAGATGTGCCTTTGCATAATCTAAGGGAAATTTTGAACAATTCTTTAATTAATCGCATAATTTACTTCAAATTTCTTGTATTGGGGTTGGGAGGGGGCGGGGGGGGTATCCCCCCCTTGCCCCCTCCCACAAAATTTAAATTTGAAAAGAAATATTTACAAAAAAATGTAAGTATTTATTATATAAAAATCGTTTGTAATATTTAAATAATTTTTAAAAAAAGTGTTTAAAAAAAAGAAAAGAAAATCTATTTGAGCGTCAGCTGCATTATAAAAAAAACGGAAACTTCATTACAATGAGCAACTCTTTTGAAACCTCTTTAATGTAAACAGCAAGAAGAGAAATCAGAAAAATTTTTAAAAGTTATCCAAGAAATATGAAAGTTAAAATCACACTAAAATTCCTATACAATTGGCAATATTGTTTTTTAATTATTAATTATGAATGTTGTTGCTACTTACATACATTGGTAAAAAGTGAAATTAATTTCTTACCAATCGAATAATTTGACTATTATTAATAATAGCTGAACAACACTTTGTCAAAATTTCACCCAAGTCCCAATCTGAGACTAAAATAACCCGTACTTCACACTTTGCCTTGTACATGACAAGATTCGATGGTCTAGGGGTAGCGCGCTTAAATCGTAATCAGAACGCTCAGTGTTCGGGCCCGGGGGGAGGAAGAATTTTTTTTTTTTTTTTCAGAAAAACGGAAATTTAGCATACAAAAAACGAAAATATAATAAACAGAACGGACATTTTTTGAAAATTTTGCTGCCAGTCGTTTATTTTTTATTAACAAATATATTTTAAACAGTTTATCGGTTTCTTTTCGTTATTTCATCGGTGTCATTGGGAAACGATGATCGGCTTTATGGTCCCCCGAGCGGACATTTTGTACCAGTTGCCGATGAAATTTCCCCTTTTTTGGATGAAAAGCCGTGATCGGCCATTGCTCCTTCTCCTCGAATTTAACTCACCCGCCTCTCATCGACCGATGAGTTATTGCTACTAGGGTGGGTCCTTTCGTTTCTCAGCTGCGATATCAGTCAGCGAATGCAGAACGTTCACCTCGTCCGAACGTTTAATATTTTCCTCCACTGGGTTGCGAGATAGGCTGTCGGCGTCTTGATGCTTCTTGCCACTCTTGTATACGATGGAGATGTCGTATTCCTGGAAACGTAACGCCCACCTACTTAGCCTCCCTGAAGGGTCTCTAAGGCTAACTAACCAGCATAGAGAATGGTGATCCGTTACAACCGTGAATGGCTTTCCAAAAAGGTACGGTCGAAATTTGTGTACGGCCCCAACGGCAAGACATTCCCTTTCGGTAGTAGAATAGTTCCTCGCTGCTTTCGTAAGTGTCCGTGAGGCATATGCAATTACTTTCTCCTGGTTGTTTTGCTCTTGGACGAGAACCGCGCCGATGCCATAGCCACTAGCATCTGTGTGTAATGCCGTGGGAGATCTCTCATCATACAGTCCTAGGACAGGATCGGAGGTTAGGGAATTCTTTAATCTGAGAAAAACATTAGCTTGTTCAGGGCCCCAACAAAATTTTGAGTCTCCCTTAAGCAGTTCTTGAAGTGCTTGAGCCTTATAACAAATATTTTTGATGAAACGTCGATAGTATGAGCAGAGCCCTAGAAAACTCCTGACGTCGTGTAAATTCTTCGGCGTTGGAAAAAAGCTTACGGCCTTCAACTTATCTGGATCAGGGCGAACACCGTCTTCTGATTCAAGGTGGCCTAAAAATTTTATTTCTCGGACGGCAAAGACGCATTTTTTCGTATTTAGAGTAAGTCCAGCTTTATGGATGCAGCTCAGGACTATATGCAACCGCTTAAGATGTTCTTCAAAAGTTTCCGAGAAAACTATGATGTCATCTAACTAACAGAGACACATCGTCCACTTCAAATGTCGCAGCAAATTGTCCATCATTCTTTCAAATGTGGCAGGGGCATTGCATAAGCCAAACGGCATTATTTTGAATTCGTAGAGTCCTTCGGAGGTAACAAATGCGGTCTTTTCTCGATCGGCTTCATCTACTTCGATTTGCCAGTATCCGGTTCGGAGATCCATGGAAGAGAAATACTTTGCGCCCCTCAAGCAATCCAGCGTGTCATCTATGCGCGGTAGAGGATATACATCCTTTTTTGTGATCTGATTCAAGCGGCGGTAATCTACGCAGAAGCGCCAGCTTCCATCTTTCTTTTTCACCAGAACAACAGGAGATGACCAAGGGCTCTCAGACGGTTGAATTATGCCACGATCTAGCATTTTATTTACCTCTTCTTGTATTATGCGACGCTCGGCCGGTGACACTCGATATGCTCTCTGGCTGATTGGGGCATGGCCATCAGTATTTATCCGATGCTTAATAGTTAAGTTCTGTGTTTTCGGCTTCCCAGATGATTCAAAGACTTCTGAAAATTTTTGAAGCAACCCAATAATTTTCCCTCTTTGCTCCAGGGTGAGATTAGGGGCTAACATGCTTGAGTAATCTTCGAGGCTACCACCTTGTTCTGTCTGGATTATCGTATTAAGTTCAGTGGTTATTACTGAATTCACTTGATTTGCGTCCACAGTTTCTGCAGTGCCCACAAACATACCCCTGGCAATAATTTGAGCGGTGGCTTGTCCATTTGTAACCCATAGTTCTCCGATTCCATCCTTTAATGACATGATGGTTGCAGGTACCACAACTTCCTTCCCCAAAGGAAGCAGTTTATTTCCGTTCACCATTACGTCTCCGTTGTGATCTCTGTTGTGACTGACGACAGATATTTTGGCAGCCGATCGTGCAGGTATTACGGTATCGTCCTTAGCACAAAGTTTCAAAAATGGAGGATCGGGACTTTCACATGGAACGTCTTCGAGCGTCAGTTCAAACTTACCACAGTCCTGTTTATATATATATATATATATATATAAGGTGATTTGAAATTAGTTTGACAAAATTCTGGGAGGGGTAAGATACGCCAAGACGGTTCAGAATCGCATAGCAATGTGAGGCCGGAAACGTCGTCTTTATGTATCTGCTAATAATCACTTTAAAAGAAGTGTTCAAGTAATAGAGAACTTTCCGACCATTATTTTTCAAAAAATAATGCCTCTTTCACAGAAAGCACTTGACTAAAATTGTCAGTTTACTAATTCTATTTTATTAGGATGGTGAAATTCTTATAGAAGAGCTCATTGTTTATTAATTTCTCGATTAAGACAAATACTTTAATAATTCTTCTAAAATGATTATTTACAGGTACATGAAGACGACTTTTCTGACCCCACATTGCTTTGTGATTCTGAACCGTCTTGGGCGCGTACCCTGCTCCTCCTAGAAGTTTGTCAAACTAATTTCGAATCACCCTATATTTATTTATACTTATAACGAGGGGTACGTGGTGTTTTCGTCATATTGCATTTGAGCAGCTTGTCATGAGTCTCCCAATGACAGAACGCACTCTGTTTGAGAAGCTCGTTTTCAAGAACGACAACTGTACGCTAGCGGCTTTAAAGAAATTCCGGTCATTAAAGGATATTGAAAATGGTTATGGTACGATGTCTGCCAAGGGTCTGGATAAAATGATTAAGAAATTCGAAGGGATAGCATTTTTTTAAATGAAATCTGGCAGAGGGAGGAAAACAGTTGCTTCGACGTCAATAGAAAATGTGGTCACAATATTACAAGAAGGGACGAACAGTGGTGCGTGCAAACGTGCTGTGCATGGGGCGTTCGTTGCCCGATCTTAAGACATGCCTGTGAGCACGGTGCATAAAATTTTACGCAATATCCTGCATTCCTATTCATTCAAAATTACCCATGTTCAGTACTTGCATCCTGCATCCTGCTGATCTGCCAAAGACATACCTTTGCTATAGAATTTCTCGCTCGTATGAAACTGGACAGCGAATGGGAATGAAATTACAGTGAACCATGGAACATTTTATGGACAGACGGAGCCCATTTTTATCTCCAAGACTTCAACACATTAAATTGCAGGATAAGATAGACGAAAAAATCCATTCGCACGTGCACAAGTACCACTACATTCTGCAGAGATAAATGTGCATGGGCACTGGCAGTATAGGGCAAGGGGGGCAATGCTCCCCCCTTTTTGTATGCAGTGTTTTTCCTTGCATTTTTGCTCTTTACAACATGTAACCATACGTTGAAGTAGTCTTTGTCCCTCCTTGAGTAGTCTTTGCCCTCCCTGGAGTAGTCTTTGCCCCCCTCTGGGAAATATTCTACCGGCGCCCATATAAATGTGTGGTGCGGATTGACGACATCATTTTTTGTAGAGCCATTATTTTGGAGGAGATGGGTCCTGCATATCCCGTTACCTCTAAACCGTCAATGGTAAACGGTATGAAAGTCTTATTTGCAATAGCAACACTTCAACAGCATGCATGTCTAGTTAGAATCATTTTCATGCAAGGAAACGTGCTGCTCCACACACTGCAAATAGTGTGATGCAACTGCTCAAGAGAAACTTCGCCGCCATTTCCCAACAACCTGGACTTCAAGATCATCGGTCTTCAATATTAGTAAATTCTGACTCTGGGGTTATCTTAAAAATGCTGTGTTCAGTGGCCCGATTGCAAATTTAGCTGAATTAAAAACACGGATTAAGCAACAGATTCACAGCGTGACCCGTGAGACACTCCGGTCTGTTGTGGAACATGCTGTCTACCGTTTTTAATTTGAAGTGAAAAATGGTGGCAGCATAATGAACATGTCTTGCGCACGTCTATCCATAATTAACAGGTGTTTCATTGTTAGCTTTTTATGCGCTTTTTGGATCAAGGACAATTAGAAACCGAATAGTTATAAGCTTTTTATGTGGTTTTTTTTGCCCAAGGACAGTTAGAAACGCAATCAGTATGTGCTTTTTATGCGGTTTTTGACCGAAAGACAATTAGAAAGAGGCTTTTTCCCTCCAATGAGGTCCAAGCTTGCCTTGGTAAATGGAATTTCCAATAACAATCCCACAAATGTTAAATGACGTGGAAGTCATTTTTTCCGTCAGAAAATCGAAACTATCATACACATTGAACAGTGAAGTTGGTTCAGTGTGCAACTCATGCCACAGCTGTCGTATTCCGATTAAACATTTTGCTTGCAGCTAACTTAAATTTCGTTTTGCCGCTTACAGCGTCATCTACTGATACACTTTGGAGCATTTTCAATCTTTTTTTGTTATACCATACCATTTCCCCCTTTTTCAAGTATATTCGGTTCAAATGTGAAGTCATTCTGATCAGTGGCTCTTTTTTTACAGCATATTTTGAAAGTGGGACTTTTTAATTATAATCATCCTGTGTATTGGGGATAACATTGAAACAATTGTTATACTGTATCTCTTTCAAATTTCAGTTCTGATATAGGTAAAGGAATACAGTTCATAAAAAAGATCTAGCCTACCTGCCCTGGTAGCTTTTCTGTCGATTTCCTGTTTCCTGCTATTATCTCAGTGAATCAAGTGAGTGTCTAAAGGACGAATACAATTTATTTCTGGATTAAATAAACACATCTTACACTGCACAACAAAGACATTTAGATTTTGTTATCAGAGGGGGAAAACCCCTTTTTCACGTCAGTTTACATCGAAGCCTTCGCTGCATCTGAAAGGCAAAAAAAAAGGATTAGAGTTCAAAAGCGCGCTCTTCTGGCGCAGGTGAAAGTCATTCTGCTTCATCCTCCGGCCCCAAAGGACCTTTGGACAAACAGTCACTAGGTCCTTTTCCATCTACATTAAGTTCAACTGGATACAAAATTTGAATTGGTCGTTTCAGTAAAGTTCCATTGGGAAGTTTGATAGTGCATGCACGAGTCTTTCCATCACGTCCGGGATGAACACTGATGACTATACCCATCTTCCACATAAGTCGAGGAAGCTTTTCGTCATACACTAAGACAGTCGAATTTTTCGTCGGTTCAACATTTGATTTGGACCGCATTGACTGGTGGGCAGATCTCAGTTCTAACAAATACGATGATTGCCATTTTCTCCATATTCTTTCCAAAATGGCTCTTTTATGTTTCCACCTACCCTTTAGATCAGACTTGGTGGAGGTTGGCGCTACCGATGAGTGTGGAGGGAGAGCAACAAGTCTTCTACCTATGAGGAAGTGTCCAGGAGTAAGTGGCTCAGGTTCCTCGAACTCACTGTAGACAAATGTCAAAGGTCTGGAATTTATAATAGCCTCAACTTCTATGACTATAGTCTCTAGTTCTGGAAACGTCAAAGATGATTATCCTAGTATTCTTCTTAGGCAATTTTTTGTGGATCTTATAAGTCTTTGCCAAAATCCTCCCCACCATGCTGCTCTCTCTACGATAAAATTCCACTCGACGTTTTTATTTGCAAAGTAGTTCTGGATTTCTTCTTCCTTCAAAAGTTTCCACAGCAAATTTATTTCGGTTTTAGCTTTTTTGAATGTACTCGCGTTGTCCGAGTATACTTTTCTGCATAGTCCTCTTCTGGATACAAATTTTCTAAACGCGAGTAAGAATGTTTTGGTTGTCAGATCTTCGGTGAGCTCAAGATGGACAGCTCTGGTGACGGCACACGTAAAAAGCAGAATGTAGGCTTTTTTTGTTCCGTCTGTACTTTTTACGTAAAGGGGACCAGCATAATCGATACCCGTTACTTCAAATGGATGAGTCTGCTTAATACGATCTGGGGGAAGAGGAGCTTCGTCTTGGGTAAAGAGCTTAACTCGAAATTTTTTGCAAAGATTGCAGTTGAACACAATGCTCTTGATTCGCTGTCGTCCTTTTAGGATCCAAAATTTTTCTCTAACGTCTGTTAAGGTGTCCGCAATTCCTGCATGCCCTAACCGCAAATGGCTGCGGCGAATCACGAGATTGGTAAGGTGACTTCTGTCGGGTAACAACATCGGGTACGCTTCGTTATGAGTAATGTCAGCATACTGAAGTCGACTTCGAAGGCGAACAATATTGTTTTCATCTAACCCAACGGAAAAATATTTCAATTTGGAATTTGGAGATATTTCACGCCCGCACCTTAGTGCTTCCAATTCTTCCCCGAAGTTTTCTTCTTGAGTTTTTCTTATCCAGTATTCTTCTGCTGACTGTAACTCTTCGCTACTAAGAGTTCCAGATCTTCTGTTTTCGTTATTCTTAAGGTTAAAGATAAATCTTTTTACCCAGGCAGTGATGCGTAAGAGTTTCGTTAAGTGCCCAAATTTTTCAATGTCAATAATTTTTTCGGTCTCGACATTTATAGTGCAAACGGTTGACTCATTCACTTCGTCATAATTTCCAATGTCCGCAATTTCTTGACTTTCTTTTGGCCAATAATCTTCACTTTCTCTCAACCACTTTGGTCCTTTATCAAGCAGATTTCGTAAAGATTCGCCTCGAGTCAGCACATCAGCTGGATTTTGATCTCCAGGGCAGTGCGACCAAAATGAAGCATCAGTCCTTGAACGAATCTCACTCACACGATTTTGGACAAACGTTTTCAGTTTCTTAGAATTTCCACGAATCCAATGAAGCACAATCATCGAATCTGTCCAGAATCTAATTCGTGCATTTGTTATATTTGAAAGGCTGTTTCTTACGTACTCATATAGTCGACTTCCAACTACAGCTGATAGCAATTCAAGTCTTGGAAGAGTTAATTTTTGAAGTGGTGCACTGGATTTGGAGCAAATTAACGATGTCCGAAACTGTCCGTTATAATCTGTATACCGAATATACAGGACTGCACCGTAGGCTCGCTTGCTCGAGTAGACGAAACAATGAAATTCAAAATCTTCATTTTCGTTAGCGTTCTTGAGGTAAAATCTGGGTATTTCAAATTCCTTTAAATCTTCTAATTCATCACACCATTTGTTCCATTCTTTCATTATATCAAATGGTAGAGGATCATCCCATTTAAATTTTTGATCCCAAATATCCTGAAGAAGAATTTTTGGTCTCAGCGTAAAGGGAGTGATAAAGCCAATGGGGTCGTATAATTTTGAGGCAATTTTCAAAAGTAATCGTTTAGTTAACGGATTAAATTTTTGATTAAATTTAAGAAATTCACATGCTAATTTTAACGTATCATCGTCTGAATTCCAGAGGTAATCTAAAACTTTCGAAGTTTCCCTTAAAGATTCGTTACAGTTTTCAGCCTGATCTAGCTTTATCTGATGACATTCCGAATTGGTTTTCCATTTACGCATATTAAATCCACCTTCGTGTAAAATTTCTTATATTTGTCGGTAAATTTCAAAACACTGATTTTCATTTTCTAATCCAGAAATTAAATCGTCAACGTATAATTGGGAATTTAAAATACGATATGCTAACGGATATTTATGTTCGTACTTTCTTATGTGATGTTTGAGAGTTGCAGCCAACAAGAAAGGTCTTGGAGTAGCTCCAAATAAAACACGAGTCATTCGAAAAATGGTAGGTTTCAAACTCGCATTCCTTTCATAATCATTCTCAAGCCATAAAAACCTAACCGCATCTCTATCATTTTCATCTAACAATATCTGCAAGAACGTTTGCTCTATATCGGCAGTTAACGCGATTGGTTTGTTTCTAAAATCTATAAGTAATTTTAGTGAGTCAGGATTCAAATTCGGTCCGGAATGTAAACAATCATTTAATGATAATTTATTTTGCGAGTGTGATGAGGCGTCAAAAACTACTCTTAGCTTCGTTGTAATTTTATCATCACGAATAAAGGCCTGATGAGGCATATAATATTCTCTATAGATATTCATTTTCTCCTTTTCTTTAAATTTTGCAGGTTCGATTATACCCTCGCAAATCTGTTTCGATAATACATCCCTATACCGCTGGTAAAATTCCTTATCTCTATCAAATCTCTTAACCAGTTTTCCTAAGCGACATTTTGCGATTTCATAATTATTTTCTAATTTATCCGCATTCTCATTCCACGGTAGTTTAACTTTGTATCTGTTGTTCTGAAATTTTATATTTTTCTCAAAATCCTTTAAAACAACTTCTCCGTCATTATTGGATAAATCCCTTTTTTCGTTTTTAATGCCCATTATATCCAATTTCCAAAAATTTTGTAAAATCAGATCGGAATTTTCTTCTCGCGAAGAATCTACAACTACCTTCATCATTTTCGCACTCCTCTCAGTGTCAATTTTATTTTCTAAATCACAAGAACCGCTCAAAGCCCATCCGAAAAGACTATCCATTGCAACAACAGAAGAATTCGGTATCCTGCGTATTTCACCGGAGACGATACTCCAATAATGTTCGGCGCCTATCAGAATTTTGACTGGGGGAAAATCAAGGAGTTGGGAATGCTCATTTCCACTTCGAAACAGCTGATCCGATGATTCATCTGCCAGTGAAAATTTGTTTATGCACAATGTTCTTTTATTTCTCGCTCTGGCCGATAAATTACTGCACTGCTTATCTTGTCAGTAGCTAAAGCTTCTAATTGTATCTTTTTCGAGGCATCACGAACGTTTCTCAAATTTACTAGAACGCGATTTATAATTTCTTTCTGGGGTTCTTTCGAACCAAAGGGGTATATTTTTATAGTTTCTTTTCCTATTATTTTTAATTTTAATTCATTAACGAGTTCCGATTCAATAAATGATCTTTGACTCCCCAAATCTAATAATAACCGTATTTCGGCTGGTTTAACCTTATTTTCTACAAATACTGCTGCAGTTTGAAGTAAAATATATGTGTTCGAATTTCTATCTCCCGTAACGGAGGACACGATCGTTTCACTCTGGGGAACTTCTACTTTTGGTTCGAAACGTTTTTCGCAAATATTTTGATTATGTTTCTGGAAACAGAAATTACATGCGGGTTTCTTAAAACATCGATTTACAACGTGAAATTTTTGTAAACAATTAAAGCACCTTCCTTGACGTAATAGACTCTGTTTTTTATTAGAAATACTTAATTTACATTCATTACTTTCATGACGATCATCGCTACAGAATATACACTTATTTTCATTACTAACTACATTAAAAGCAGCAGCACTCGGATTCTTGGCGTATTTTGGTTTCGAAAAATTATTTTGTCCCAATCTAGTTAAATTCCTTTCATTTCTATTTTTAGAATTATGCTGAAAGTAATCAGACTCCTTCTTCTGAAACGAAAATGTACGTTCTCTAATTTCGATTTCGGTTTTCAAATATTCTAACAATTGCGTTACATTCCAAGAGTCTGTTTCGTTTTTATATTCGCGGTTGTAGTTCAAAATTAAGCTATCAGGAATTAATTTAGTTATGATAGGAAAAAGTAAATTACCATAACTGTCTAGCTCAATACCAAGCGATTCTAAACTACGTATTTGAATTTCACATGTATCGTACAATTCGCGCAGGTCTTTTATATTTGATGCATTACGAATAGGTGACAAATTTAATCAATTATTTATGTGAGACCTAATCAAAATTTCCTTTTTGCCATATCGGTCTTCAAGAATTTTAACAACAATATCATAATTTTTGTCTGACAACGATAATCCCTGTATCACGATTTGAGCTTTTGATTTTAATAAGCTTTTTAAGTATGTAAATTTATCTATTTTTTTGAGATTTTTATTATCGTGTATCGCGTTTTTGAACTGAGACCAAAATTCTTGGAAATTCTCAGGATTGCCGTCAAACTTTTCGATGTTAATTTTGGGTAATTTAATCTTAATTGGAACATTTGAATTTAGAGATGGGTCGTTAGTAATTGTATTTGAAATATCGGCGCTAGCATTTTTTGTTTCTTGATTTGTGCATTTTTTTAGAACTTTTTCAATTTTAATTTTATACATGATGATTTTATCTCTATATTCTTGAGCTGCTTCAATTTCGGCTGGGATTTGTTTACAGTCTTCGATTTCATCTATGATTAACTTATCGAGCTCAATTATTTGTTTTTCCTTTTCTGACAACTGAGCGAGAGCAATTTCTAAATATTCCTCATCTAATTTTGCCAAGGCTTCGTCGATTTTAGGAGTCAGTTTCGTGAAGCTTGTTCTCAAGCCACCTCTTTGTTTTTTCAATTTATTCGTCGCTTCTGACGTCATTTTTTTCACTTTTACAATTACAAACAATCAGCAGGAAAAATCGAGGGTTAAGGCACCAATTGAAACAATTGTTATACTGTATCTCTTTCAAATTTCAGTTCTGATATAGGTAAAGGAATACAGTTCATAAAAAAGATCTAGCCTACCTGCCCTGGTAGCTTTTCTGTCGATTTCCTGTTTCCTGATACTATCTCAGTGAATCAAGTGAGTGTCTAAAGGACGAATACAATTTATTTCTGGATTAAATAAACACATCTTACACTGCACAACAAAGACATTTAGATTTTGTTATCAGAGGGGGAAAACCCCTTTTTCACGTCAGTTTACATCGAAGCCTTCGCTGCATCTGAAAGGCAAAAAAAAAAGGACTAGAGTTCAAAAGCGCCCTCTTCTGGCGCAGGGGAAAGTCATTCTGCTTCAAACATTTCTAATCGCATTTCTTAAAGGTAGCTTGCTACAAAAAAAAAAAAAAAAGTTAAAAAATGATGTTATTCAATGAGTTACATAATAGAGAGACAATGCTATGTAATACATAGAATTCATTGCGGTAAATCCTTAAATGTTCTTACGTTGAAAATTTGAAAAAAAAAATTTCAAGAAATTATTGGCAATAACATTATTAAAAAAAATTCCTGTAGAGAACAGTTTGTCCATTCATACTGGCATTTACGTTTTGAACACTTCACATGGGCCTCATTTTTTTTTACAGGTATTACAAGCGTTACAATCGTCCCCACTATCTCTCGTTACAATTGGCAACTTGATGCCCATTTGAAGTTATCCTGCCATTACACTGAAATGTGAAATCATGTAAACTTGAGCCTTTACACAATAAAATAAGGATAAAAGTATGAGGCATGATGAGTCACTGGAATAACTCTGCCTTACCTGTTCTGTATTAGAAGCAAAACATAGAACGGGACAATTCTTTACTCCAGAGAAAAAAGAAAACTGTTATCCACAGTAGCACGCAGATGCACTAAAACTAAAGTAAACATTGGCGCAACAGCTCATGGGACCAAGGCTTACTCTGTCCATCCACGTATTCGTGACTAAGGGCTCTAGGCAAGAGCCGATCTGTCGAGTTTGGGGCCCTGGGCAAAAGCTTCATTTTAGGCCCCTTCTTTTCAAAACTTTTTCAAAATTTACAAATTTTTAAACTTAAAGAACAATTTGGGGGCCCAGGCACATGCCCGGAATGCTCTCCCGGAATTCAGGCCTTGGCTTTGGGTACAAAAGCATATTCCCCGGCTAGGGGGCAAGCCTGAAGCAAATCCTCCAGAGGTGATTTCCCAAGCAAGCTTGGTCCTTCTTCTGTATCCCCATTTAACCCTTTAACGCGCAGTGTTCCCGCTCTGAGAACACCAAACTCTGACGTTTTGACTGTTGCCAGTCACGAAGAATAGATTTGATTTCTATAAAAATAGTTGCGGGTGACATAGCTCCACGAGAATCTTTTACTTTCTTAGCACGTCATTTCCGGTAAAAAAATGGTCACGATTATTTTTAACTGCACTGACATCTGCTGAAAAATGGAAAGAATGTGAGAACAGCCGGAGAGATTGCCCAATGCTGAAAAAAGGGCAGCCGTTGCCATCGCTCGACTGAACTACCAGCAAGATGGCGGACGATCGAAACGTTCATCGCGTGCCACAGATCTAGAGACCCTTTTTCGACGACAGCTGGCTGTGCGGCACAGCCAGCTGTCGTCGAAAAAGGGTCTCTAGATCTGTGGTACGCGATGAACGTTTCGATCGTCCGCCATCTTGCTGGTAGTTAAGTCGAGCGATGGCAACGGCTGCCCTTTTTACTTCCTTGTACGTAGTATAAGGAAGTAATGTGATTCCGAAAAATTTTGGGGGCCAAATTTCGACAAAAAAACCGATTTTGACTACCTCTAAATTTAATTTAAAGAATTTTTTCGATGCATCTCATCGTAGGCTAGCATGCACGATCATATTAACGCTTCTGCAACTCATTTTGACCAGCGGCGAGTTTATTGTGGTCAGTTTTTCCATGCCGTCTGTACGTACGTACGTACGTACATATGTATGTAACTCGCATATCTCAAAAACTATTGGTCGTAGAATGTTGAGATTTGATATTTAGGATTGTTCTATGATCTAGTTGTGCACCTCCCCTTTTGGTCGCAATCGAATGTATAGTTTATGTACAGGACCGCCCAAAAGATTCGAAATACATTACGCTCTATGGGCCGAAATTCATTAAACTCGCATATCTCAAAAACTATTAGGCGTAGAATGTCGAAACTTCATATTTTGGATAGTTGTAACATCTAGTTGTGCACCTCCCCTTTTGGTTCCATTCGATTGGATAGTTTATCTACAGGACCGCCCAAAACATTCGAAATACATCACGCTCAATGGGTCGAAATTCATTAAACTCGCATATCTCAAAAACTATTAGGCGTAGAATGTTGAAATTTTATATTTAGGATTGTTGTAATATCTAGTTGTGCACCTCCCCTTTCGGTTCCATTCGACTGGATAGTTTATCTACAGAACCGCCTAAAATATTCGAAATACATTACGCTCAATGGGCCGAAATTCATCAAAGCGTTTTTTAGAGCTATTGGGCTATTTCAAACGACTCAGAAGTGATATATGCTGTAAAGAGTTAGAAAATGAATTTCTCCATTAAAAAAAGTGTCTTTATCATTTACAGTTCTGCTACAGGAACATCAAAAGATTTCCAATACATTACGGTCAATGGCAATTTTAGGGGATTCATCCATTTCAAGCACAATACCGTCCTACCACATAAGTTAGGTAATGGTCCGACCACGGTCACGTGCCTCCCTCAAGAACTATGCCAAAAGTCGCCAAGCTTGGCGACTTTTTTGTGTACGTGTGTGCATATTTAACTCTCAAATCTCAAAAACTATTATGAAATTTCATATATAAGATTGTTGTAACATCTAGGCGTGCATCTCGATTTTTGGTTAAAATCTACTGGAGAGTTTATTTACAGGACCACCGATAAGAATTTCAGTACTTTAATGTCTATGAACATCTTCAATATAATACAATTGTAGACAGTCATTGTTTGGTACATGCCCAAAATCTCGCCCTCTGTCCTCGACCTTGGCGAGTTTTGCCGAAATGTCGCCAAATTTGGCGATAGTCAGTCGTTTGGTCCATGCCTAATGTATCGCCATTTGTCATCGTACTTGGCGAGTTTTGGCGAAATATCGCCAAATTTGGTGATAATCTGTCATTGTTGGTCCATGCTTAAAATCTCACCAAATGTCGTCGACATTGACGAGTTTCGCCAAAATATCGCCAATTTGGCGCCAAAAATTATTTCGTATTTTGTATAACTCTAAAACTTTAACCCGTAGAATTTTGAACGTTTGTATTTAGAACTATATTATAATATCTAACGGTTTTCAATATCTTTTTTGACAGCAATCGACTGGGAATTTATTTACAGGGTGAGCCAAATGACTTTAAATACATTAAGGTGTATGGATGCATTCAATTCATTGAAAATCTGTGGTCAATGACTACTTGGCTATCCCCAAAATCTCGCCGTCTGTCCTCGACCTTGGCGAGTTTTGCCGAAATGTCGCCAAATTTGGCGATAGTCAGTCATTTGGTCCATGCCCAAAGTATCGCCATTTGTCATCGTTCTTGGCGAGTTTTGTCGAAATATCGCCAAATTTGGCGATAATCTGTCATTGTTGGTCCATGCTTAAAATCTCGCCAAATGTCGTCGACATTGACGAGTTTCGCCGAAATATCGCCAAATTTGGCGCCAAAAATTATTTCGTATTTTGTATAACTCTAAAACTTTAACCCGTAGAATTTTGAACTTTTGTATTTAGAACTATATTATAATATCTAACGGTTTTCAATATCTTTTTTGACAGCAATCGACTGGGAATTTATTTACAGGGTGAGCCAAATGACTTTAAATACATTGAGGTGTATGGATGCGTTCAATTCATTGAAAGTCTGTGGTCAATGACTACTTTGGCTATCCCCAAAATCTCGCAAACTATCTCAAGTTTGTCGGCTTTTGGAGAAATATCGCCAAATAAAGAGTCAGAAGGAAATCATTCAAATTGAACTCAGCTTGGCGATATCGAAATATTTGGCTAGAAATCGCTAAACCTTACTATTATTGATATTTTATCTCTTTCAAACAAATAAGTTTATAGGAAGTGCGTAAAAAACATTTTTGATTTAATAGACGTGCAAGGAAGTCATGTGTTGGACACATCAGATTTTTTTAGCATTGGGAAAGGGTTGCGCCTCAAAGGGTTAAGGGATGAAAGGCCGAGTCAAACTTGCCCAGCCAGGAAATTGAGCCCAGGACTTGTGGCACGGCAGTGCAATGTGCTAATCATTACACCACTGGGCTTATTGCACACCGATATCTTTACCAATCTTCCAGTTTCTGACCTTGAATTATTAGAGGGTGCTGTACCATACTGCCATATCTAGGCTACTGAAAGAACTATATCGTACATTATACTTAAAATGTTACAACTGACACGAGTTACTTTCGATCCCAATCTTTTCTTAATAGAAAAACAAGTGTAAAAAAAAAAAAAAACTCATAAAACCTCATTGACGTATGAAGTAAATATCATCTGTTGGAAAAGAAGAACGATGCGAAATAAGCCAACTTTCAAACAAAACAAAATGCTTAATATCGGCTCAACCATCTAGGAGCTACAACGCCATGGGTGGAATTTTAACTTCACATGTCGGGGGAGAGGGAAGGTGAGGAAATCTTATATTAATGAATCGTCCGAATAGATTTTCGTCAAACATAGTTTCGAGAAATAGCTTTGCTATAAAATATACCGCATTGAAATTTGGTCAACAATGCCACAGATACTCAGACAAAGGTTTTTAACTTATAACCCCCCATTTTTTTGTGTCTTGGATTGATAACACATTTTATTTTGAAGCTACAAATGGATGAAAATTATAGTATAGCCAGCCCACATACTTTTTCTTAAAGCTGCACAGGTTAACGATGATTAAGTTTTTACACTGATGAATTATAATTTAATGCGAAAGCTGCATTCGAAATCGATCAGTGATAAAATTGGCAGACGAGGAAGCTAATACAAAATATAAAAACATAGAAAAACAGGTACTTATCCCTGTGGTCATTCCCACCAAACTATTTTTTTGTCAAATGTGCTGGCAAACTGTTGCCAATCGTATTCCAAACCATAAACAATTTCATGTGCCCGGCATTTATCTTGGCGCAAAAATCGCTGGTCTTAGCGGATAATAATTTCGTAAGCGGAGGCAGGTTTAGTTGGCGACTTTTTTTTTCTTTATTTAAGTCTATATACAAGAAAACATAAACCCCAAAACTACAATACACTTATCTAAACACCTTATTAAAGCATTTCTACGCATATTTCAAATGCAATATAAAGCAAATTGAACATAACCAAAACACTAGCTCTACACTTACACTACACTGCCCCCGCTTACGGAATTTATCACCGGGTCTCTATAACACAAATCAAATTTCTGAACTCGACGTCCTATTGTACGAGCGACCGTTCGCTTAGGGCTTAAACAAGCGATCTCTAGAAAATTAATTTGTATGAATGCTTTAAATGCAATAATTTTAATAATGCAGATTACTGCAAATGGAAACATTATAAGTGAATTTGATGCTGTGCCATCAACTGAACATTAGTTTAACGCAGTACAAGACATGTGACCTATTCATGGTAATCAAACAAAATAATGTAACCAATGCAAAGAAAACAACTTGTGTTAAAACTGTGTTGATTGGAATAGCATAGTAGGTGAGTAGGTACTTACGTATTATCCCGGTGGTCATTCCCGCCAAACAATTTTTCCGTCAAATGTGCTGGTAAACTGTTGCCAATGTATTCCAAACCATCAATAATTTCTTGTGTCGGGCATTTATCTTAGCGAAAAATCGCTCGTCTTGGCGGACCGCCGGGATAATACGTAAGTACCGGTGAGTAGTTTTTTAAAAATGTTTTTAAAACATACTTTTTATAAATAAGGATTTTTCAATGCATCCACATCCACTAAACCTCAGTGATGATTTTTTTTGCATCAAAAGAGTTTGCAATATGTATGTTGAGAGTAAATTTGTCTTGCAGTTTAGACTTACCACTCGCCAAATATAGCGATATAGCATTAGCCTCTCTGCTTCTCTCTTCATTTCCATGCCATAAATCACATGGATAATCCTTTCCTCACTTTTCCAACAAGTTTTGAATGGCGATGCCCTCTCTTATTTCTGCTCTCTGACATGAATGAGCATAAGGTCTACTGATTTTATGAATTAAAATAGTTGGTAGGCATTCTTGCTTACGTATGATATGTTCTGGATGTCAGAAAAAAAAGTGTTTGTAAGTAATATATAGTTTTATTTCTCAGGTAATTAAGTTATACACATTCAATAAAAATGATGAAGATGCAGAAAACTACAAACATGCTTATCAGAAAATACATTCATTACTCGATATATCTCATTTACAAATTAATTTTTTCTTTTTGTTCTTCCAGCCATCGTTTTATTTTTTCATCTCCAGACGTGTATCGATTAATTTCATCTTGTAGGCATTCTATCTCAATTTCTAGCTTCTTGGTTTCAAAATCAATAGAAAAGAAACTTTTTTTCAAGTTTATAATGTATGACGCTGCTTCTCCAAGTAACTTTACAGTTGATAAACGTTTATTTTCGCCGTGAACTGGCACTATATCATGAAGAAACTGCAAGTTATCTTTCAAATCGGCTCTTCTCTTTCTTTCTAGCTCGTTGTGATAACCACGCACAGACTTTCCTGGGAATAAAGATTTAGAATTATCCCTTGAAGCATTGCCATTTAAAACTGTACCGTTGCAGTAGTCGTGATCAGTGTGCTTTTCGACGTACTGAGCAGCTTTCAGCAGTAAATCTAAATTCATTTTGAAACTTACACGTTTTCAGCAGGAGTACATCAAAATAACTAATCTGCAGCTTGTTTTAGAAAAAGCGTGGTAGAAATAAAATGCTTTGCACGCTGTCGCATTAGTAGTTAAGTTGAGGTGTTTGGTATACTTCATTTTGATGTTCGTTCAAATATTATTTGTGAAAAACTTTAAAACAGAAGATAAAAGCAAAATAGCATGTGCATTTGCATCTTATTTTCCAAGCTCATTGGTCCGAAATGGCAAGTTTGCTAGTGATCAATGTAGAATTCGTAAAAACTTGAGACATCTAAGATTACGTAATTTTCATTTTTTTGTTTTTTCAAACAGTGAAATGCACATATTGTCGTAATTCCATGATTTTTCTCGCATGTGACAATGAAACTCAATTATCCAGTGAGCATCAGCGTATAATAATAAAAAAATCTGATGTGTCCAACACATGACTTCCTTGCACGTCTATTAAATCAAAAATGTTTTTTTACGCACTTCCTCTAAACTTATTTGTTTGAAAGAGATAAAATATCAATAATAGTAAGGTTTAGCGATTTCTAGCCAAATATTTCGATATCGACAAGCTCAGTTCAATTTGAAAGATTTCCTTCTGACACTTTATTTGGCGATATTTCACCAAAAGCCGACAAACTTGAGATAGTTTGCGAGATTTTGGGGATAGCCAAAGTAGTCATTGATCACAGACTTTCAATGAATTGAATGCATCCATACACCTTAATGTATTCTAAGTCATTTGGCTCACCCTGTAAATAAATTCCCAGTCGATTGCTGTCAAAAAAGATATTGAAAACAGTTAGGGTAAAATCATACAAGACGGTGCCCCTCATGTAAACACGGCAATAGCCGCTGGAGCTTGGCGATCGCCAAGTGCGAGCGCTACGGATCTTGGCGCCAAGCTCCAGCCATGGCGCCAAGCCACCCTGGCGACCGCCAAGCTTCAACGGCTATCGCCTTCTTGTGACGAATAAACACAAGTATTTACCACTAAAATTTTTACAAAGAAACACAAATTCTAAGTAAATGACACTATATAAAACAGTCAAATCCACAACAAAACATTAGAAAAAGTAGATTAAACAAGCACTTACCTCACCTTTCCCACCTCATTTTTTAATGGAAGGACCGGGAACATCCATTACAACGATGAAATTCCCCAAGACGAAATTCCCCGAGACGCTCACTAACTTACGATAAAGGCTCCGTAAAACGGAATCAAAAACACAAGGAAAATCCAACACAAACTTATTCCACTCAGAATCAAAGAACACCAAACTTCAATCTTCATGCAATTAACACTAAATGAAAATTCTATACTTCAAATGCACCGCGTTTAATTTTCAGAATTGCCAGTCAAATTCTGATTTAAAAAAAAAAAAAAAAAAAAAAAAACGATTTTCCAGACCAACATGTGATAAAAAATCCAGACAATTTTCAAGTTTATGACGTCAGCTTTACATATGTTCTCCAAGGGCGGGGAACCAGAAACTCTTTCGGAGGAGTGCGCAAATTGTGAATATTCATTTTATCTAGTGTAAAGCCTGCTAAATATTGGTAAAAGCCCCATTTATGTAGTGTAAAAACATTTTTCTTGGAGGGGGCGCGCGCCTCTCTGCGACACCGCCAAAAAAACATCAGTGGGTCCGGTCACCGCCTCAAAAGGGCCCCCTCGAAAATATGCTAACGCGGGCCCCTCTGCGAGACCCAAAAAAACATCAGTGGGTCCGGCCAACGCCTCAAGGGGGCCCCCTCGAAAATATGCTAACACGGGCCCCTCTGCGAGACCCCCCAAAAAAACATCAGTGGGTCCGGATAACGCCTCAAACGGGCCCTCTCGAAAATATGCTAACCCGGGCCCCTCTGCGAGATCCAAAAATAACATCAGTGGGTTCGGGCGGGCCCCTCTGCGAGATCGCAAAAAAACATCAGTAAGTCCGGCCACCGCCTAAAGGAGGCCCCCTCGAAAATATGCTAACGCGGGCCCCTCTGCGAGACCCAAAAAAACATCAGTGGGTCCGGGCGGGCCCCTCTGCGAGATCAAAAAAAAACATCAGTGGGTCCGGCCAACGCCTCAAGGGGGCCCCCTCGAAAATATGCTAACGCGGGCCCCTCTGCGAGACCCAAAAAAAACATCAGTGGGTCCGGCCAACGCCTCAAGGGGGCCCCCTCGAAAATATGCTAACACGGGCCCCTCTGCGAGACCCCCCAAAAAAACATCAGTTGGTCCGGATAACGCCTCAAACGATCCCTCTCGAAAATATGCTAACCCGGGCCCCTCTGTGAGATCCAAAAATGACATCAGTGGGTTCGGGCGGGCCCCTCTGCGAGATCGCAAAAAAACATCAGTAAGTCCGGCCACCGCCTAAAGGAGGCCCCCTCGAAAATATGCTAACGCGGGCCCCTCTGCGAGACCCAAAAAAACATCAGTGGGTCCGGGCGGGCCCCTCTGCGAGATCCAAAAAAAAACATCAGTGGGTCCGGCCAACGCCTCAAGGGGTCCCCTCGAAAATATGCTAACGCGGGCCCCTCTGCGAGATCCAAAAAAACATCAGTGGCTCCGGCCGGGCCCCTCTTCGAGATCCAAAAGAAACATCAGTGGGTCCGGGCGGATACCCTCTGCGAGATCGCAAAAAAAACATCAGTGGGTCCGGCCACCGCCTCAAGGGAGCCCCCCTCGAAAATATGCTAACGCGGGCCCCTCTGCGAGACCCAAAAAAACATCAGTGGGTCCGGCCACCGCCTCAAAAGGGCCCCCTCAAAAATATGCTAACGCGGGCCCCTCTGCGAGACCCCAAAAAAACATCAGTGGGTCCGGCCACCGCCTCAAAAGGTCCCCCTCAAAAATATGCTAACGCGGGTCCCTCTGCGAGACCCAAAAAAAACATCAGTGGGTCCGGCCACCGCCTCAGAAGGCCCCCCTCGAAAATATGCTAACGCGGGCCCCTCTGCGAGACCCAAAAAAAACATCAGTGGGTCCGGGCGGGCCCCTCTGCGAGATCCAAAAAAACATCAGGGGGTCCGGCCACCGCCTCAAGGGGGCCCCCTCAAAAATATGCTAACGCCGGCCTCTCTGCGAGACCCCAAAAAAAACATCAGTGGGTGCGGCCACCGCCTCAAGGGGGCCCCCTCGAAAATATGCTAACGCGGGCCCCCTCTGCGAGACCCCAAAAAAAACATCAGTGGGTCCGGCCACCGCCTCAAAAGGGCCCCCTCGAAAATATGCTAACGCGGGCCCCTCTGCGAGACCCAAAAAAAAACATTAGTACAAGTTGAAGCAAATTAGAATAGTAGACGAAAGAACAGGAAAAAATCGAAAAATAACAATAACGCATGCGCAAAACGCAAATTAACAGCTTAGTGACGTCAAATTGAGAAAGCGAATTCGTTACATTCATCTGCTTACGTCACACAGTAGCTACATTAAAAAACAACTATTACGCATGCCCGAAAGTGCAAGAAATTTCGCATCTTTCAATAGTTCTAAATTATCCAATTTACAATATTTGAAGCATTATCATTCCTTCAAAAAAAAAACGTCGCCAAGCTCTACACATTTCTTTATGGTTGCCAGTCAAACAACCATCGGCAGGGTACTTTACTAACGTTGAACATCGCTCTCGATGTCGCCAGAACCAAGGGGCACCGGATACGGAACATAGACCACAGTTAGATATTATAATATAGCTCTAAATACAAAAGTTCAAAATTCTACGGGTTAAAGTTTTAGAGTTATACAAAATACGAAAGAATTTTTGGCGCCAAATTTGGCGATATTTCGTCGAAACTCGTCAATGTCGACGACATTTGGCGTGATTTTAAGCATGGACCCACAATGACAGATTATCGCCAAATTTGGCAATATTTCGCCAAAACTCACCAAGAACGATGACAAATCGGGATACTTTGGTCATGGACCAAATCACTGACTATCGCCAAATTTGGCGACATTTCGGCAAAACTCGCCAAGGTCGAGGACAGACGGCGAGATTTTGGGCATGTACCAAACAATGACTATCTACAATTGTATTATATTGAAGGACACCTTCAATGGACTTCTATGGACACCATAGACATTAAAGTACTGAAATTCTTTTCGGTGGTCCTGTAAATAAACTCTCCAGTAGATTGGAACCAAAAATCGAGATGCACAACTAGATGTTACAACAATCTTATATATGAAATTTCATAATAGTTTTTGAGGTTTGAGAGTTAAATATGCACACACGTACACCAAAAGTCGCCAAGCTTGGCGACTTTTGGCATAGTTCTTGAGGGAGGCACGTGACCGTGGTCGGACCATTACCTAACTTATGTGGTAGGACGTATTGTGCTTGAAATGGATGAATGCCCCTAAAATTGCCATTGACCGTAATGTATTGGAAATCTTTTGAGTGTTCCTGTAGCAGAACTGTAAATGATAAAGACACTTTTTTTAATGGAGAAATTCATTTTCTAACTCTTTACAACATATATCACTTCTCAGTCTTTTGAAATAGCCCAATACCTCTAAAAAACGCTTTGATGAATTTCGGCCCATAGAGCGTAATGTATTTCGAATCTTTTAGGCGGTTCTGTAGATAAACTATCCAGTCGAATGGAACCGAAAGGAGAGGTGCACAACTAGATGTTATAACAATCCTAAATATACAGTTTCAACATTCTACGCTTAATAGTTTTTGAGTTAAACGAGTTTAATGAATTTCGGCCCATTGAACGTAATGTATTTCGAATGTTTTGGGCGGTCCTGTAGATAAACTATCCAGTGGAATGGAACCAAAAGGGGAGGTGCACAACTAGATGTTACAACTATCTAAAATATGAAGTTTCGACATTCTAAGCCTAATAGTTTTTGAGTTAAACGAGTTTAATGAATTTTGGCCCATAGAGCGTAATGCATTTCGAATCTTTTCGGCGGTCCTGTACATAAACTATACATTCGATTGCGACTAAAAGGGGAGGTGCACAACTAGATCTTAGAACAATCCTAAATATCAAATCTCAACATTCTACGACCAATAGTTTTTGAGATATGCGAGTTACATACATACGTACGTACAGACGGCATGTAAAAACTGACCACAATAGATGCGCCGCTGGTCAAAATGAGTTGTAGACGCGTTAATATGATTGTGCATGCTAGCCTACGATAAGATGCATCGAAAAAATTCTTAAAATTAAATTTAGAGGTAGTCAAAATAGGTTTTTTGTCGAAATTTGGCTCCCAAAATTTTTCGGGATCACATTACTTCCTTATACTACGTACAAGGAAGTAAAAAGAAAGAAAATCTGATACGCTTTCAGATTTTAAATAGGCACTAAAATGCTATATATTAAAAGAATATCATAATAACCCATGCATCTTCCCTATTTTCTTCCCTTATTGCATTAGGTTGGAAAGTGTATCATTATTTATGAGTCTGCCGTATTTTTCTCCCTTGTTACGTAAAACACATCTTTGAAATCGAAATCTATCTATAAATCGTCTACTAAAACGGTTTTACAATTTTCTCCAAGCATATTCTGATTGTACTTCAACGTTTTAAATACTGTTTCGAATGTGTATCATACTCGATAAGTGTGCTGTGTTTGTATTTTTTGGGTTGATTCCTACTTTGACAATTCTACTCTTGCCAAGGTGACGATAATTAAACATATGTAGTTACTACGACGATTTTTTGCATTTATGTGACAACCTTAATTTAGAATTAAAATGGCGATTTGGAACAACATGTAAGCACAACATTCCATTAATTATTTATTAAATTTGAGTTACCAATCAATGTAGTATTAATAATTTAGTGTCTTTAAATTCGTTAACTAGTGCGTTTATCGCTAATTTGTTCACTTTAGTTTTCATCTAGTTCTTTTGAGAGCGTTGAAACTTGTGCATAACTCCTAGAGATCCATGACTGCAAGGCTCGCCAGTGCGACGATATTTAGGTTGGCGAGAGTGGGGGTGTTAAAATAGGAATCAACTCTTTCTTGTTCCATAAAACACATCTATTGAATCGAAATCTATCTTAAAATCGCCTATTGAAACTGTTTTACAATCTTCGCCAAGCATATTCCAACTATACTTCACCATTTTAAATACTTTTTGGAATGGGCATCATAATCCATGAGTGTGCCGTGTTTTTCTTTCTTGTTCTATAAAACACATATTTGGAAATGAAATCTATATTAAAATCGCTTACCAACACTATTTTACAAGCGCTCGCCAGGCATATTTTAATTATGCATTCCTAGTTTCTATCCAAATTCGGACTATATCACCAAGCTCGGTTTTAAGTTTTTTTTGGCAGCAAACTTGGCGATCAGTTATCAAAAATTGCAAACCTTGTGCGACTTTCAAGATTTTAATCTCCTCCCACCTCAGCGTTATCTGACTAACACATTTCAAAAGATCTTCACCGTGACAATTCGTGTCTGTAAAACCTGTCTAAAAATTATGTCGACAATGTCGCGTAGACAAAAATCTGGGACTGAAAGAAATATCACCCTAGTGCAGGGGTCGGCAACCTGCGGCTCGCGAGCCGCATGTGGCTCTTTTGATGAAAAGTTGCGGCTCTCCAGTTCCATGCGAAAAAAATTATTATTTACTATCAAAACTCTTAAAAAATAAGAAAATATATTTTTAAGTACCTAATTTCTCAATAGCTTCTATTTTCATAATCGTTCATTACAAATCGCTGCTTAACATGACCGTAATGAGATGAATATGAACTATGGTTTTGTTCTTAGAGATGAGACTTAGTGACCATGTTTATCTTTCAGCCAATTGCATTCTATTTCTGTCTCATCCAAATGTCAGTCAGCCATCCTCAGATAGCGCGGTCGACGTTACGTTGCATGTGTGTTAATTTAATCACTTGCGGTTTTTGTGCGTCTACGCTTGTTTCAAGAAGAATACGAATTAGAAGAGAATTATCTTCTCAAAGGTACATACGCGTATAATATAATAAAATCATTAACAGAATTGTATTACATATATGAGGATAGTGTTAACTAAGTAATAATGGTAAATAAATTATTAGGTTGTAACGAAAGTTTTCCGCCACTGCAAGTATTGCCTGCACAAGCAGTTCGCGTTGGTGTCTTTGCCAATATTTTGCGAAACGATTTTTGTTATTTGAAAGAAAAAGACTTGTTTTACAGCACTGTGTTGTTAAATCTGTAAAAAAATATCGTTATGATTAAGTATAAGGTGTCTGAAATGGAACTATCACGCTACCAGATTGAACCATCATTTACTCTCAGTTCTGTTACAAAAAGTCAGCTACAGAATGACACCGAATGATGTGTACAGCTTAAGGTACTAGTGTTGTATCATATGACACTGTGAAGATTTGGTACCGAAAGTTCAAAAAAGGGGACTGGGACATTAAAGAAGCAGAGCGCTTTGGCCGGCCTAATGATGCTGATGAGATCCGCCTACGACAATCTGTGGAAGAAGATAAAATGTTCACCACTCGAGAGTTAGCTAAAAGAGTTAGACTTTAGTGCCATGTCCATTAGTCGCGCTAAGCATCGCATTAAATTGGCATATAAGGTCAATAGCTGGGTACAGCGTGAGCTGACTCAAGCAAATCTGGCGGAAAACTTTCGTTAAACCTGATATTTGTCGTTTTAGATAGCTAAGTAAAATTTTAAAAATCCGTTTTTTGAACTCCGACGCCAGAATGACATCCGGTAAAAAAAGAGAAGAACTGAAGAGGAAAACTGAGCATTCAATCAGGATTGGACGGAGTCGTTTGCATTCATATGCAACACAGATGGCCTTCCGACTTGTCTCGTTCACTACGAAAAACTCACACACAATAAGAAGTCAAATTTGGAGAGACACTTCGCTACAAAACATACCCAGTGTGCTGGTAAATATCCAACTGATGGCGCACGAATAAAAGCTGTTAAAGAACTCAAAAAAATCCGCAGCATAAGTTTTGGGGTATATTTTCAAGTTCCATGCTAAGTAACTGGGAGCAAGCAATCTTCCTATAATGTAAATCTGGCAAGCTTTGCAGAATCATTTGCAAAAAGAGGAAAACCATTCACAGATGGTGAGTACGTCAAAGATTCTTTCATACATGCATCTGATTTGATTTTATTCGAGAGATTGGTTGAGGCCCCTTAGCCAGGGGCTGTCGTCTCGATTATTCGGAAGTCGTGCATCTGAAGGACTGTTTTCGTGGTTTTAAAAACAAAGCAGAAATCATGAAAAAATCAAAGATTTGCCATTATCTGCTAAAACAATATAAGTCAGAACTTCTGAAATGTCTTCAAATGTAACACATATGCAAGTGGAAGACATTCACCTGGCTTCTGCCTTATCACTTGCTATAGATGAGTCTTGTGACGTAAGACGCTGCGCAATAGGGTGGAGTGAAAATGGCCAAAAAAAATTTCTTTTTGATTTTAATATTGCCTGACTCAACAAATGGTGCTGTATGGCAAAAAAGTCTCAGAAAAAAAATTCTAGTCGATTCACTGATTGTCTTCAGGTTCCACACTGGGCTCAAAGAAAGGAATGTTAACGTAAAAAGTAAAAAAATCAATTTTTTAAAATTTAATTTTAATGTTTACAATAACTTTATTTTCTGACTCAAAAACAGTTCTAACTAATAAAAAGAAACAAGTAAAAGTACGGCAATGTTTTATTGCCGTTAACAAACAAACAAACATAAAAAAGAAAGAAAGAAAGAAGAAGAAAAAATAGTCACTAACTTGCAACCACGCGTCATAAGTTTTGGGGTATATTTTGAATACATAGTTATTAAGACTAATAAAACACTTTACTTTAATCAGTCTTCAATTTTGGTGTCCCCATGCCGGGCAAAATAATTAACTTTGGTAGTTCCTTTCGTGATTTGATTGCACAACGAATGTATCCATCTCTGGCTTTTGCTCCAGATGTTACCAATGATGCTTGCGTTAGTAGTCTTACATGCCTTTCTACTGCTTGAGAAGGACAAGGGAGCTTCTCTATTTCAAATTCTGAACCGTTTCTGATCATACTTGCTACATCTTCGTCACTGAGGTTCATGGTAGCTGGTGGTTCCAAAGGATTGTCCCAGTGAATCATCTGAAAATACTACTCTGCTTCGAAATTTATATTTAGAAGATCAAATTGGCTCATTTTTCCCTTCCAGTCAGTTTTTCTTGCATTCAATATTCTTCTTAGGTCAAATTCTCGAATATGTGATCATTCATCAAACAGCATTGCCAACAGAAAATTTTCAGAATGAGCAAAATAAGAATTCTTCTGAATAACTTCATGAATGATTCACTTAAACTCTTCTGGGAAGAATAAACTTCTTTTCATCATTCCGTGCTCCATGAGTAGCTCCTGGTATTTTCTTTATTTCAAACCAGGATGGCACGTACACTTCCATCACGTAGTCTACTAGGAGTTTAAAGCATTCTGTTGGTTCGGCAGCCGACACGTACAGGCGCAGTATTCAATTCGCTGTAGTGAGTCAGCTTGAATGAGACATCCTTCCTGGACTTCTGTTTCCCAAATCTGGATTGCACTGTCCCGAGCATACTGCCCTAGAAATATCGAAGAGGTACTTTTGGTCTGTACTGCGGTCTTTTTTATCAATTTCAGGCAGAGCAACAGGAATAGAAACAAAATTTGTCACAACAAACGTTTCATACGTTTCCAGAAATTTTCCTATTGTTCCAGAAAACTGGTATAGCCCAGATGTCTTTCCGTCAATCTTATGGAAAAGGTGGCGAAGAGGTAGTTCATTAGTATACAATAAGCATACAAACCAGTGCAATTTATGGCCAACAAAGATTTCAAGCTCTCTAACTACGCCATTTTTCTTCCCATTGTTGACTTTCGGTGCATCTCACCCAATGGCAACAAGATCCTAAAGTGCAATCTCTTTCTGTGTAAAAAAGTTGATGATGCTGCAGGTAATATCAGTACTAGAACCTGAATGCGGAGTCACATGTCCTATGTGAACAGAACCAGGTTCTGACAACATAACAATATGCTCTTCCATAGATACAGTAGCATATAAACAGCTTCACTTCTTACATAATAGTTGTGTCCTTTCTTCCATCGAAGTATATGGTGTACAAAGACTTGTGCTACTTGTATAGAATTAAGTTGTGATCGTATCTTTCATTATAATTTTTAATAAGGGGAATTACTTCTTGGTGATTTACCACAGGCAAGGAGGCTTTCTTCCAAATTCTTTCAACGTCCAAAGAAATAATTTCGATGATCTCTTTTACTGAAGGATCTTTTTTGTTCCCCTGCTTCCGCAGTATATCATTTTTTGTGATAAATAAATGCTCCAATAAATCAGAATACGTTGGTGGTAACACTGTCTCTTTCAATAGTATTGGAATTCCGAAAACACTACAAAAAGTTTCACTTCTAATTGTGGTCATATTTAAATTCAAAACTTCGTATTATTTTTTTTTTTTGTCAAATATAAATCAAAATTAATAAAACGTATTGCTTCAATCTTTCGAAGGAGAAACAAGTGGTTGAAACAAAGGCAATAGCAAAAACGAATCATTCCACACAATAAAAGTGACGTGCCTTATTAGGTTATGATATAATAGTTAGATTAGAACACGCGCTGCCATCTAGTAGATTTTAGAGTATAATTTGCTTTTTTTATGTACAAAAAGCCATTTATGGATCTGATATCTGGCAGTAACGTTCCAATAAAACAATTTATTAATGAGAGAGTAATTCATTAATATTATTTTATAAATTAAAGAATTATTTAGTAAAACTAGGAGCCAAGGCCCCCAGACTAGCTACGCTCGCTTTTCGTATGAGGCATTCGGCCCCTAATCAGGCTTATTCGTAAAAAAGACATAATTTCAACAGACAAAATCCGAAGATTGGATCAGATAGAATGTTATTGAGCTACGCATTGCTTGGTTCTTGCATGTTCATTGGTACATAAAAATTTAAACTTCACACTACAGTAGACCCCCTGCCCCTCATAACACGGAAGATATTTTGTTATGGGAATCCGTGTTGTACGAGTCCTGAGCTATACTACACCTGGAGTGCGGACTCCGCTTATAATCGCTGGAAAAATTATTTGCACTCTTCAGAAACACAATGATTTTCAATGTTGCCATTCAAAAGTTATATTAATTAGGAGCTAAACCATAATAAAATCAGAACATCTGTTTCAGCTGTATTTTTAATAATGTAAAACCTATTGGACACCCTTCGAATTTGCCACCCATTGCGATTTTTCATTATTTGGCGACTTGCGTACATGTAAAGTTAATAAAAGCTACGGAACAGATAGGATAGCTTGCCACCAATGGTGACTTATCATTATTTGGCGATTTACACATGCTCACAACCTATAATTACTGTTCATGTAAGGTTACCGGAAAACCGTTATCCATATTTTCATTTACATAATCGTTTGCAGATTGGCGTACTTAGCACCACGAATTATACCATCTCGTCGCGCTAGCAAATATCCGAAGTGTACTGTAACTGCTATAATGGCATAGTTAACGCCACCAAAAATTTCTACTGGTAGCAAATAATCCAGCTGGACGAGAACCGGCTTTAAAATAATCTGCATTTTAATTATTTTTCATTTTCAAGATATTAGTTATTCTGTTTTGGAAAAACGAATAATCACTAATTCTAAACTCCTGTTGTCTAAGCGAACTTACTATTTGAAAATTGTCAACTTTGTGTAACACATTTTGAGTTACTTATTTCATACAGTTTTTATTTTGGCGTAAAATGGGCGTAATTCTAACTCATGTTTGTAAATTTCACGCGAATTTAGATGCTTGGAAACGCTTTGTTGCAAAGGAATGAATGATTTTATGCCAAATCTGGCAACCATTCGGTTTATTTTTTCAGTTTTTTATTAATATCTTCTAAAATAATTCGATTTTCGAAATTTAAATCAGCTTAGCAGGTTCCTCGAATTTTTCGAATCTGTGGGCACCTTAGTCGAAACTCAAATCCCAACGGTTTAGGAGGAGATACGCTGACAAGCTTTTGACAGCGGCTATGACAGCGGCCTTTACTTTTTTTTTTAGAATAGAGAGATATTAAATTTAAAAAAAATATATTTTTTACATAAAAATCATTAAAAAATTAAAAAAAAGCCAATATAAACATTCACTTGAGATGCGGAACCTCAAGATGTCAACATTTTAAGCTGAAATTTGGAGACAATTGGTTTCAGCTAGTTTGGCACCGTATAATGACTCAGGCAATATGAATTTCGAAAAAAAGTTTTTTCGATCCACCCTACTGCACAAGTTACCCATTTCATGTCGTCCCAAGGTCCAAAGAAGAATTTCTAGGATTGCAACCGCTCTCAGGGCGAATTCGTGGAGAAGACATAGCAAATATTGTGCAAAAATGCCTGGAAGACAATGGAATCGATATAAATAATATCCTTTCTATAGTAACAAATAGAGCCAGAAGTATGACAGGAATACATAGATGGGTAACATCAATTCTAGAAAAAAGTAAACCACGAAATTCTAACGTTTAACTGCATAATTCATCAAGAAGCACTTTGTGCTCAAAGATTTCCGGCCAAAATAGTTGAGGTCATGAACTTGTTAAGTAAGATTATTAAGAGCATCTTGTCAAGACCACTCTAGCATCTCTAATTCAAAGATCTATTAATGATCTCTAATCTATTTATGCCAGTTTTCTGACCTACTTCGCCAGAACAAAGTGCGATGGCTTTCCAGAGGTAACGTATTGCAATGTTTTGCTTTGTACTTGAGGGAAGCAAAACCATTCCTCAATGAAAAAGCATTTGCCATCCCGGATTGGAAGAAGGCAAATGGCTGCAAAATTTCAACTTCCTGGTACATACCACAATGAAGCTAGATGAACTAAATCTAAAACTGCAAGGAAAGGGCAACCCAGCCTACATCTTGCTTGAAGAAGTAGTTTGTTACGAAAAAAATTGCTTCTTTTTGTTGAAGACATGGAGATCGGTAAATTACTTCATTTTAAAAATCTGAAGCAATATCGTGTTGAGACCATTGCAACTATTGACCCAAATACTTCACCATAGCTTTAAAAAACAGGAAGGATGGATTCGTTGAGAGATTCGAGCAATTCAAAACAAACAAAAGTACTATCGCGTTAACAGTGAAATTCTCCAGGACGGGTCCCGACATACCTCGAAGCGATTTTTTCGAAATTCGAATTATTTTAGGAAATATCGATAAAAAACATGTCGCAAAAGGATCATTTTTGTTCTCGCCATTTCGCAATTGTAACCCCGCAGTGGAAAGAGTGAGGTTTGAGCATATCTAGGTTGCCATGTTTGACAAGTTTATTAAAGTATTCAGACTCTTGAAGTAAAAATAAAAGAATAACGATTTTTGAAGTAAAACTTTAGTCGCGACTAGGGGGGAACTCAGATTTTTTTTCTGACGGAAGTAACGCTCAGTAAAGGAAGTGACGTATATGTCATATACTCCACGGCAAGCGCGTCTGAAAAAGAACCACGAAAAATCCTACATTTTCGACCACTCGCTCCTTTCGCCGACTTCATTGTTGAAAATGCATTATCATTATTATCATTATTTAGTTTTTCTTGAGATGGCAACGTTATCCACAAAATATGTATTTAAATATCTCGTTTTGCCTATGGCAACTAGTTGTAAAATTCTATACCCTCTGAGGAGTTTGTGAAGATTTCCGTTGGGAAAATAACTTTTGAATTAAATTGTTTTTAAGAGGTCTAACGTTTATTTTCTTGATTGTGTATTGTTAGATTGTGGTTAGTACTTATTTTCAGACATAGGATTATTACTGCCGTGGTGGTATTTGATGAACATACAAACGCCAAACGCGTTTTAAAATAAACGACTTGGTGCAGTGATTAATATTTGGGGTCCGCTTACTAGAAAGCTGGGTTAGTATTTTGACTAACTCTTGATACGCTTTAACATTCATCGTGTAAAAATACGGGGAACCTGTTAGGGAAAGAAACGGCGATTTCTCGCCGTTTATTTGAGACATCATTCTTTATTTATATATCAATAAGCGTTTTGAAGGTACATCCAACATAATATTTTACATGTAATCCCAACCTCACAGGAGGTTGTCGATAATCCTTATTTTTAGATGAATAATACAGGGGGGGGATATCGGGATACATCCCCCCCCCCGAAATTTTTGGATTAGTGATGAAATTCAGTCTATTTATGCACATATAAGTTCATATCCCCCCCCCCCCGAAAAATTTTCCTGGCTACGCTCCTGGAATAATATACAAGGTTTTGGAAAAGCACAAAGAAATGGAACCTGTCTGCAATCGAACCGGAAAAGTAGTTGGAAAAGTTAATATAAGAACACTTTTCCTGGATTCTAACCAGGGACGTACCCAGAAAAAAATTTCGGGGAGGGTCCAAAAATTTCGTAGGTGGTCCAAACGATGAAAAAGGGAGAATTTTCCACAAAAAGACTTCATCATTATTATTTTCTAACAAAAATTGAAATTTCGTGAGTGGTCCGGACCCCCTGGACTACCCCCCTGGGTACGTCCTTGATTCTAATCAGACTTCAAGACAGAACAACGGTTTAAGAACAAGGCGATGAAACACCACAATTAAAGGGACAGTGGCTGCAAATGTACCTAAACAGCAGAGGGAAATTTTCGTTTAAGAACACTATTGGAGGATCATACTTCGATCCCACGAAGGTAAATTTATAGGAGGGGGCACTTCGCTTAGAAAGTTGGATAACGCCGTTGTTGCAAACAGATGGCGCTACGCACGCTGGGTAACTGCGCATCTCAGGTTGTTTATATTTCCATCAAGGCGAAGTAAATGGAGATCGTTGAATTATCAAAACTTCAAAAAATTAAATACATAGACTTATGAGCGTGATATATAGTAATTACTGGTTTCAGATGTGTTTTAATTACATAATTGTCTTATAATACTATTTCGTAGTGAATATAGGCAATAGTTTCGAAGCGAAGTGATATTATTATTTGTCAAATGCCAGTTGCATTGGCCATTAGGCCATTAAATCCTAAATATTATGTATGTCGTGTCTGTTATTATTTTGCCCAAAAGATGTATTTAAGAAATGTTAGTACGTAAGAAACGGATCCTGGCTGCAATCAATCCCAAACAATGGACAGAACCTGCAGTTTAAAAACATGGATACAGAATAATAATTCGAAACCTACTAGCAGATGAAATCAATGCTTAAGAACACTCTGCAGGGGCGTAGCCAGAAATTTTTCACGGGGGGGTTACGACTACTGCAACTCATATATATGTATACATATGTGTGATAATGTAGTGAAATATATACATTTTGTATGGCAAAAAATTTCTCATGGGGGGGGTTTATGACACCCCTAACCCCCCCCCCTTGGCTACGCCTCTGACACTCTGTGATAGAAAAACACAACAAAAATTACACTACCTGCATTCGAACCCCACAAACAGAGGAAAACATCAATTAAAGAACACAGTTAAAGTATAATACTAGACTACGGACATCCCCCCCCCCATTAGACCCAACCTCCAAACGGAACATTGGTATACGAAAACAGTTAAAGAATAATACTACAACATGGACACTTCCTGGATTCTAAGTAATTTTCATGAATTACCGATGATTCTTACTGGAGATTTTAATGTTAATTTTCGCTCTCAAGAATCTCAGTCGTTAGTGATTTTTTAAAAGAAAAATTTGATCTAACTATGAATACTTCTCGACTTCAATCAACAACGCATTTCGGTACAACGATAGAAGCTGTATTTTCAAGAAAATTAGCAAATTTAGAGAGTTAAATTTATGTTTCACATTATAATTACCACAAACCTATAATTTCATACATAAAAATTATGATGACATCCAAGTACCTATTTCCAATGAATAATATGAATATAACATTTATATAATCTTTGTAAAGTACATGAATAATAAATATAATTAAATTATAATATGATATTTATTTTAAGTTTAATCATTTTAGTGATACGTGTCGTAAACGTCAAAGAAGTTTTACTTCAATCGCGCGTAAAGATTACACGCATTCACTTTTTTTTTTTTTTGGATTATTTGTAAGGTTATTTCTTAATGTCGTGTGCATGTGAAATCAGAGCAGGAATGAAATGATTTGTACTCAAAAGAAAAACAGAATTTGGAAATTTTCCGAAAATAAATGTGCAACTTTTTAATTTGGCGCAAAAATAAAATGGTTGATATGCGATTTTGAGAAGATGATTCTAGCTCTTGGAGCAATTTAATGAGAGCGTATTTTTAAAAACAAGGTTTTATTGAAATACGGCGTGGAATTTTAATTTTCGGTGCAGAAATAATGCAGTTATTAAAGCGATTTGAGAGGGTCTAAATTCAGAATTTTCACTAAATTAAGTCAACTGATTTAAGTTGGTTGAATTCCGCCAAATCTTAACCCTACCAAATTTTGTATGGTCATTTGCCAGGACGGATACCTTCGGAATTCGAATTAGAACATCTGTTGTTTATTGCATTATATTTGAAGCCAAAATGCGCCAAATACTGGTGTTATTGTACGACTAGAAGTCAGTTGTGAAGCAATTACAACGAGCACTCTTCTGAAAACGTGAAAAAAGTTTCGCATTCCAAAGATTTCGTTTTGTGTACATATATATTCTTATGTCTGCGCAGACGATTTCTTTGCTTGGCTCGATTTCCGCTTATAAATACTTGAATTATTTGTGAAAAGAAAAATTAAACTTCGTAATCTAGAAAATCAATTTTAGAGCCTCTATAAAAAAAACTCGGCTGTTCGAGCCTCGTCAGGGGAGATCCCCCTGAACCCCCACCCCTAAATTTTTAGTTTCATTATTGCCATATTAAAACGATATTAATTGATTTTGTCATTTTATCGCTCATCTTTCACGTATTTCGCCTGGTAACCCTAAGTTGAAATTTTTATGAGTGTAACCTATTTATAGAAAAATACATGTGATGCATATTCTATAGCTTACGAAATATTGTAACAATAGATTAAAGCTGTTGTGAACTAATAGTATTTAAATACATATAAAATTATCGCGCATACTTTTATGTCGCTTTTTTGGGACATATTTGGGACATAAAGGGTGTTGAGAGGTAAAATGACATAGTTATTAATAGGCAGTCTTATCTCTTTTCTTTTTGTAAAGGGTTACAAGAGAGGGTGACGTAATTTAAAAAAAAAAAAATCCGTTTTATGTAGTGTCTGAGGTATTTATCGCTAAAACGTGAACCTAAAAATCAGCATGATGTGGAAATAAGACATTTTGAAAGTGAGAAGTTCACTGCAAACGGTCAAACTTTTCACTTTTGGATAGCGAATGACTCTGACTTTTTTTTTTCTTTTTTTTGTGTGTGTGTCATTATGTTGCAATGATCTCATGTTAGTACATATAACGCAAACTTTAAGTCAAGAGGCAAATATTTTTGCTTTTCTAGATTGCACATCCCTGGAATTAATTTGAATTACACATGTGAGGAAAATTTCCATTTCCTACCGTGCGAAGAACGGGCACGCAGCTAGTTTATAATATAAAGGGGCTGTATCGTTAGAAAAGGCTTGGAGAAGATTCTAAAATAGTTTTAATAGACGATTTTAATATAGATTTCAATTCCGAAGAAGTGTTTTATGGAACAGAGAATAATAATACGGTGCTTAGTCATAGATTATGATACGCTTTCCAAATGGTATTTATAAAGGTGAAGTATAGTTTGACTGTGCCTGGACAAAATTGTTAAATAGTTTTTGGTAGGCAATTTTAATACTGATTTCAATTCCGAAGAAATGTTTTGAGGAACAAGGAAGGAAAACACGGCGCACTCATGGATTATGATGCCCAATCCAAACAGTATTTTAAAATGGTAGAGGATAGTTGGAATATGTTTGGCGAAGGTTGTGAAACATTAGGTGATTTTAAGATAGATTTCGGTTCCAAAGATGCGTTTTATTTAACAGGAAAGGGGAACATGCTTGGATTATGGATTATGATGCATATTCCAAACAATATTTAACCCTTTTAGGCGCAACCCTTTCCCAATGCTGATAAAAGGGCAGCGGGGCTGAAAAAGGGCTGAATGCTGAAAAGAGGGCTGTGCAGCACAGCCAGCTGTCGTCAAAAAAGAGTCTCTAGATCTGTGGCACGCGATGAACGTTTTGATCGTCCGCCATCTTGCTGGTAGTTAAGTCGAGCGATGGCAACGGCTGTCCTTTTTTCAGCATTGGTCAATCTATCCATCCGTTCCCGCATTCTTCCATTTTTCAGTACATGTCAGTGCGGTTAAAAATAATCGTGACAATTTTTTTACGGGAAATGACGTGCTAAAAAGTAAAGGATTCTCGCAGCAAAAGCTTTGCAGTCATGGGTCTGTAGGAATTATGCACAAGTTTCAACGCAGAAGTCAGAAAGATTAAAAAGCACAAAAAGCGTAATAGCATCTACACTGTTTGTACGATCCTCTTGAAACTTTCCATAATTGTGTGTAAAAATATGGAAAACAACCTACGCTACTTTAAAAATCTGAAAATCCACCATGGAAAGGGTGGATCAGATTAAATTTTTTTAATATTAAATTAATCACTGTTAAATTAATTGCTGTTAAAAAATTAAATATCGATTAATTTTTAACGATTATTAAATTAATCGCTAAAACAATACATTTTTAGAGATTTTATTAAAATCGCAAAAAAATCAATTTTTATGCGATTTTAATAATATTAAAAAACGCATTTTTAAGCGATTTTTTGCTTTTTTCAGCTCAATTTTATTCTGAAAGTAAAAAAGAGTGTATCATATGCGTGACAAATTGGCTATTTCATGTGACAGTGACGTCATGCTGAAATCACGGTTATCAGGCTCTGAAGGAAAAATTGTGATTCCAATTTGTTTAAAATAGTTTTTCCAGATAACGTAATTTAATTTTTTTTCATTGAAATGATCATTGGCTTCTGATATAAGAGGAGCTATGTACGCAAAACGAAATCTTTCGAATGCGAAAAGTATCCGCTCGTTCCCAGAGGAGCATGAAAATCTATTTGGGTATATAATAAAATTTGAATATGAAGTTATTTATTTTAGGAGGCCCAAGATTAAATATATTGAGTGTAGACCTATTTTTGTCAAATGTTTTTTTTTTTTTTTTTATTACCTCCATAACGGGCTTTCACTTCTAGTAATTTTATATAGACCAATTCATTTTTCAAAATAAATAATTTTCAATTTACGGCACCAATGTGGAAGTTTGACTTTTACTCGAATTCCTTTTTTGAGAAAGTATCTAGGTACACCCACACAAGGATGGATTAAAGGGGGAGGTGGACGGAGGGGCTACCTCCCTGCCGAGAAAAAGAAATTAATGTAAAAGGTCCTATTTTACTTCCATAAAATGGATGTATATGCACGTCTTCCAACTAGCAGCCCCCACCCACAAAATTGCATTCATCCCTCACTGGTTTACGCCACTGCGTATGGTCACTGCCTATACTTTTGGATGTTCTTGGAACGAAATAGAATCTCTAGGAAGGAAATCTCTCTCAATAAACAATTCTTTATCTGCCAAGAGTCCCTTACCATTTTTAACTTGAAACACAATCGTCTGAGAAGGGAAAAGTCGACATTTGAGCTGGTGCACCCGGGGATTGGAGTTCGTGATTCGAATCTTTAAAGAAGGACTGAGGAGTAGAGATGGGCGGTTCGACTCATTTTACTGATTCGAATCTCAACTCACTCACTACTTCGATGATTCGAATCAGTGATTCGAATCTTGAATCAATAAAACAACTAAAGAAATTTTCCCTCTCTCTGCGCCGAAAGCCGTACTATTTAAACACCCTTCACCCATTCATCGGGTTTCTTCTCCGCTGAGTTCTCGGGCAGCTAGCATCTCTCTCTCCTTGCTCGAGTAAAACTAGTGTTTAAACTGCCCGAAATGAAAATATAGGGGAGCATCGTATAACCCCCTGGGCCTGTAAGATTACAAGGTTAAGTTTGGTGTCAAAGTATTCGAAATTTTATGTATCGATGGGGGTGAACGTCTAGGGGGGGTCGAGAATCAATAGAAACGCGCTCCGATGGATAGTTTCCGAGACATACGTTAATTAATTATGGTAATTAGACTAATTAACCATGATTGAGGCTTTAAAGGACTGCAAACATGTAGAAATTGGCTCTGGGATGGTTTCCAGACTTTGGAGATGCCGCCGGAGGAGGCTAGTGTTTAAAATGCCCAAATTGAAAATATAGGGGGAGCTTCGTATGACCCCCTGGGCCTGTAAGATTAAAAGGTTAAGTCTGGTGTCAAAGCATTCGAAATTTTAAGTATCAGTGGGGTGTTAAGGCTAGGGGGGTCGAGAATCAATAAAAACACGCTCCGGTGGATAGTTTCCGAGATATACGTTAATTAATTATGGTAATTAGACTAATAAACCATGGAGCTGTTTTTTCCGCGATCCGGAATCGTCATCAACGGAGAGAAAGCAGTAGCAAAAGCATCACAAGCTGGTATTGATCTCAGGATTTTCTTATCGCCGTCCTCGGAGGCGTAGCCAAGGGGGGGGGGTTAGGGGGGTCATAACCCCCCATGAGGAATTTTTTGCCATACAAAATGTATATTCTTCACTACATTATCACACATACGTATACATATATATGAGTTGCAGTAGTCATAACCCCCCCCACCCATGAAAAATTTCTGGCTACGCCCCTGACCGGCCTGTATTTTTGACCTTTATCGAATTCGAGATTTCACTGAAATGAAAATGGGAATATCGGATATTTGATGTTGAAATAAAACCGATATGTCGATATTTATCGATTTTTGGCCCAGTCCTACTGAGGGTCTGCTGCCCCCCCCCAAAAAAATGGGACCCTTTACTTAGCTTACAATTGAACTTTATCTTTAAATTTGATACCCAGCCCACCCCGAAATAAAATGCTGGCTACGCCACTGTCAATGACACTAACTACGCCACTGCTTTAGACCCTATTTTGTATTTCTCTGAATTACGAAAGAAAATAAAATCATTCCCCTTAAACTAAAAACAAGGTAAAAAAAAATATCTTAAACGAAATCTGCAGCAATAAAGCGAAATGTTATTTTGCTTACTACAAAGTCCTTTTGTGAGAGCGCTTAATACCGCCCCTGTATCCTTCATTAAAAGTGACAAGCACAATCCTAACTTTATTTCATTCTATTTCCCTTCACATGAAAACCCGCCACCATGTAAACTTAACGTTCCGGTTTTTTTTTTTTTTTTTTTTTTTTGAGGGTGGGACCAGGGGGACATATATTGAAGTTAAAAGTAGAAAAGGGATGTTTCATTAAATTTTAAACAAATATTAAATCATCCAGACAAGTTGGAAGGAGGGAATCCCCCCGAGGGAAAAAGGTTTAAACAACTTTGAGACACCCCCCCCCCCGCTCTTCCACGAGCATTGGCGTAAATTGGCATGTAATATTTGGATGGGGTGGCAAAATGTTTCCGATTGTATAAAATATCAATATTATAAATAGCTCTGATACTTGAATTTTCTTATTTTTTTTTCGGGGGGGATTGACCCCTCTTGCCCTTAGGAAGCCCTCTATGCCTATGCCCCCCGCCAAAAGCAAACGAGGTTCGACCCACTCCACACCCACAGACAGATAAAACTTTAAATCCGACCACCAACCAAGAAATGAAACACCAAAGATTCGAAAAAAAAACTTCAATTAAATGAAACATCCTTTCAACTCTTTTCGACTCCTTTCGACTCTGAGTCGATAGAAGATTCGAAAAAAAAACTCCAATTAAATGAAACATCCTTTCAACTCTTTTCGGCTCCTTTCGACTCTGAGTCGATAGAAGATTCGAAAAACTAACGAATCTCAACGATCGTATACAATCACCGAAACAGAGCGAAACACTGAATCAGTAAAGATTCGTTGCTGCACCAACTCACCCACACCCACTCATTTACTGTTTCAAATCATCTATCGACTCAGAGTCGTAAAGAGTCGAAAAGAGTTGAAAGAGTAAGGGAAAATCTCTGGGAACGGCAAAGGGAAAATAAGTTTTCCTTCCCTTCGCACTTGGAATGTATTTCCCTTGAGGGCTTGAGATTCGAATCAGTAGAGAGTGAGTGTAAAGACTGAGCCACTCAGTACCAAGATTCGAATCACTGATTCGACTCATCGAATCATTGGCCATCTCTACTGAGGAGGTACGATAGGTACACAAGACTCAGTGAGCCGAACCGCTCATGTTTCTAAGTGCATCTTTTCTCTGTCCTTTTTCCCTCTTGATAAAGAATGTAGGTAGTTAGAATTTCCCTAAGAAAGGGGATTTCCCTTCGTCTGCTGTGTTAACACTGATAACTGGTATAGTTCCTTCTGTAATTTCCTGCTAGTCTCAATAATATCACTAAACATATAGCGTATTTTAAGACAAATTCATCGTTAGTTTGCCATTAGTCAATCCAAAGGGGGAAACCATATTATTTTCCAGAATACGGTAAGCTCATTTCATTGTTTTGGAAATAAAAATTTAGGCATATTTATTGAATAAAATTATAACGTTTATACTTGTTGTGCATATTATAATTACTTTGATATTTCACCGTAAAGCACTATTTTTACTTCCTTGTACGTAGTATAAGGAAGTAATGTGATCCCGAAAAATTTTGGGGGCCAAATTTCGACATAAAAACCGATTTTGACTACCTCTAAATTTAATTAAAAAATTTTTTTCGATGCATCTCATCGTAGGCTAGCATGCACGATCATATTAACGCGTCTGCAACTCATTTTGACCAGTGGCGAGTCTACTGTGGCCAGTTTTTCCATGCCGTCTGTACGTACGTACGTACGTATGTATGTAACTCGCATATCTCAAAAACTAATGGTCGTAGAATGTTGAGATTTGATATTTAGGATTGTTCTATGATCTAGTTGTGCACCTCCCCTTTTGGTGGCAATCGAATGGATAGTTTATGTACAGGACCGCCCAAAAGATTCGAAATACATTACGCTCTATGGGCCGAAATTCATTAAACTCGCCTAACTCAAAAGCTATTAGGCGTAGAATGTCGAAACTTCATATTTTGGATAGTTGTAACATCTAGTTCTGCACCTCCCCTTTTGGTTCCATTCGACTGGATAGTTTATCTACAGGACTGCCCAAAACATTCGAAATACATTACACTCAATGGGCCGAAATTCATTAAACTCGCATATCTCAAAAACTGTTAGGCGTTGAATGTTGAAACTTTATATTTAGGATTGTTGTAACATCTAGTTGTGCACCTTCCCTTTCGGTTCCATTCGACTGAATAGTTTATCTACAGGACCGCCCAAAAGATTCGAAATACATTACGCTCTATGGGCCGAAATTCATCAAAGTGTTTTTTAGAGGTATTGGGCTATTTCAAACGACTCAGAAGTGATATATGCTGTAAAGAGTTAGAAAATGAATTTCTCCATTAAAAAAAGTGTCTTTTTCATTTATAGTTCTGCTACAGGAACACTCAAAAGATTTCCAATACATTACGGTCAATAGCAATTTTAGGGGCATTCATCCATTTCAAGCACAATACCGTCCTACCACATAAGTTAGGTAATGGTCCGACCACGGTCACGTGCCTCCCTGAAGAACTATGCCAAAAGTCGCCAAGCTTGGCGACTTTTGGTGTATGTGTGTGCATATTTAACTCTCAAATCTCAAAAACTATTATGAAATTTCATATATAAGAATGTTGTAACATCTAGTTGTGCATCTCGATTTTTGGTTCCAATCTACTGGAGAGTTTATTTACAGGACCACCGAAAAGAATTTCAGTACCTTAATGTCTATGGACATCTTCAATATAATACAGTCATTGTTTGGTACATGCCCAAAATCTCGCCGTCTGTCCTCGACCTTGGCGAGTTTTGGCGAAATATCGCCAAATTTGGCGATAGTCAGTCATTTGGTCCATGCCCAAAGTATCGCCATTTGTTATCGTTCTTGGCGAGTTTTGGCAGAATATCGCCAAATTTGGCGATAATCTGTCATTGTTTGGTTCATGCTTAAAATCTCGCCAAATGTCTTCGACATTGACGAGTTTCGCCGAAATATCGCCAAATTTGGCGCCAAAAATTATTTCCTATTTTGTATAACTCTAAAACTTTAACCCGTAGATTTTTTAACTTTGTATTTAGAACTATTTTAATATCTAACTGTTTTCAATATCTTTTTTGACAGCAATCGACTGAGAATTTATTTACAGGGTGAGCCAAATGACTTTAAATACATTGAGGTGTATGGATGCATTCAATTCATTGAAAGTCTGTGGTCAATGACTACTTTGGCTATCCCCAAAATCTCGCTGACTATCTCAAGTTTGTCGGCTTTTGGTGAAATATCGCCAAATAAAGTGTCAGAAGGAAATCTTTCAAATTGAACTCAGCTTGGCGATATCGAAATATTTGGCTAGAAATCGCTAAACCTTACTATTATTGATATTTTATCTCTTTCAAAGAAATAAGTTTAGAGGAAGTGCGTCGAAAATATTTTTGATCTAATAGACGTGCAAGGAAGTCATGTGTTGGACACATCAGATTTTTTTTTATTTATATTTCTAATTAAATAAATAATAATGAATTAAATGAAAAGAAATATTTACATTTATTTTAGAAAGTCATGTACTATTTAAAAAATATGAAATGGCCGGGGAGAAAAGGCTATTTCTAGTTAAATTAAAAATTTCATTATTTAGTACGTTAATACTAGTTCAGTTGGCATTAACCTTAACATTTAACTGTTATGAATATGAAATCTAAAAGAATAGCTGCTCAATCATTTTTTAAGCGCGAATTTCTTTCTATATATCCATTTTGCCCTCTACCTTCGCCCAGCATCTTCCCGAAACTCTTCTTCTTTTCCTCCTTGTTTTTATTTTCAAACAGATATTGATTAGTCAAGATTTTCAGACATCAAAAATATACATATAGATTGCATATGCAATGATCGTGCTCACAGACTAGTTTGATAGCAGACCACACGCACAGGCTTTATAGGGATTGGGGAGGCTTTAGCTCTTCCAACATTTTTTCAAGGAGCTCTGAATACTCCAATATTTTCATCTAAAATTGCAAAAGTTACTTAGTCATATTGGGGGTGAAAATATTTCTGATTAAACAAAACAACATGCGAGTAGAATCTAAATGACTTATAGCATAGTTAATTGGTTTATCACCTCCATAATTGCCATACCTGAACGGTAATTTTTGAAATGATATTATTGTAACACTTTCCAACAAGGTTGAAAAGTGTTAATGATTTCTGTTTGCCTGTCCGTATGTCCGTTTGTGCTCTAATTGCCTTATATATACATCGATAACTACGAAATTTATGTGTTATTCCTAAGTACTGTACCCTGTACCAGGCGCGTAGCCAGGAAAATTTTTCGGGGGGGGGGGGGATATGAACTTATATGTGTATAAATAGACGGAATTTCATCACTAATACAAAAATTTCAGGGGATATATCCCGATATCCCCCCCCTGCCTACGCCCCTGCCCTGTACCCAGTGGTGTAGCAAGAAGTGGTGCAGGCGGAGCAAGTGCCCGGTCGCTGAATGAGAAGGGGGCACTAAGAAGAAAATTGCGTATCAAACCTGCGAATGTGATGTTTTTTAAAGTTTACTTTCGGTTTTATCCAATATTGTTCACATGGTATCACAAGCCCAGCTGGAAAATTCAGTGTTTGTTTTACGTTTAAAGTACTTGATTCCCAAATTTGCTGCGCCTGCACTCAAATTTTACTGGATCGCAAAACCAAAAATAAAGGGAATCACTTTTCTCCTTTCGGGTCTTCCGGGGAGCGGGGAGAATGTTGCAACTGTTGTCATATGATACAATTCTTAGCGTTGTCTACGCTTCGGCACTTGAGTAGTCCGTCTATTTGATCTTGGACTATTCCATAATTGAATAAAGACCACAGGTCAAAGATTAACAAATATCGTAGCTCATGGGCGCCGGCAGCATAGAGCAAGGGGGGGGGCAATGCCCCCCCTGGATTTTTGTATGCAGTGTTTTCCCCTGCTTTTTTGCTCTTTCCAACATGGTGACCATAAGTTTAAGTAGTTTTTGCCCCCCCCTAGGAAATATTCTGCCGGCGCCCATGTCGTAGCTACGCCTCTGCCCGTACCCTATTGAAAATGGTGTGTTTGGCATTTATAGCTCTTTTACAGGAGCATCCAAAAGAATTCCAGTACATTGCATTCTATAAGCAGTCATTCTTTAAAGCGTATTTTAAAGATATTCGTCTATTTCAAACAAAACAAAAGTGATGTACGTTAGTAAGGATTACAAAATAAAACTCTCCATCAATCATCTTATTTGTATTACTTATTAGATAAGTTTTTCTACAGGAACATTTAAAAGAATTACAATGCATTGCAGTCATGTGTTGTTGTTATGAATATCCTTTGGCAAATGCATATCGGTACCAGATACTCCACGTAGAGCGGCAAAGGGGAGCGGCTTCCATTTTAACGAGCCCCAATGAGATGATGTCCGATTTAGCTCGGAGCCTTTATTTATTTTATAAATAAGCAATGCTGATATTGTAGTTATCACCATATAACATCCCTCTATTAATTAACCAGTTATATATATATATATATATATATATATACAGGATGCATAGTAAAGTGTTTTTGGAACCAATTCCAGATGAGAGACCTAGCACCTGGATTGGAATCCGCAGAGGTATCCTTTGAATATGGAAGACATTTGAGCTAACATAGATTTTAAGTGCACCTGCTCCCTTTAGCGTACGCGATTACACAGCAGCTCAGCCGAGAGACGTTTTCACCCTCCCAAGCACTGGCCAAGCAGGTGCTGCTTCCCTTCCCGTGTTCTTATGCGAACGGAGCTTAGCTACTAGGCCACAACGGGATACATCCTAACTAATATTATAAATGCGAAAGTTTGTTTGTTTGTTTGTTTGTTTGTTTATGACGCTTTCACGCCTAAACCGCTGAATCAATTAGGATGCATTTCGGTTTAGATATAGATGGGACCCAGGAGTTGGTTATAGGCTACTTAGAATTTTAGATTTTTAATCACTTTTTTAATTATTAATTAAAAACCGTTTTTACGTTGCCATGCTTGGCGAGTTTCGCCCGTATCATATGATTCATGTTTTGAGCTAACAAGAATGCTATTACTTCAATAAAGAAGCACGTGCATCTGAAAAACATTAAATAATACGGAAATTATACCAGTTTTATGCCAAATATATCTATCTCTAATAATAAAAATGAATGTTCTCCAGACAAATCTACAGAAAGCAGAGCTTTGAAAATCTTTGCATGCCTGGACCCATGACTTCGGTAAAGTGTACCTGAGGCTCGGAAATTTTATTTACTTTTCTAACTATTAATTAAAAACCGTTTTATCGCCCGCACAAAATGATTTATGCTTTTGAAATAAAGCAGAAATTCTATTTGCAAAATCACATGCATTTGAAAAACATAAATAAGTATGGAAATTATGTTGATTTTACGCCCAAATTAAAAAGCATAAATAAAGGAAAGTGTACTTACGTATTATCCCGGCGGTCCGCCAAGACGAGCGAATTTTTGACGAGATAAATGCCGGGCACATGAAATTATTAATGGTTTTGAATACGATTGGCAACAGTATGGCAACTCATTTGACGAAAAAACAGTTTGGCGAGAATGACCGCCGAGATAATAGGTAAGTACCAAGAAAAGTCCAGATGTGTTTCTTAAAGTTCGTAAATTTCCAAATCCTACAAATAATATAAATGTGTACATTTATGTGTTTGGATGTTTTTGACTGAATCACACAAAAATGGTTGGAAAAATTTGTAATGAAGATAGCTTATGCCCTGGATTAACATACAGGCAACCTTTTAAGCATATAGTATAAATAATTCTTTTACAAAGACACTCAAAATAATTCTAATGCATTGCGCTCTATGGAAATTTTGTAGCAACTAAACCGATTTTAAAACTTTCTTCACTGATTGAAAGTCCTAGGCGTATATGGTCCTAGGCCTATAAGGTCCTAGGTGTATATGGAGAATCCCTCTGTGTGGAATTTTCTAAGGGATCCTAGCCCGTATTTTCGCGAGGTTTTTGAAAAAAACACGGAAAACTGCGAGCGGCTATAGGTCAACAGGCGCGACCGGTGTTTGAACCTGGCACCTCCAGCCTTCCAGGTTTGAGAGCAGACCCTCTTAGATACTGGGGGGACCCTGAGTGTTATAGGCTACCTTTTATGCATATATCACAAATAGTTCTTTTACAGGGATACTCATAAGAATTACATTACGCTCTATGTGTATCTCTGTAAGTACTGAACCGATTCCAAAACTTTTTTCACTGATAGTAAGCTACACTATTCTTGAGTATTATAGGCTAAAATTAATGCATGTAGCGCAAATAGTTCCTTTACAGGAACACTCAAAATAATTCTAATACATTACGCTCTATGGGTATCTCTGTAACTATAGAACCGATTCTAGAACTTTTTCGCTAATAGAAAGCTGCACTATTCCTGATTAACATAGGCTAAAATTCATGCATATAGCATAAATATTTCTTTTACAAGAACACTCAAAACAGTTCGCAAATACTGTCGTAACTGTCTCTATTCGCCAAACGCCTGAAAAAAATCTAAATTTAGTAGTTTTACATACTCTGTTATTTTAAATGAAGTATACTACCATGCTTTATACTTTATTTAAAATAAGTAAAAAGCAAATAATATTTAAATGCAGTTTCTTTAGTCGCAAACATATTTGTTATTTACACATGCTTCGTTTCTCTCGGGACCTAATTCTAAAGCCGACGCGGACGAAGTCGCGCGTAGCCGCTAGTTAGTCTATATAGCAGTTTAGAGACATCAATGCATTCTAATTACGATTCAATAAGCATATAAACTATTATACCCGCTTACTCTTCACTTAAAGCATGTAAATAACTTTTAGAGTTCTTTTATTGGAACCAATTGGGCCCCACAAGGGTGTCAATTGTCTCCATGGGTCCCACAAGGGTGGGGCTGAGTGGACCCCTGGGTAAAGGCCCGGGAGCAGCCCTACATAGTTTGTTTAATTATTATAATTTAATACAAACTAGAAAAAAATATTTTGAATTTTTTTACAATGTTCTACAGCTAATTATTGAATTAAATTTAAAATACATATTTGGATAAACAGTTTATCATAAACGTTAAATAAAATTAGTGGTGGTAGTTATTGCCATTGCGTGTGCTGTGTTGTGTGAATTTGTTTGCATATTAGCGCAGTAAGACTCGCTGATTTTTATTTTGTCAGCCACAAGTTTTCCGAGGAAATCAAAACTAAACGTGACTCTGAGTGTGAAGAAAGTGCTATAACAACGAGAGTAGCTACCCAGCACAAAAATTCACAGGTAGCTGGAAACAGCAACGGGACAAATCTGTGCAAATTCTGTTCCCATTACGTTTATCTGAATATGGAAAACAAACTCCCCTCCCCTCCATTTCTCCTACCGAATATTTTCGAGATAAACATTGCGTCCCTACTCAGACTTAAATTCTTTTTTTTCCTTCTTTATAGCAGATGTACACCCCCTCAAAAAAGTATTTAAGTAAAAGTTAAATTTCCTACGAGGCTCGGACTGGCTCCTTTGGGGACCCTCGGTTAGAGATTGAAAAGGGTCCCCTTAATGGGGAATTTATTTAGACAGGACTGAATATTAGAATATATAATTTTTGAAAATTAGCCTTATGCTCCTAAAAACAATATTTAACTATTTTAAAGCTGTTGGGACACCTGCCTCTTTCGGGGGGGGGGGTCTCGTGCCGCGGAGTCTGTGAGGTCCAGCCCTATGCCACACTGTAAAGGCGTAATAATAGTGGGTAAATTCAATAATCAAATTACTCTAATCATAAAGTAGTTCAGTGGCCGCCGCTTAATTGGATCACTGGTTAATTGAATCAGCCGCTTTATTAAATCAAATCGCGGAAAACGGAACGGGATCATTCTCTTCAAAGACTCAACCAAATCCTCCGCTTTTTCGAATCAGCCGCTTTGTTGGATAGAAAATCAGTCGCACGAACGGGATCCAACTAAGCGTCGGCCTCTGTATATCCATTTTGGGGTAGTCTCTACGGGGGTCCTCTACAATTCCTGACCACCCGACCAAGCCAGTCCAGGCCTGCTTCCCAGGGTAGTTTTCATATATCCTAACTAATATTATAAATGCGAAAGTGAGTTTGTTTGTTTGTTTGTTTGTTTGTTTATGACGCTTTCACGCCTAAACCGCTGAATCGATTAGGATGCATTTTGGTTTAGATATAGAGGGGACCCTGGTGTTGGTTATAGGCTAATTAGAATTTTAGATTTTTAATTACTTTTTAATTTATTAATTAAAAACCGTTTTTACGTTGCCATGCTTGGTGAGTTTCGCCCGTATCAATCAAATGATTCATGTTTTGAGCTAACAAGAATGCTATTACTTCAATAAAGAAGCACGTGCATCTGATAAACATTAAATTCCACGGAAATTATGCCAGTTTTATGCCAAATCTATCTATCAATAATAATAAAAATGAATGTTCTCCAGACAAATATACAGAAAGCAGAGCTTTGAAAATTTGAGCATAGAAGCCCATGACTGTGCACCTGAGGCTCAGAATGTTGAAATTTTAAATACTTTTCTAATTATTAATTAAAAATCGTTTTATCGCCCGTACAAAATGATTTATGCTTTTGAAATAAAGCTGAAATTCTATTTTCAGATAAACATGCATTTGAAAAACATGAAATGGTATGGAAATTATGTTGATTTTACGCCAAATTAAAAAGCATTAGAAAGAAAAGTCCAAATGTGTTTCTTCATAAATTTCCAAATCCTACCAATAATATAAACACTCGGCTGTTCGAGCCTCGTCAGGGGGAGATCCCCCTGAACCCCCCTAATTTTTTAGTTTTATTATTGCCATATTAAAACTATATTAATTAACTTGGCATTTTATCGCTCATCTTTCGCGTATTTCGTCTGGTAACCCTATGTTGAAATTTTTATGAGTGTAACCTATTTATAGAAAAATACATGTGGTGCATATTCTACAGCTTACGAAATATTATAACAATAGATTAAAGCTGTTGTGAACTAATAATGTTTGAATATATGTAAAAAATACATGCGGAGCATATTCTACAGCTTACGAAATAGTGTAACAATATCGAGACTAAAGATTGCTTTAATCTCGATATTAAAGCTGTTGTGAACTAATAGTATTTAAATACATGTAAAATTATGTCGCTTTATTATGTCGCATTTTTGGGACACATTTTTCAATAAGGGTATTGATAGATACCCTTATTGAAAAACACCGGTCAACAGGCAACCGGTGTTCAAACACCGGTCGACAGGCGCGACCGGTGTTTGAACCTGGCATCTCCCGCCTTCCAGGTTTGAGAGCAGACCCTCTTAGACACTGGGGGGACCCTGAGTGTTATAGGCTACCTTTCATGCATATATCACAAATAGTTCTTTTACAGGGATACTCATAAGAATTACATTACGCTCTGTGGGTAGAACCGATTCTAAAACTTTTTCGCTAATAGAAAGCTGCACTATTCCTGATTAACATAGGCTAAAATTCATGCATATAGCATAAATATTTCTTTTACAAGAACACTCAAAACAGTTCGCAAATACTGTCGTAACTGTCTCTATTCGCCAAATGCCTGAAAAAAATTTAAATTTACTAATTTTACATACTCTGTTATTTTAAATGAAGTATACTACCATGCATTATACTTCATTTAAAATAAGTAAAAAGCAAATAATATTTAAATGCAGTTTCTTTAGTCGCAAGCATATTTGTTATTCACACATGCTTCGTTTCTCTCGGGACCTAATTCTAAAGCCGACGCGGATGAAGTCGCGGGTAGCCGCTAGTATATATATATATAAATTCGCTAACGTAATATTTTGCGCCAAGTCAGGCTATGGTTCCATTGTTGTATCAGCTTTGAAATAGCAACATTAAGTTACAAAAATAATATAGGGTTACTAGCTGACCCGCCAAACGTTGTTTTGCCATATAAATTATTCCTTGGATTATTTTAGTAGAAAGAAATGTCTAACTTATTGTAAGTTTGTGAGGATGTGGTATATGAGTGGAAGAGGCATGGAGCGCTGTGAACGATGCTGGAATATAAAAATAACACAATGCCAAACATTTATATTTTTAATTCATTGTAATTTATTCTTTAAATTTTTATATATCGCTAATTACAATAATTTTACGAAAAAATAATATCAATCCCTTAACGCAATAGAGTATACAATATTTTTTGTTATCCCATCTTTAGATAATACAAACAAACTGGATGCCCACTGTATGGTTTGCCCACTCGAGAGCATGCCACGTATAACTATCCGTGTGAAAAACATGGTGTGCTCAAATCTAATCCACAAACAGACATAGTTTGGCCTTGAGGCTTATTGATAGTCATTCCATAAAACATTTTGCCCCACCCCCCCAAAAAAGGATGAAAATCTGAAACACTTTCATATTTTAAATACACACTATAGTACTATATATTAAAATCGTATCATAATTTATGCGTCGTCCCTATTTTTCGTCCTTATTCCATTTAGTTGGGAAGTTTTATCATTATTCATGACTGTGCTGTATTTTTCTTTCTTATTTCATAAAACCCATCTTTGGAATCGAAATCATCTTAAAATCGCCTACTAAAACTATTTTACAATCTTCGCCAAGTATATCACAACTATACTTCACCGTTTTATATGTTGTTTCCTACTTTAACGCCTCGACTGTCGCCAAGGAGGCGATGATTAAACATATGCAGTTACCATGACGATTTTTTGCATTTATGTAGAAATCGTAATTTAGAATTAAAATGGCGATTTGGAACAACATGTAAGTACAGCATGCCATTACATTTTTATTTATTTTGGATTACCAATTAATGTAGTTTTAATAATTAAATGTCTTCAAATTCCTTAACTGGCGCGTTTATCGCTAGTTTGTTTACTTTAGTTATCACCTAGTTCTTTTGGGTGCCGTTGAAACGGTAATTACGTATTATCCCGGCGGTCACTTCCGCCAAACTACTTTTTCGTAGATTTTAAATACGTTGCCAATCGTATTCCAAACCATCAAAAATTTCATGTGCCCGGCATTTATCTTGGTGAAAAATTGCTTGTCTTGGCGGACCGCCGGGATAATACGTAACTACCGTAGAAACTTGTGCATAACTCCCAGAGACCCATGACTGCAAAGCTCGCCAAAGTACGGGGATTTTTTTAGGTTGGCGAGAGTGGGGGTGTTAAAATAGGAATCAACTCTTTCCTGTACCATAAAACACATCTTTAGAATCGAAATCTATCTTAAAATCGCCTACTGAAACTGTTTTACAATCTTCGCCAGGCATATTCTTCCTGTAGGCATATTCCAACTATACTGCAAAGACATTTTAAATGCTGTTTGGAATGGGCATCATAATCCATGAGTGTACCGTGTTTTCCTTTCTTGTTCCACAGAGCACTTCTTCGGAATAGAAATGTATATTAAAATCGCCTAATAAAACTCTTTTACAATATACGCCAGGCGTTTTCTAACTATCCGCGAAATATATTTATAATAAATTGTCACGTTTTGGCACGACATTTAGCGATCAATTATCAAAAATTGCAAACCTTGTGCGACTTTCAACATTTTATTAATGCCCATTTCCAATTCTAATTTCTAATTTCCAATAATGCACATTATCTGGCAAACACATTTGAAAAGTGACTCGACACGCTAATGTCTACACAGAAATCCTGGTTGAAATTAATAGCACTCTGGGGTTAAACATTTTGGGGTGGACCGCCCTTATGACTTAGGGGTATGAGACATAGTTAAAAACCTATTCTCAGACCTAATGAATATACATAGAAAATTTCATTAAAATTGATCGAGTGGTTTTGGAGGAGTTAGGTGACTAACACTGTGACAGGAGAATTTTATATATTAGATAGATAGCATTCCTACAAAATTTGCAAAAAAATGAAATTATTCGCCAGTTTAGTGAAAATATTATTGAAATACGTCAGCAATCAATAGGAGATGTAAATAATAGTTAAAATAATATTATATTATTAATGAGATGTTTTGAAATATTTCCGATAAAATATACTCTAGGATAACATATCATGATGGTGAAACTGGATAAAAATATCACAAAAATAGCCATTTTCATAATTTTTTACAGAGCTATCTTAATACAGCCCACCCCCTCTTCAAACTTAATTCATATCTTAATTTACAAATAAATGTTTCATTAATTCTTAATATTTCACTTATCATTTAAACTACCCATCATTTTATTCCGATTTTAAAACCAATGCAAAAGTTTGTCAGAGGTCATTAGTCAGAAGCGACCAATGTTCAAATTGCGAACAGAGTGAAAATTGTATAACCCCCCCCCCCGTTTAAATGACGACTAATATACTTTAATTAACGGATTAGAAAACAAAATAAGCAAAAAATTAATTATGCCTGGATCTGAATTCGGTTTGTAAAATGTTAACACTAGTAACTTGTAAAGATGCATTTTAAATTTTATGAGTCAATGGTGTAATCTGGTTGCTTTAAAAACTGTTTAAACATTACATTAGACCTCAAAAGAACATTATAAATTTGAAATGGTTCATGAGAAGGTTGTGGAGAAAGAAAAAGAAAAAAAAAAAACGCTAAAAAGCAAATAATGCATCAATCGTATACTGATAACTATGTATTGTGAATGTGCCATAAACAACAACATAAACCTATCCGATTTTGAAAAAATCTATTGTTTCAGTTTTGCAGTAGAAATATTTTTCAAGTGTACCACATCGGCAAGCTCATACCCAGGAGCTCCACCCACCAGTGGCAGAGATCATAGCGCTCTGAATTGGGAGACGGAAGGTGCCTGGATCAAAACCAGGTCGCGTCTGCCGACCTAACTGTTCGGAGTTTTCCATATTTTCCTCCGAAACTTAGCGTAAATACGGGTTAGGACCCCTTAGAAGGAGCCCCGCGGAGGGCACCCCACCCCTCGGTCTAGAGACCAGGTGTAGTTATGGCCGTAATCCTAGAACAACAACATCATACTCAAGACTAAGTTTTCGTAGTCTTAAAAAAAAACTCATTTGAAGGTAAATTTATATACATATAAATATATACTAGAAGCCAAAGCCCTTTGTGGAGGCAACTACAACGGGCGTTAGAAAAAACACTTGACGAAAACATGTCTACAATATATTTAATAAATAACTTCACATTCAATTTTTATTGTATACCCAAGTCGAATTTCATGCTATTCTGGAAACGCGTGGAAACTTCTCCCATTCGACCGATTTTGTTTTATATACAACCCCTCTTACACCTATGTTTCAAGCAGTCGATCATTTTTAATTTTAAAGAAAGTTAAACTATGTTATCTCGAAAAACGATTTTAAACGAATTGGAATCGCAATTTTCCCTTCAAAGCCTGATAACCGTAATTTCAGTATGGCGTCGTTGTCACTTGAAACAGTTAATTTTGTCTCGCAAATGATACACTTTTTTTTACTCTTAGAAATAAAATGGGGCTGAAAAGAGCGAAAAATTGCTTAAAAAGGAGGGAATGGGTGGATTTTCAGATTTTTAAAGTAGCGCAGATTGCTTTCTGCATTTTAATACATAATTATGAAAAACTTGGATCGTACAAGCGTTGTAGATATTATTTCGCTTTTATGATTCTTAATATTTTTTAACTTTTTTATCTTCTAAAAGTAATGGCGGTAAAAGTTTTATCTTCGAGTGTCTGTCCAGAATTGTTAGAGAGTCAGTGAGTCAGGGATAAGCGTAACTATATAGTAGGATATGTGTGTTTGTATGCATACACCCTTTTTCAAAAATTTTCCCACACTGCGGTGCGCCGCCGGATTTCTGAGGTCGTTACGCCGCCGCCGCGAATTTCCGTGCGGCGCAGACCTCTAGTGTGCTGCACTATATGTAAGTATCTTAAATATGAACTATTATTACATTCAGCCAATTACCAAACTAATTAAAAATGTTCCAAAAATAGGACACATGATATAATTGAGCGAAATGAGAAAAAAAAAAATGTTATTTTATATGAAACCTTTTGAAACAGTTTCTTTGTGCGTGAAAACATGAAAATACTTCACACTTCTCATGCATTTTGATTGCATGCATGCATTCAACTTTGGGCTTCAAATGCCTTGATATGTCCATTATCTTCTCTGCTGAAGTTTTCCTGCCATTTGCAGTGCAAAAATGATAACGTTCTGCTATTCTTTGCATGTATTATTAGTAGGACAATAGGTTTTGGTGTTAAAATTCTTGAAAATGAAGAATATAGAGCAATGCAAAGATGTGTTCTAATATTAGGACGTCAGGGCCGAAGGGGTTAAACACAAAGGAAGCATTAATCAATGGAACAAGAATGCGCTTCAAGTTAGGCATCGTAATGCAATTGATTGTGAAGTTTTAACGGGAATCGCACGCAGTTGGAAAATTCGAATTCCAAATAAACGGATAATTTGGAATATATACCACGTACAACATATACCGGAGCTACTTTACACCCCCCCCCTTTAACTTTCAGAAGAAACTAATTTCCAACTATGCCTGCATTTACGATGTCAGTAAATAAATCTCGAGGACAAAAATTCGAAAAAATTTGGAATGTTATTGAGGCAGCCAGTTTTTATACATGGTCAATTGTATGTCGCATCAAGTTGTGTTCGATCATTCTTTGGTTTGAAATTTTACATTAATTTTTATTTAAATTTTATATACTTTGAAAAAGACAGACGAAATAACTGTGTAGCCTTGACGAAACCTGGACAGTATAGCAACAAAAAATAATAATAAAAAAAAAATAAACGAAGAAATGTCAAAAAACGCATTACCGTTTTTTAAATATGGCTTAACCAAGTTATACTTCATTTTCCTTATCAAATAACAGGGAAATTAATGTATAATGACGTATTTGTACACGCAATGATTATAGAGGTATACTCTTTGGCAAAAAAAAGAACCGCAGTAACGTTCAAACTAAAAAAGTTAATATATTACGGTCGAATTTTGACCACTGGGAGACCACTAGTTAAAAATTATTCATCTTTAAATATGAATTAGTTTAATTATTATTTTCATATATTTGTCGAGCAATATTCGTTTTTCAAAAAGTAATTAATTATTCGGTAAGGCAAAATAGGAAATTTCTTTTTTACTAGAATACTTTTTTGAGGGGGTGAACACGCTTTTCTTTGCGATGTTCATGTAGTTTCACTAGTGAATCATATAGAGAAAAACGCTACTGTAAAATGGAAGAGAGGCCGTAATCTGATATGGGGGCCCATAGCTGGGTCTTACAAAATTACATCATTTGTGAAATTATATACAGCTGTTTTGAAGTTATTTCCAAATTCTCTTTAAGTTTGCTGCAAGAAAGATTGTTGTATTAGAAAGTATTTTATAATCTATGCGTTTGGAATGATTTATCTTTCTTTTTAAGCAATTTTTTTTTTCTTATTGCTTTAAAATAAGGAAAAGGGGAAAATTTATCATACCATGTCTTGTTGCTTATATATGTAATGTTCTTAGTGCAAATTCTGTAAGCTTTAGCAGTGTTAAAAGCTTACAACAGACCAACTTCTTTTTTGTACAGCTGCCGAAAAAAGATAAAACCGCACTTGCTCTTTATTTTGCCGTCGTTCGTAGTACAGCAAGGTTATATATACCATTCGTTTGCAAATATCGTATACTTTAATGTACTATTAGTTTAATTTGCACAAGGGGCCGTCTTCATATTTAATTCTGCATCCACTTCGTTTTTCTCAATGGCAACACTCTATTTTGGCTTTATTGAAAGAAAGAAAACCTTCAAATTGCACTAAATATAAACTTTCACCAATTTTCTACGACAATTTCGAGATATTGCGGAATTCTTTTTTGCGGGATTTTAAGCGACTTTCTTCAAATTTAAAAAAGCTATTTGTAGGTTCCGAACTTTTCGCCTTTCATTAATTTCGCTCGTGACAGTTAAAAGAATAAATATTATTTACAGGGAAAATATTGTTTCTAGTCTTAAGGTTTTTTGTACTGAGATTATCAGGCGTAGAAATTAGAATATTTAGCCAGTGCCAGTGGTCCAAATTACCTGTGACTCCAAAACTTCCTTGGTCCGTTTACATGACTTAAAAAAAAATTGCAAAACGACCGCTTACAATTTTGAAAATCTTTCTAATTTTGAAATGGTTATTGAGTATTTGAAGGTTCTCTTAGACAGGTGAAATGTTGCCAGGAGTGAGAATCTGTTCTCTGCTCTTCTGAATACAAGCATGAAGTTACTCAGCTACGGTCGTACATGAAGAATGGTTTCATGATTGAAAATTTATTTGTTTGAATTTCATTTAGAAACGCAACTACTTTTTTGCCGACCCAATATTATCACTGTGTTTATTTCATTTTCTTCATTTAATATTATTTTCTGCAGTGTGCAATATTTTTATGACTTTTGGCGGCATTTTAATTTATAGTCAGATGAAAAGACAGAAAAATATGCTTTTGAATGTTTGATAAAATAGGGGGAAGTCAAAAGTCCTGATGCTTCAGATATTAAAGGTCAAATTCATGCCTAGAATGTTAAAGATGTTAGTTTTTCAGAAATAAGACGTTGTATTGGAAGACATACATATATACAGCCTTTAGTTCTATACATGGAAAACATTTTATGTTTGGGGAGATAGAAATGGACACAACAATAGACGCTTTATAGAATCACCATCAAACTGTACAAACCTCCAATTTATTTGCTTCAAAATTTGCTATATTTAACAACGCTAACTTTTACTATTTTAGTGCAAAAGAAATCTAACGTACGTTTATTTTACGCAATTAAAAAAAAAATTGTCACTTAATAAATTTATATATGGTCCCTTAACTCAAGAAAATAACACTTTATTTAATATAAATTAAACTCCATAATTCATATTAATATTTTATTAAAAACTATAATAATAGTAAATAATGTTTGTGTCGTTTAGTTCTAGTACGAATAAAAATCAGCTTCTTATTATCAATACTATATGAGATATGAAATAAAGTATGAAAAAATGTTTTTAACATAGGGGAGGGGATTTTGGAAGCTCATAACTCACTCATTTTCAGTTCAAATTTATGGAAAATTGGTATCCGGGATTAAAATGAGCTAAAAATTTTTTAATTATGAAATGAAATCTAGAGGTTGTCACTTGAAAAAAAAAAAAAAAAGTTGGTGCGAATTTTAAAATATGGCCGACGTGCAACACGGTGGGACGTGAAAACCGAGTCCAGGGTTAACGAGGTCTGACTTATTTACCGTAACATTTGTGAATAGTGAAAGAAAGTGAATCAATTGAAAGAAATCAATATTGAAACATCTTAATGATCACTCTGTTGTGAAAGCCGCCGCTTGGTTGTCCCATCGTTAGATCCCCCTTAGGCAAATGCCCCTCGTGCCTAGGCTTGCAATAATAAACAAACCCAGAAACCCATCCTTAGACTTAATATTTAATTTTTCAATAGCGAAGAGATGAGGATTCACGAAATTAACGGGCATGAATGACCGCATGTATACGTGGTTATTTGAACAAAAGTAATTCGAGAAAATTTGAATCATCCCCTCAAGTCTTTTTTTTTTTTAATATTTAAACTTTGTCTGTCCATGTCTCCTCCCCCACTCCCCACCCCCCAAAAAAAATAATAATTTTTTCTTGAAATTATGGCTACTTCTTTTTTCTAGTTTGGATTATTGAGAGATCGAAGTAATTGATTACAGAGTTTTTTAAGTGATCTTCTCTACTTCTCTCAAAAATCACTTAAAAACTCTGTAGAATTTTGAAGTGACTGGGCTGATAAGAAATTAGGGTTTTGAAAGAGTTTCTAATTATACATTTGGGGGGGGAGCTGGAGTGCAGGCTTCTGTTTTTATATGCTAAACCAATAACAGGTTCTTTTGTTTAATTGTAGCTAAAATGGCACGATTTCAGAATGAATTAAAGGATGTTATAAGTGCAGTTTTGGGTTCATTGTCTTCAGAAGAAATTAGTAGTGTCATTGTCAGTCTTCAAAATGCTGGTGTGGATTCATTATCCGACTTGGAATTTATACGTGAGGAAGACTTGACGACGTTGAAACCAGTTCAAAAAAGAAAATTAATCAAATCGTGGTCTCTTCTGTGTAAGTAATTGATATTCTACTTTGAGTTTTTATGTTCCTTAACATTATAGAAGTACGTCCATTTTCCCGCTCCCTCCTTACTCCTCGATATACTTAGTGCTGTATCATGGCTTTTTGTTATAACATTAAATTAGTAACTTGCGACTGTTTTCTAATATTCGCTTTACTCTTTTTTTTAACTATATTTATCACTAAGAGTGTAATAACAAGCAGGATCGCATCTAGAGATGGCAAACGGGTCACGTGCTTCAGGCGCCGTGCTGAAGGGGTGTCAAAATTAAGGTTTGACCCATGGCCAATCTTCATACCGGCTTGGTCTCTTATTGACGTCTCGCGGTCTAGTAAAGTCAGGTGACAGTCAACTCGATAACAGATTGGGCATTCAGTTATCAGCGACCAATCAGTAATCGAGTGGAAAGCCTCCTGACAGTAATAGTCCGGTAGACGTCTTTGAGTACCCAGGCTGATATATAGAATGACCGTAGTTTGAACCACGTGACGTAAATTCTAGTTGCAGCATTGATTATCTGAATTGAAATCCGCAGAATACATGTGTAGGAGGTGCTATCTTGGAGCGATTTCTGTAATCTATTTAGAGTCTAGTGTAAAGTTAATGGTGATAAAGAGGGTCAACAGCAACTTTTGGATAGATAATTAAGACATTGCCTTCGTTTTAAAAAATCGTTATGATGTGCCAAATAATTAAAAATCCAAGTTCAAACTTTAATTTATTAATGATCAAAACTTCCGCTTTGTGCTGTTTTCTGTAAAAGGTGTAGAAAATGCCTTGTTGAATTTATCAAACATGGTACAATGTGATCGTTATGCTCACAGCTAAAGAGGCTATTCTGGAAGAAACTTAATTGAATGTCATTTAAAGCATGCGTTATGCAATGTTTGAAATCTCTACAGGTGTTTTCAAAGAACACTTTGTACTTTATTTCAGAAAATATCTTCTAAAATAAGAATATCGATTATTAACCAGGTGTAACGGTTAATTCCCAAACTTTTTAAATAAAATATATTTTTAAATTGTTCCCATTTCCTCTTAAGTGATCTGAAACTGTTTCCTGCGCAATTCCTAGTTGTTTTACAAATTGAACTTAAGTTTCACACGATATCTGTGACTAAAGTATTGTATAAACTTTTGATTTTGAACTCCGATATTGTCGTGTAACTTTGCAAAGAACAATAAAGTTTTGATTTAACTCCTTAATTACAAGTCCTTACTGAGAAATATACTCTTAAACCTGCCATACGTCCCAGTTTAATCACAGGATTGTCTCTATTTCAACATTAGTCCCATTGTTCCGGCCGCTTTGGCGAAATGATACAGATAATATTTTTGACGACTTGTTGATAGCAAAAATATTTTTTTGCTTCAATAATAAAAATATTCAAGCTCTTCATAGTCCTGTTAACTTTCTAAATTTGCAATTTCTTCTAATTTCCTATACCGGTAATAACCAAGAATTTAAAATAAACTCTGCAAGCCTATCGGAGAACCGGATTGCATGTACATACAAAAGTAGTCAACTGCAAAATTTATGCAAGATTGCTGAATTAAATACCGAATTACACTTCATATTGTGGAAAGAAATACAGCTTCAACTAAATTAACTTCCAAACTTATTCCATTACTAGCTGAAGTACCCGTCCTTGACGGGTTAGTGAATGCAAATTTCCAAAAAGTAAGAACTTTCGTCAGCATTGTAGGAGTACACAGAATGGATGTAGTATGTTGCCAAAGTAAAGAAAGAGAAGTTATAATTTTTATGTATTGTTAAACTATTACATGTTAGAGAGTAACTAAGTAATATCATTTCATTCGCTTTAGTCGTAATTATGTGATGCGCGAACGAATATTGGCGCATATTGAAATAATTTTCGCAAAATCTCAAAATCTAATCAACATTTTTCAAAAATTTGAAGCCTAGAATTTAAGTTGAGTGACAACCTATCCTGTCACCCAATTTCGTTTCATTCCCTGTAGTATTTATTTCGTGATGCTGGAACAAAATTTCAGCATTTTAAAACAATTTTCTCAAAATCTCAAAATGTAATCAAAATATTTTAAAATTTCAACGCCTATAAATTAAGATTAGCAACTACCTATCATATCACTAAATTTCGTATCATTCGTATTAGTCGTTATTACGTGATGCTTCAAGAAATATAAACGTATTTTGAGAGAATTTTCACAAAATCTCAAAATCTAATAAAAATGTTTAAAAAATTGGACACCTGTAAATTATGTTGAGCAACCATCTATCATGTGACCAAATTTCATATCATTCGCTTTAGTCGTCATTACGTAATGCGGGAACAAAGATTCACTCAGTTTTAAACGATTTTCGCAAAATCTCGAAATCGGATCGATTTTTTTTAATTAGATGCTAATAGTTTAAGGTGAGTGACCACCTATCATTTCACCAAATATCATTTTTTCACCTTTGTAGTTATTACGTGATGTGCGAACACAAATTTACGCAGTTTGAAATGATTTTCACAAAATCTCAAAATCTAGTCAAGATTTTTTTTAATTCGACGCCTATGTTTTAAGTTGAGTGAGCACCTATCATGACACCCAATTTCATATCATTCGCTTCAGGCGTTTTTACGTGATACTCGAACGCAAAATTAAGCAGTTTGAAAGGATTCTCGCAAAATCTCAAAATCTAGTCAAGATATTTTTTAAATTCGACGCCTATGTTTTAAGTTGAGTGAGCATCTATCGTGACACCCAATTTCATATCATTCGCTTCAGGCGTTTTTACGTGATGCTCGAACACAAAATTAAGCAGTTTGAAAGGATTCTCGCAAAATCTCAAAATCCAATAAAGATTTTTTAAAAATTGGACGCCTATTTTTTAAGTTGAGTGACCACCTATCAGGACACCCAATTTCATATCATTCGCTTCAGTTGTTTTTACGTGATGCTTGAACACAAATTTACGCAGTTTGAAAGGATTTTCGCAAAATCTCAAAATCCAATCAAGATTTTTTAAAAATTTGACACCTATGTTTTAAGTTGAATGACCACCTATCATGACACCCAATTTCATATCATTCGCTTCAGTCGTTTTTACGTGATGCTTTAACACAAATTTACGCAGTTTGAAAGGATTTTCGCAAAATCTCAAAATCCAATCAAGATTTTTTTTAAATTCGACGCCTATGTTTTAAGTTGAATGACCACCTATCATGACACCCAATTTCAAATCATTCGCTTCGGTCGTTTTTACGTGATGCTTAAACACAAATTTACGCAGTTTGAAAGGATTTTCGCAAAATCTCAATATCCGATCAAGATTTTTTAAAAATTCGACTCCTATGTTTTAAGTTGAGTGACCATCTATCATGACACCCAATTTCATATCATTCGCTTCAGTCGTTTTTACGTGATGCTTGAACGCAAATTTACGCAGTTTGAAACGATTTTCGCAAAATCTGGAAATCTAATCAAGATTTTTTTTTAAATTCGACGCCTATGTTTTAAGTTGAGTGACCACCTATCATGATACCCAATTTCATATCATTCGCGTCAGCCGTTTTTACGTGATGCTTAAACAGAAAAAGCGTCACGGACAGAATGACAGAACGACAGAATGACAGACAGACAAACTTTTTTTTGAGGGTCGCATCGGATTCCCGGTGCTTGAAACGGATAGAAATCGTAAAATTTTTGAATTCCAAGAAATGTACAGACAAAAGTCTAATTTTATTTATATAGATTGGCCACTTTCTTGATCTAAGCAGACTTGGAAGTACATTTGGCAGTAAAGTGAAATAAGATGGTTGTGGAACATGGTCAGAATCGAACCAGAAAAATAGATTTGTTTAGTTGCTAAAGCTATTTTATTGCTAAAACTATATTTCAAAGTGCATAATAGCATATGTGAGATAATAATTCAATACAGAAATAATGAATTATTAAAATAAATAAAAACTTTGTGAAAAAACACACATAAAATGTTACCATTGATCCGGCCGCTTTGCCAATTTGTTCCGGTTGTTGATAGACAGAAAATTGAACAGATAATATTTTTGACGAATTGTTACTAGCAAAAACATTTTTTTTTTTTTTTTTTTTTTTTTTGCTTCAATCATAAAAATATCCAAGCTCTGCATAGTCCTGTTAACTTTCTAAATTTGCAATTTCTTCCAATTTCCTATACCAGAAATAACCAAGAATTTAAAATAAACTCTGCAAGTCTATCGGAGAAACGGTTTACATGTACAGCTGCGGGAAAAAAAGGCCCACTTGCTCTTTATTTCGCCATCGTTCGTCGTATAGCAAAGTTATATATACCATTCGTTTGCAAATAACGCGTACTTTAATTTACTATTAATTTAATTTGCATAAGGGGCCGTCTTCATATTTAATTCTGCATCAACTTCGTTTTTCTCAATGGCAACCCCTTATTTTGACTTTATTAAACGAAAGAAAACCTTCAAATTACCCTGAATATAAATTTTCACCAATTTTCTACGATAATTTCCGGAGATATTGCGAATTATTTTTTGCGCGTTTTTAAGGGACTTTCTGCAAATTCAAAAACGCTATTTCTAGGTTCCGAACTTTTCGTCTTTCATTTATTTCGCTCGTGAGAATTAAAAGAAATTAATATTATTTTCAAGTAAAATATTGTTCCCATCTCTCTTAAAGTTTTTTGTACTGAGAATATCAAGGATAGAATAGAATATTTAGTCGGTGGTCCAAATGACCCGTGAGTTCATAACTTCCTTGGTTCGTATACATGATTTAAGGGGAAAATGCAAAATGACTGCTAAGGATTTTGAAAATCTTTGTAATTTTGAAATTGTTATTCAGTGTTTCCCTTGATGTTTCTCTTAGACAGCTGAAATGTTGGCAGGAGTTAGAGGCTGCTCCCTGCTCTTCTGACTACAAGCATGAATATTGCTCGACTCAGCTATGGTCGAACTTAAAGAATGGTTTCATGATTGAAAATTTATTTGTTTGAATTTCATGTAAAAAACGCAATTACTTTTTTGCCGACCCAATATTATCACTGTGTTTGTTATTTCACTTTCTTCATTTAATACTATCGCCTGCAATGTGCAATATTCTTAAGACTTTTGGCGGTATTTTAATTTATAGTTAGATGAAAATTTTTTTACAGAAAAACTTGATTTTGAATGTTTGATAAAGTATGGGGAATTCAAAAGACCTAATGTTTCCGATATTAGAAAAGGTCACATTCATGCCTGGAAAGTTGAGGATGTTAGTTTTTCAGAAATAGGACGTTGTATTAGAAGACATACATCTACTGCATCTAATTCTATAGCAGGAAAACATTTTATTTGGGGGAATATGGTAGCGGACGCAACAATACACGCTTTATAGAATCCCCAACAAACTGTAAAAACCTCTAATTTATTTGCTTCAAAATTTGATATTTTTAATACTGGTATCTTTTACTGTGTTTTTGCACAAAATAAATCTAATTTACATTTATTTTATGCAATTTTCAAAAAATTTTCACTTAATAAATTTATATATGGTCCCTTAACTCATAAAAATAACACATTTTATTTAATATAAATTAAACTACTGAACGAAAAATTTGAAATTTTCCACAGTCATGTAATATTAATTTCTGCATCTATTTCCATCGAAATTTGGCTAGGTCGCTATTCATAATTTTTTTGAATATTAATTTAATAATTCATAATTCATATTAATTATTTATTAAAAATCATAATAACATTAAATTATGTTTGGGTCGTTTAGTTCTAATAGTACGAATAAAAATTAGCTTCTTACTACCAATATTATATGAGATATGAATTGAAGTATGAAAAAATATTTTAACATAGGGGAAGGAGGATTTTGGGTGCTCATAACTCACTCATTTTCTGTCCAAATTTATTCAAAATTGGTGTCCCGGGTTAAAATGAGCTAAATTTTTGAAATATGAAGTGAAATCTAGGGGTTGCTATTGAGAAAAAAAAAGTTGGTGCGAATTTTAATATGTAGATGGCCCCTTATGCAATTTTTATGCATAGCAAATTAAAGTGTGCGTCAATCGTAAACGATTGGTATCTGTAACTTTACTGTGCGACGAACGACGGCCGAAAAATGTACAAGTGGGCCTTTTTTTTTTTTTTTTTCCCGCAGCTGTACATACAAAAACGGCTACATGTACATACAATAAGTAACATTTTATGTGTGTTTTTGCTAAAGCTTTGCTGCTAAAGCTATTTTATTGCTAAAACTGTATTTCAACGTGCATAATAGCATATGTGAGATAATAATTCAATACAGGAATAATGAATTATTAAAATAAATAAAAACTTTGTGAAAAAAACACACATAAAATGTTACCATTGTTTCGGCCGCTTTGTCAATTTGTTCCGGTTGTTGATAGACAGAAAATTGATACAGATAATATTTTTGACGACTTGTTACTAGCAAAAACATTTTTTTGCTTCAATCATAAAAATATCCAAGCTCTGCATAATCCTGTTAACTTTCTAAATTTGCAATTTCTTCCATTTTCCTAAAACATAAATAATCAAGAATTTAAAATAAACTCTGCAAGTCTATCGGAGAAACGGTTTACATGTACATACAAAAACGGCTTCATGTACAGCTGCGGAAAAAAAAAGTCCCACTTGTACTTTTTTCGGCCGTCGATCGTCGTACAGCAAAGTTATGGATACCAATCGTTTTCGATTGACGTACACTTTAATTTGCTGTGCATAAAAATTGCATAAGGGGCCATCTACATATTAAAATTCACACCAACTTTTTTTTCCCAATAGCAACCCCTAGATTTCACTTCATATTTCAAAAATTTAGCTCATTTTAACCCCGGATACCCATTTAAAAAAAAATTGAACTGAAAATGGGTGAGTTATGAGCACCCAAAATCCCCCTCCCCATATGTTAAAATATTTTTTCATACTTTAAATCATATCTCATATAATATTGATAATAAGAAGCTGATTTTATTAGTACTATTAGAACTAAACAACCCAAACATAATTTAATGTTATTATGATTTTAAATAAAATATTAATATGAATTATGAATTATTAAATTAATATACAAAAAATTATGAATAGAAACATAGCCAAATTTCGATGGAAATAGATGCAGAAAGTAATATTACATGGCTGTGCAAAATTTCAAATTTTTACGTTCGGTAGTTTAATTTATATTAAATAAAATGCGTTATTTTCATGAGTTAAAGGACCATATATAAATTTATTAAGTGACAATTTTTTGAGAATTACTTAAAATAAATGTAAATTAGATTTCTTTTGTGTAAAAACACAGTAAAAGATAGCGGTATTAAAAAACAAATTTTGAAGCAAAAGAAATTAGAGGTTTTTACAGTTTGATGGTGATTCTATAAAGCGTCTATTGCTGCGTCCGCTAGCATAGTCCCCCAAATAAAATATTTTCCAGGTATAGAATTAGATGCAGTAGATGTATGTCTTCTAATACAACGTCCTATTTCTGAAAAACTAACATCCTCAATATTCGAGGCATGAATTTGAACTTTTTTAATATTGGAAACATTGGGTCTTTGGACTTAGGTCCCCCTATTTTATCAAACATTCAGAAAACAATCAAAATCACGTTTTTTCTGTCTAAATCTTCATCTCACAATAAATTAAAATACCACCAAAAATCTAAGAAACGTCAAGAATATTGCCCATTGCAGACGATAATATTAAATGAAGAAAGTGAAATAACAAACACAGTGATAATATTGGCTCAGCAAAAAAGTAATTCCGTTTTTTACATGAAATTCAAACAAATAAATTTTCAACCATGAAACCATTCTTCTAGTTCGACCGTAGCTGGGTAACGTTCATGTTTGCAGTCACAAGAGCAGAGAACAGCCTCTCACTCCTGCCAACATTTCACCTGTTTAAGAGAACCATCAAGGGAAATACTCAATAACAATTTCAGAATTAGAAAGATTTTCAAAATCGTGAGCAGTCGTTTTGCATTTTTCCTTTAAGTCATGAGTATGAGCCATGGAAGTTATAAACTCACGGGTCTTTGGACCTCTGACTAAACATTCTACTTTCTACCCTTGATATTCTCAGTACAAAAAACTTTAAGAGAGATGGTAACAATATTTTCCTTGAAAATAATATTTATTTCTTTTAACTCTCTTGAGCGAAATGAATGAAAGGCGAAACGTTCGGAACCTACAAATAGCGTTTTTCAGTTTGCAGGAAATCCCTTAAAAACGAACAAAAAATAATTCGCAATATCTCCGGAAATTATCGTAGAAAATTGGTGAAAATTTATATTCAGGGTAATTTGAAGGTTGTCTTTCGTTTAATAAAGTCAAAATACAGTGTTGCCATTAAGAAAAACGAAGTTGATGCAGAATTAAATATGAAGACGGCCCCTTATGCAAATTAAATTAATAGCAAATTAAAGTATGCTTTATTTGTATGACGAACGACGGCGAAATAAAGAGCAAGTGTGACTTTTTTTTCCGCAGCTGTACATACAATAAGTAACATTTTATGTGTGTTTTTTCACAAAGTTATTATTTATTTTAACGTTTAACACCAGTGTTTTGAATGTTTTTTCCGTAATGAATTATTATGCTGCTTCAAATATTTTTTTTTTTTTGGCCATGACTCACTTTATTAAAAATATTTCTTTTATTTTCATATTTACAGATGGCTCTTCTGATCTAAAGAAACAGCGCCCCAAAAAGCTCACTTGGACAAAGCAAAATCGCTTGAAGCTTTTGGAAGTATTTTCTAAGTATAAAATGCAATTTATTGAGCCAGATGCAGATAAGATAAGTGTGTGGCTTAATATAGTTCATGAAATGAAAACTAAATCCTTAGACTTCGATCCAAACGATTATCCCCTTCAGATAAATAAAGCTATGGAGCAGTACATCATCTGGAAAAAAACAGGTGTGAAAACAAAAAAACAAGAAAGAAAGTTTAATGTCATGAGACAGGCTTTTGAGATTCCTGTAGATCTAAACAATCCAGAATTGGAAAACGATCCAATTCATCCTGTACTTCGTGCGTGTGTTTTTTGAGAATCAATGCATCTGAGAACATTAGGATTATTTGTAAAAAAATCTTTTAATACGCCCATTTTTAATTAAACTGTTCAGCAATAGTATTAATTTAATTTATTAGTAAAACTTCAAGAAAAGAGTCATTTTGAAATAAAAATTAAGCAATTTTTAACAAACGTCCGACTCTGTATATTCAATTTCAATGAATACGTTTGAATTTCTTTGATACTGTTTACTGATACAGAATTCAATTGAACCACAAAATTTTGAGATATTTATAAAATTCACCGACTATTCAAAGTTTTTAAAGAACACAAAATTTAACAACTACAGAAAAATCTCATTATTTTAATGTGTAACCATTGTCAAATGTGCACATACAGCTGAATTTCGAAACATAATTACTGTGTATGAGGGTAACTGTTCCTGGAATTATCTTTACTAGTTGCCTGCCAGTGGTCGAAATTCAACCATAAAGCATTATTTTTTTTAATTTGACTGTGAATAAAGTTCTTCTGTCAAAGAATATGTCTCACCATTCCATATACACTGGAACCTACTAAAGTGACCTCCTTGGCTAAGAGACTATCTGTCTTTAGTGACCACTTTTGTACAATTTCACTTTACAACCACCACACTTTTCTGTGAACACGGTGTTTTTGTAAAAACTCTATCATATTTTGCTAAATGCAAAGGCAGATCCAGCGAATGGGTCATAGGGTCATCTACCTTTACCGACCTTGGATTTTACTTTGCATTTTGAACAATTTAAGCTAACCTAAAACGTCTAGCGGCCCCTCCGAAAATTGAGCCTGGACCTATCCTCGGCTAAAGGCCCATTATGTTTGGAGTTATAAAATCTTAAAAAGTCGAATGATTCAATTCGACTTGCTGAGGCGTACACCTGGCCATGTATGAAACCTTGCTGCATCAATAAATTTGCCCTTTTTTTTTTTTTTTGAATGACTGTCCTTGAGATTTATTTACTGTCATCGCAAATGTAGGTATATTTGGAAATTGAGTTTTTTAAATGATATGGTAAAATAGTACAAGAATATTTTATAAGTGGAATTTAAAATTCTTTTGTTGCCTGCGGTTCCAGTTCAAACTTTGCAATCAATAGCATTACGATCTATAAACTTGATGCGCATTCCTGTTCCATGGACTAATGCTTCCGTTGTATTTAAGTTTCTTATTAGTATAACGATGCAATTTACTAACTTATGTGGTGGGGAACTATGTTATTTTTTGTTAGCCAGGTGCAAATCCCGCCAACTGTTTTTTTTTTTGGGGGGGGGGGAGGGGGGAAATGTTTAAAGACTACTTCTGAAACACTGTCTTTTCCTCAAGAAAAGGCGGAAATTTGAATCGCTATACAAAATAGTATTTAGATACAGAATTAAATAAATACAAAAATATCAATTTACTAAAAATAAACTTGTATGCTTATTGGTTACATAATGGAGAATTTCTGAAAACGTGTGGAATCTCTCTATTCTAAAAAAAAGTAACGTCCGCTGTCGCCGCCGCTGCTGTCAAGAGCTTGTTTGGCTATCTCCTCCTATTTGAGTTTCGAATAAGGTGTCCACGGATTCTGAAAATTCCGAAAAACCTGATAAGCTGACTTAAATTTCGAAAATCAAATTATTTTAGAAGATATTAATAAAAAACTGAAAAAATACACATAATGGTTGCCAGATTTGGCATAAAATTATTCATTCCTTTGCAACAAAGCAATTCCAAGTATTTAGAATCGCCTAAAATCGACAAACATGAAGTAGAATGACACCCATTTTACGCCAAATTAAAAATTATATGCAATAAATAACTCAAAGTGTGTTACACAAAGTTGACAATTTTATAAGAGTAAGATCGCTTAGACAACAGGAGTTTAGAATTAGCGATTATTCGTTTTTCCAAAATAGAATAACTAACTGTAACTGATTTTAGTATAGAAACGCCATCTTGGCATTAGGTACTATCCGGCAAAATGGTATCTTTCCAAGCAGGGTTAATCTAAACCACGAGTTCCAAAATGTTAGAACCCAGTATCTTGAAAATGAAAAATAATTAAAATGCAAAATATTTTAAAAGTGGTTCGGTCCAGCTCGTGTATTTGCTACCAGTTAGAAATATCCATAAGCCCTCTAAGAATATCTTATAGAGGTAGCGATATAGATGTCCTATAGATATATATTTTTCTCCGCATATAAATATTCTTTAAATGTCCTGGATGTTATAGATCAATTTGGATATCTATTAGACCTGATTTGGACAAAGTGTGCTGTGTGGGCCCTACCCTAAGAATGGAATATATTACTTTCCCGGAGCTAGCCCTGATGCTCAATTGATCCCAGTACCAGCGAGAACGAAGTTTCATACGACGCCGAAGACGACTAGCAGTGCCTTTGTATTTGAGCCGAAGATCACGGCTGCACTGAGTCCGAGCCAAATAAAGAAAACGCCTTTTGCAGCGCAAAAGATACGCACACCCAGAGTCCCACCAAGGAGGGCCCTGAAAGGCAGGGACCCGCCTTCTGCTCTGATTTAAGCTAGACCTCTTACTTTTACCTGAAAACTCCGCGAGATCAGCAAGGGGGGAACTAAGAATATCAGCATCAAGATCGCTTCCAGTTAGTAAACAGAGATTACTAACAAAGGGCCATCGGATTGAAAACACCTTCAAGGATTAGTACTACAGGGAGATGATCCAAATCAAAGGGTTCAATGTGTACATAGTAATCTATATCCCGATAAATATCATAGGAAGCAAAAATTAGGTCAATAAGGGAATCCTGACCTTGGGTTTTAACCTAGTGGGGTCACGAGAGTTCAATAGACAAATGTTTTAAGACACCATTTCAAGGCACCTACTAGTCTGCTGACAGCTCCTGCTACTCAGAAGGTTAATATTACAATCTCCCAAGATTATGTATCCAACTGATCAACTAAACTATCATGCCAGTCTTTATAAAAAAAAAAAAAAAATCCCGTCGGGAGAGTAAATATTGAAGAGGGATATGCCAATGGAATTAATCGAGACCCTGCAAGCAACAACTTCCAGCGAAAGGGAAGAAGTGTCCGGTAACGAGAGGTGCTGAGACGGGAAAGATGACTGAATAAACGTGGTGGCCCCGCCTCCTATATTTCCTACACGGTCTTTACGAAAGATAGACCTATCGGAGAAGGAGAGAGTAAACCCAGAGGAAAGAAAAGTCTCTTCACAGCCCCAACCGAAAGCGCCTTTTAAAAAACGGGAGGAGAACAACTCCATTGGAGAAAATAAGCCATGACAAGGAAAAATAAAGACCCACACTGAAAGGGGGTAAGTTAGGGGTGGAAAAAAGGAAGGAAAATGGAACGTATTACTCGTGTTATTTCCCCTTACGGCCGTTCCTATCGGCTGCTATAGAGGAGTTAAACTCATGAACTTAAGAAGCTCCGTGATCCCCAAGAACTATTTCACAGTCATCAGAACCCTCTGCAATCGCACAAGAGCCAGCGACCTCAGGTTTTTTTTTCTTTTAACCACCTCCTCTTGGGAGAAGTTTATCAGGACCAAAATTCCTTTTTTTTTTTTTTTTTAAGCACCAGAGTGCTATTAATTTCAACCTTGCTTTTTGTGTAGACACGATTTTGGTACAATTTTCGCGTCGAGTCACTTTTGAAAAGTGTTTGCCAGATAGCGTGGAGGGGGGGGGGGGGAGGCGTTAATAAAATGTTGAAAGTCGCACAAGGTTTGCCATTTTTTATAAATGATCGCTAAACTGGGTGCCAAAATGCGACAATTTATTATAAATAAATATATTTTGAGTATAGTTAGAAAACGCCTGGCGAATATTGTAAAATAGTTTTAGTAGACGATTTAAATATAGATTTTAATTCCGAAGAAGTGTTTTATAGAATAGTGAAAACAAATACGGTACACATCATAGATTATGATACACTTTCCAAATGGTATTTATAAAGGTGAACTGTAGTTTGACTATGCTGGTAAAAGTTGTTAAACAGTTTTGGTAGGCGATTTTAATATAGATTTCTATTCCGAAGAAGTGTTTTATGGAACAAGGAAAGAAAACACGATACACTCCTGGCTTATGATGCTCATTCCAAACAGTATTTAAAATGTCTACGAGATATATTTGGAATATGCCTATAGTTCGAATATGCTGGGTGAAGATTTTAAAACAGTATCAGTAGGCGTAGGTTAAGATATATTTGGATTCCAAAGATGTGCTCTATGGTTCAAGAAAGAGTTGATTCCTACTTTAACGCCCCTACTGTCGCCAACCTAAAAATTCCCCGCCCTTTGGCGAGCTTGGAAGTCATGGCTCTCTAGGAGTTATGCACAAGTTTCAACGCTCCCTAAACAACTACATGAAAACTAAAGTGAACAAATTAGTGATAAACGCATTAGTTAAGGAATTTGAAGACACTTAATTATTAAAACTACATTAATTGGCAACCCAAAATAAATAAAAATGTAACGGAATGCTGTACTTACAGGTTGTTCCACATCGCCATTTTAATTCTAAATTACGATTGCCACATAAATACAAAAAATCGTCGTGGTTACTCTATATGTTTAATGATCGCCACCTTGGCGAGAGTTGGGGCGTTAAAGTAGGAATCAACCCAGAAAGAGAAACACGGCACACTCATGGATTCTGATGGACATTCGGAACAATATTTAAGACGGTGAGGTATAGTTGTAATATACTTGGCAACGATTGTAAAATAGTTTAAATAGGCGATTTTAAGATAGATTTCGATTCCAAAGATGGTTTTTATAAAATAAGGAATAAAAATACTGCTCACTCATGAACAATGATACACTTTCCAACCTTATGGAATAAGGAAAAAAATAGGGACGGCGCATAAATTATGATACGCTTTTAATATATAGCACTTTGGTGCGTATTTAAAATCTGAAAAGATTTCAGATTTTCTTCATTTTTGTAATTTTTATTTTTCTCAACCTCATTTGAGATTGCTATTGAAGAGAAAGACTTTATTAACCCCTTAAAGGTCGTATTATTATTATTTTTTTTTTTTTTTTAAATGTTCAATCATCCCTTCTAATTGTTGCAAGTGACTAGTGATGATGGATGACAACTACTCCTCCAGCGTTTTACCCAAAGCCTCCAGCTGGGGTTCAAAAGCCTTCATTGGAGAAAAATCCTTCTTTAGCGAGTCCTCTTCATCGACAGCAGAAACCACAACAGCGTATGAGTCATTAGAAGCCTGTTTATGGCTACACCGTCTCCTAGCCCTCCGCCAAGGAGAGGTGGTTAACAGCTTTAAACTTCATTATAGCAGTCTCTTTAAGGTATTTCGAAAAGTTTTTGCCCGTCACCCGGTAGGCTGCTCATTTGCAACAACAGGGCTGAACGGCAGTACAGGCAGACTAGTAGTGGGAATCCCCGCACACCGGAGGGCCTGACGGCAGCTTTGCGTCCCGCGTTCGAAACGTAAGCAATGGAGCCACTGTCTAGGGCGGTCCACAAAGAGGGACACGCGAATTTTCTCCCACCATAAATAGACGGCATCTGGGAGAGAAGTACCTAACTTAGTGACAAGAACATTTTTGGTAAGTGGCTTACCCTGAGAGGTGTTTTTGTAAAAGCGTCGTACTTCATAACATTTTAAGGAGCCCCCTTCTTACAACTCTTCAGCGATCTCAGCACACGTTACTTCTACTGGGATGTTGTACAGCAGAAACTTTCAAGAAATATTTTCAATTTGCATTCAAGGGGTTACCGAGATGTTTTCTATCTGTTTAAGCTTTCATAGCTTAAGAGCCATGTCCCTGTCATTGACCAATAATATAAGTTTTCCCTGAGCTGTTACCTTGAGACCTTCAATACCCTTACAATTTCCCACGAAGCTTTGAATGCAACGCTTCAGTTCCCTTGTTTGGGGTTTTGGTAGAGGCACATTCCTCTCTAACACTATAATTACACAATTTGCCCATGTGGCAGGCTGCGCTAACTCCATACGATTACATTGAATTCGGTAAATATCATAAACATGGGACTAACCTTGTTGGATTCCTAAATCCGATTCACGGTCCATAGTCTTGTCTATCTCGGAAGGGTGAGCAGCTGTGCTTTCCATTGTACTTACCAAGACTCCTCCATTTGAAATGAGAGACTCCACCTTTACCCTATTAAAGGGAAACTCACCTCTAAAACCAACTCTACTGAACACAAATTACAATACACGACAACAATTCACTCAAAACACGTGGCGAAAGACGAAGAAATAAAACACTCCTCCGTTAAACAGTTTGCTGTGCTGTCAGGGGAAACAGGCAAATATAGCAGAGGGGTCACTACTCAGACGACCGACCCGTGCGAGCACTTCCTCTAACTGCAAGGACATCTGCCAACCGAAGATGAACATCGTTTCTGAACGCTATAAATTCTTTTCCAGTGTCCAAAAAGAGGGGCCAAACATCGGCAATTACGTAACGGAGTTAAAAACATTTGCATCCACATGTGAGTTCGGCGAGCAAGTGAATTATCTTATCACTGACAGAATAGTCATCGGTATTCAAGACAGTGGCTTGAAGGAGCGCCTTCTAAGGGAGCCCGTGCTGTGTGTAAACAAGGCGACGGAGATCGTTCGAGCAGTGCAAGCAACAAGGAGCAGCTTCGTTCCATGAAGGAGACGGCAGCGTCAGCTTCTACAGTATTCCAGGTTAAGCTGAAAAGCTCGAGAACATTTAAGCAGCCAAAAATAAATAAAGAATATGACTGTAAAAAGTTCAGGAGACCTCGATAATGTCCAGCGTTTGGAAAAGTATGTTCGAAGTGTAAACAAAAGAATCTCTTTGCCGTAGGGTGTACACAGAGGCAGAAGAAAGTTAATGAAATACAAGAGTGCCCTGATGATGAAATCTTCATCATCAGGGCATTCTTGTATTTCATTCAATCAGTAATAATGAATAACACTGTAAATGCAGTAAGTGAAAATTCTTGAAATAAAGTGCTCAAAATGAATGTTGGTGAAAAATATTTTGTCAATTTTAAACTTGATACGGGAGCAAATGTAAACATCATTCCAGAGTGTATTTTAAATAATTCTAAAGTTAATTGCCTTCCACGGCTGGAGTCTGCGGACGCTAGACTTAATAAAAGTCGTCAACGTGGTGATTCGGGGCTCCACTGGTACGCTTGCCCTGTATACGGATTGCCAAAATGTATTGCCCTTTTTAAATTCTACCATGAATCATCTCAGTGCCCGTTATGGCAACGAAGACAATACCTTACCCAGACTTTTCAGCTGCAGTTAGCGAAAGCTGTAAATTATAATCGTCCCTTCCTTTGTTATAGTGGGACTGGTGACTATCGATGGACGGTGAACTCTGTTGTCACTTCTTCAGACATGCTTCTTGCTGGCCCCTTGGCCTGATGGATCTGTCTCTGACTGGATCGAAATTATTGCCCCTCCAGACGAAAAATATTTCCAGTGCTGAGGTGAGGGCTCTTTTCTGCGAGTATATGGAGCGGCACCTCCGGTCTTTCCAAAATAATTGCAGCAGATGCTCCGAAAGACGAAAATAAGATCTCCAGCTATCACCAGACAAATTCAATTTTTATGGCTGAAGTTTTGGCGCGTACCCTGGCCATCAGCAGTCTCGCTTGTTTGGAGGAATGCGTAGTTCTCTGAAGTCCCGTTTACATGGGAAAATGGAACATCCCGGATAAAAACAGAATACAGGGGAAATGGGATATGCATCATGGGAAAGCGAGGTCATTCCTGCATTCACCATTCATTGGATTAGGAATCTTTCTACCCCGCATTTTTTCCCTACTTAGGAGAAGCGGGATGAAAACAGCGAAAGTTCCTGCATTTACCCTGCATTTTTGTGCTTGTAAACGGCTCTATGACAGTAAAGGTGGATTCATACTGGTCGTCCGTTCCTCTCAGAATCCGTTCTGCATAGTTTTTTTCCGTTTTGAACCTTGGGCTGTCCGCTCGTGAGCTTGCGGATCCGCAATTTATGCACCAATGAAATCACGCCGTGATGAGAAGCGTGATGTCAGAACAATGCTCCGGAAACGCTATTCTCTATTTGGTTGCAGGCCCGGCTTTAGAAAAATGCGGCCCTAGGCAAAAGAAAGATCGGCGGTCCCATACACATTTCCATACACTCATGCATGCATACACACTCACATACATACATGTACATACGAGTATAGAAGCATTCATACATATGTTCCCTCATGAAAAAATATTCATGACATTTAGAAAGTTTAACTGATAAAAAAGAAAACTTTTGCGACTATTAACAAACCTTTGAAACTTTACATTTTGGGCGCCCATAAGAAGGGGGAGGGGGAAAGGTAGGGCAATCCCCCCCCCAGAGATTTAGTATATTATGGTATCATGTAAACAAAAGTGCATCACAAACAAAATCGAAAGGAAATTGTTGCAAGCAGTGGCGTAACCAGAAATTTTTCATGTGTGTGTGGGTGGGGGGGGGGTGTTATGACTACTTCAACTCACATATATGTATACGTGTGTTTGATAAGGGAGTGAGGAATATTCATTTCGTATGGCAAAAAATTCTTCATGGGGGGGTGATCCCCCTATCCCCACCCCACCCCACTTGACTACGCCCCTGGTTGCAAGTGTGAAATTTGTCCCCTCTAGAAAATTTTTTTAAGTTTTCTCTCCCCCTAAAAGAATGCTATGGGCGCCCATGCTTTACATAGAAGATAGTCCTCTAATATTGTATAATAGACGAGCTCATATTATTTATCATTTCACTCAGAAAAATTGAGTTGTTCTAGAAAACTTTTATTTATGGAGTAATAATTTAAAATCGTTTAAAACATGTCAAACTTAACACATAAAAATCACTTACATTTATACCATAAACTTTTTTGCTTGCTTGTTTAGTTTATCTTGTTAGGGCCAATATTAAGTACAATTGTTAAGTTTTAGCTAATGAACCAGTTTTTGATTCCATAAAGACACATTCAAATAATGCAAATAAAACTTTATTCAAAGAAGATATGAATAAGAAATTATTAAAATCTAAAAGGTAAAAAGAATGATACGTATCTAAAAATAGCTAATTTACAGTTCATAACAAATTGGCAAACATGCTTATTTGCTAGTTTGTCTTTAGGGGTGTATCGATCAATAGAATAATGTTCTGCTGCTGGAGACTCATTCCCAGAAATAATTTGAATAATTTTATTTTTATTTTTATGATTTGTTTACTTAAATTGTACTGTTTATTTCCCCATACTTATTTGGAATGTATTTATCGTTTATTGCGTATAAAACTATTTATAAAAATGAATTGAAAAATTCATGTGGTTGTAGAAATTAAAATTCAAGTAATGTGGAGGGAAAAAAGAAGCTTGATAAAGAGACACAAAAAAAAGAAGAAGAAAAAGGAAATGATGAAATAATTCAACAAATAAATGCAACAAGTAAAAGTAACTTATCTTAAATTTACGAGTGAAATACGAGCTTAATATTTTGTTTAAATGTTTTTTAACTCCTCTTTAACAACTTTTTCTTTGGGAATGTATATTTAAAATCCTCGTATAATATATAATGGATAATCCTCATATAATATATAAACATCAATCATATAATTGACAAGCTCTTCTCTGAACTCATAGTCTAAGAGCTAGTAGCCAGCAACCTAAAGGAAAATTATAAAACCTGAAATTTTGACAAGTGAGTCTCTCATACCTGTCACCCAAGGCGAGGTCTCGCTAAGCCCGGCGAGGTGGACAGGGTGGACCCTTGAGTTACTCAGGTGCGCCACGTATGAAAATTTCACTAACTTTAAAAGTATTATATTAAATCTGATTTTAATATATGTTGTTCATTAGAGTATAAAAACTTGTATTTACCTCGGCAGATGTTTTTATGGTGCATAATACCCTGGCAGACAGCAAAAGCTTACCTACTGCCAGAGCATACGCATTTATATAGGCTATGAAGTCATATTTTTCTCTTTAGTATAGTACTATTTAATTCCTTGTAATCTCTCTTTTTTTCCGTAAAGAAACGCTTTGTTTATTGTTTAAATCCCAAAAGAACGAAAAAGATGATCTACAATCACACAGGAGTACACAGAAATAGTTTCGCAGCATACGGAATGCTTTGGAACTGCTAGGTGACTTTACGTAAAGGTGGATTCATATCTGCCGCGCCGCACCGCAACCATGCCGTACTGTTTCGCCGTTTTGGACCGTTGGCTGTCCGCGCGGCGAGCTTGCGGTGCCGCAAGTAAATACACCAATGCTCTTCTGTAATTGGCTGTAGCTGTAAAAGCTTTTCTGTAATTGGCTGTAGCTTTGCGGTCGCTGCGGAATATCTGTTCTCGCCAGATAATGCGCAAACCCTCGGGGCTCGCCGCGCGGGCGCCGTGTTGCTCCGCCACGTGACGTCATTGCGACGTCTTAGCGGTGCGGTACGGCCAGTATGAATCCGGCTTTAGGCGGGGCCTTCGCAATTAGTAACGGGCCTGCGCGTGTATTGTGATGAGCCATCCAAAGAGGCCTACGGATGCTCGAGTCTTCACGTATACATCAGGCATTTCTTAAGCTTCCCAGTGCTTTCAAACGTTATTTAATGTAGTTTTAAGTAGCATTTGTGTTACTAATTCAAGTACGAACTCATGATTAATTTGTTTGCTATGATACATATTGACATTAAGAAAATAGATGCATATAATTTGAAGGAAAAACAAAGTAGCGCTTACTCTCATGATTCACGATTGCTTATTTTAGTTTCACAAGTGGATATTTAATATACTTTAAAATAACTAAATACACAAATGAGAAAGACATTTTTATGATGAATTTTTCATGAACGTAGTCGTATTCCTACGTTATTTTAAACAATTCAAGATTAATCTTTAACAAATGATGTATTAAAGCACATTTCAGTGTTTTCGGGATATCCTGTATATTGGAGAAAATTGATAAAATACGCTCTATAGCGTGATCCCTAAATTAATTATTCTTTAACAAAGACATTTCATGTAGTATATAATATTATTTTGTCGCTTTCTCAATCGAACTTAGGAATTGAGCAAGCATAATGAACGCTTGTACAAAATATTAACTACATTTGAAGTTTCTGTATAAACGGGCAAAAATCAATAATTTATAATTTACTGTATTTCTGCACTGTACCAGATGTAAGTCTGAATCACATAATCAAGGCATATATAACTGATAAATAACATTTTCAACTGGCAAAATTAAATTGTCTAAATAGTATCACAACGTCATGCTTATTTACAAGAATAAAAACTACTCAAGTAATACGATTTCTGATTAAAATAATTTATTTATAAATAACACATGAGTAATTATTCACTAAACATGATTTACATACATATTTTTAGTATTTCTAAATACATTATAAGCGTTCACTTACCTTTACATTCAGAGCAAAATGTTCGAATTTTAGGATGCATTTTCATGAAAGAAAATGGCGCAAGATTCACAAAACGATTACCTACATCTAAAGTTCTTTAGTACGACAAAAATATAAAAAAATTGTTTTAAAATAATAAAATAATATAACATTTATAATACTTAGAATAATAAAATAGAATACTGTGACTGGGGAAAACAGGCCGCAATGATAAACTCATTTTCAGCGATGGCAACTCATAAGCAGGCCCGTTGCTTAGCGATGGCCCCGCTTTAGGTGACCATACGTCCTCGAAATTCGAGGACAGCCCCCAAATATAGATCTTTTTTTTTTTCATTTTGTCCCCAAATTTAAAGATTTGTACTTTTTTCCCTGAAAGTTTCCGTTTAGTTTATTTCTTTCAGAAAAAACTGAAGAAGTAAGAAAAATAAACCAACTAAAAGCGCCATCTACTCAGAGAAAAAATGAACTTCGATCTCTGAAAACGTTTGTTGTCATTGTGTGTGTAGCGTGTACAGACATTCAATAAAGTATCCGACTATGAGCCAAATTTCCCATTTCAGTTTTGTTAATGATGTTCTTGTTACTTATTAAGTATCATCAGAACCATTTAATTAAGACACAGATTTACTTCCAATGAAAAAAAGGGGAAAAAAAAAACTTTCACTTTATTAACATACTTTCTCGCACATGCGTTAAAAAATACAATCACATTCAACTACACATCGTCGAAGAGAACAAAATTCCATGTGTGTTCTAGCGATTTCCGTTATTCTTACAGTTAAGCAGTGAATGTTTACACAGTTAATACATTACAAAAATTCCTTTAAATAAATTACAAAAATATGAAAAAAATGAATTTTAAATCGTAAAATTATTTACAATCAATACATAAATTAAAAAATAATATTCTGAATACTTTGATTAATTTTTAACAAGAATTATTATGCACTGAAATATTATTTTCTGACTCCATGTTTGCTTTAAGAAAAACGCATATCTTGGCTGCATGGTCGCGCCATCTAGATTTGCTACTTATAATTAATTTCATTTTGTATAGTAAACAGCTTTAGCGATATACTTTCTCCTACATTATTCCCCTACCAGTAACTAAGTTACGATACTAGAAAAACCTGGTAGGAGAAATGTTAGAATATGGATATTAGAGAAAATTGGATCAATTTACACTTGGATATACTTCACTAGAAAAAACTAACCCATACAGGTTACAATTGCAAAATGTCTAGGATTATACTAAAAATATCCAAACACATGCCTGTACATACCATTAGGATCATTAAACATTTAGCAAAAGAAAACTGACTAACCTGAACCTACTTTGCTAGCCTGGTGCAGTAAATTAAATAGTTTGACTTTATACCTCATACCAGCACCCTTAAAATGCAATGCATCAAATAAATCTATATACAGTTATACATACACTTATAAGTAATTAAATGTTGATGAAAAACATACAGTATACATTGAATACTAACATTGACACTTAAATTGAACTTAATTGTAGCTTAAATTGTAAACAGGTGCACAATATTGTTTCCATTTTTGTAAAATGTAAGTCAGGTATTAGCAGTAATTGTAAAGGTCCACCACTATGTTCTGAACCTGACTGGAAGTCTGATTGTTCTGCCAGAGCGAGAGTTTGTCTGGATAGGAGCATCAGATGTGCTTTGAGGAGGGTCCCCAGTTGTGTTCGAATCATTTAATGGTATATGATGGTTTGGTAAGTCATCAGTTTTGATGAGATAAGCAGGTTTAAGCCTGTCAATAGAAATATTTTTTTCCTCTTTACCTTTCATTTGTAAGGTAAAATATTTTGTATTCCTTTCTAATACTTGAAAAGGGCCATCATATGCTGGCTCGAGTGATTTTTTTACCCTATCCACTCTTACAAAAACATGCGAACATGATTTTAGATCTTTATGCACAAAGATATTATGCTGCTGAGTCTTAGGAGATTTTATTGGTGCTAGGGAAGCCATATATTGCTGAAGCTTGTTGACAAAACTGTCAGGTTCAACATCACATGTGGGTGGATCAAAAAATTCTCCTGGGAGTTTGATATTGGTACCATATATCATTTCAGCTATAGAGTGATTGGTATCCTCTCTAATAGCTGCTCTGAGACCAAGGAGGACTGTTGGAAGGACTTCAGCCCATTTAATGGTATTATGGGCTTTTATAGCACATTTTAAGGTCTTGTGAAGGCGTTCAATTTTCCCATTGCACTGTGGGTGATAAGGTGTTGTGTGACGGAGATTTGCACCACACACTGATGCTAGATTTTTAAACAATTGAGAGGTAAATTGTCGACCTTGATCAGTAACAATTTTACTAGGTACTCCAAATCTGCACACCCAATTTTCATAGAAAGCTTTGCTCACTAATTCAGAGGTGATGTCTTCTAGAGGTATCACTTCCATCCAACAGGAGAATCTGTCAGTGCATGTGAGACAATATGTTTTCCCATTGGAAGGTGGCAGTGGACCAATGAGGTCAATGTGCACAACACTGAATCTTGCATCAGGCTCCTGGAATTCTCCAAACTTTGATTTTGTATGCCTTGTAATTTTCACTTTTTGACAATTTAAGCATGCTCTTGCCCATTCACTGATCTCTTTTTTCATATTTGGCCATATAAACCTGGCAGTTATCTGCTTCACAGTGGATTTAATGCCTGGGTGGGATAGGCCATGAATTTGATCAAACACTTTTTTTCGAAAAGCTTTAGGGATATATGGGCGAACATTATTTTGGGATGTGTCACACCACAGAGAATGTCCAGATGGAAGAATACTCTTCTTAAATTTCAGCAAGGCATTACTTTGAATTAATTCTGTCAGTTCTGGATCACTGTTTTGCTCTTTTGCAATGTCTTCATAATCTATAACAGCTACCTCTTCGATTCTAGAGAGAGTATCAGCAACAATATTATCTTTTCCGCTGATATGCTTGATAGCGGTGGTAAATTGAGATATATACTGGAGTTGACGCAGTTGTCTAGGCGAAGCTTTTTCATTTTTCTGTCGAAATGCAAAGGTCAAAGGCTTGTGATCTGTGAAAATTTCAAAATTTCTTCCTTCGAACATAAACTTAAAATGTTTCACTGAAAGGTAGATTGCTAATAATTCGCGGTCATATGTGCTGTATGATCTTTGTGAATCATTCAGCTTCTTTGAGAAGAATGCAATAGGTTTCCAGCTACCATTTTCCATTTGTTGTAAAACGGAGCCAACTGCCCAATCTGAAGCATCTGTGCTTACAGATAATGGACAATCTGGTTTTGGGAATGTTAGTAGGGCTGTTTCGGCTAGATCCGACTTACACTTTTCGAATTGTTGGATTACTTCTTCTGTCCAAGGGACTTTACGTCTATCTTTCTTTTTGGCACCTTTAAGCAATTCGTGTAACATGGCTTGAGTTTGTGCAGCGTCTTTCAAATATCTTCGATAAAAATTTACCATTCCAAGAAAGGTTCTCAATTCATGGATAGTTGTTGGTAATTTAAAATTACGTATAGCATCCACTTTCTCTGGAAGGGGACTGGAACCAGCAGGAGTAATACGATAGCCTAAAAATTCAATTTCCTTCACACCAAATACAGATTTGGCTACGTTGATACATAGACCATACTTGTCAAGTCTCTCGAATACTAATTTCAGATGGTGTCTGTGCTCGTCTTCAGAAGATGAGGCAATTAGAACATCATCTAGATATGGGAACACAAAATTTAAGCCTTGGAAAACTTCATGTATAAAACGTTGAAAGGTTGAGGGTGCATTTCTGAGCCCAAAGCTCATTACATTAAATTCATATAACCCAAATGGGGTAATGATGGCTGTTTTTGGTTTGTCCTCTTCAGCAATAGGTATTTGGTAATAAGCTTTTAAAAGATCTAACTTTGTGAAAATGGACTTACCTCCCAAGATTAATTGGAAATCTTCTATTCTTGGAATGGGATACCTGTCAGGAATTGTTTGTTCGTTAAGCCTTCTATAATCGCCACAGGGGCGGAGTGTCCCATCTTTTTTATTCACTAGATGGAGTGGACTCGCCCACTGAGATTTTGATGGTCGAATTATATTATTATCAAGCATAAATTGGAACTCCTGCTTGGCAAGTTGGAGCTTTTTTGCATCCAGCTGTCGTGCTCGTGAATACACAGGCTGCCCTTTGGTTTCAATATAATGCTGCACATTATGTTTAACAGATTTGTTTAACAAATTCGGTTTTGTAATATTGGGGTACTGACGTAACAGTTCTGAAAATTTTAAGGAATCACTTAAAGTGGAAATCACATTATCATCACAGATTGACATTATATCACTTTGAATAGCAAGATGAGTAGTGCCATCAATTAGCTGCTTCTTGTGGATATCAATTAGGAGGTGAAATCGATTAAGAAAATCAGCCCCTAGGATCCCTTTGTTGACTTTGGCAACCACAAAAGGCCACTGGAATGACCGTCGAAGTCCTAAATCTAGTGTTAAAATTTTAATACCAAATGTTGGTATTTCGGTGCCATTTGCTGCGTACAATTTATAATTACACAAGCCTTTGTCTTTTGAATCCGCAGGCAGCAATGAAACGTCAGCACCACTGTCGACTAGAAACCTTAGTCCAGTGTTTTTGTCTTTGACAAATAGTCTGAACTTGCGGCTGTCTCCTATAGTAGCAGCAGGGCTAGCCGCTGACTCTACTGCTGACTGGAGTTTCCCTCTTGGTTCCAGCCACACGGGGGTTTACACTTATCGGGGAAGCACTTTTTCCCAAACTTGTAGTGGAAATAGCAGTATTTCCCTTGAGGGTCATAGCGTTTTTTAGAGCTGCTACGGCTTCGTTTATGCTGGTCGGCACGGCGATTACTCTGTCTGCTGGCACGCTGAACCTGTAGGCTGGCGATTTGTTGTTCTAAGCTAGATATTTTGTTTAACAGTTCGTCGTAGGGGGTTACCTCTTTACTGGCAGCTGCCAACTCCATTCGAGGACTCATTTCTAAGATCTTGTCAGCCGTCGTTGCTAATTTTTCCAGGCTTTCATCACTGACGATTAGAATGTTTTTTACAGAATCTGGCATTTTGTCCATTCATAGTGTCCGTAGCACTTTGTCCGACACGTCGTTGCTGTCTCCCAGGGACTTCATTTTTCTGAGCAGCTGGCTTGGCTTCAAGTCTCCGAGCTCCAAACCGGTCAATAAACGCTGAATTCTTCTATTTTCACTCTCTTTAAATAAGTTCGTTAGGCTTTCTTTAGCAGCAGTATATTTATTCTGGGTCTCATCCTTAATAATGTCCCAAATGTTCTCCACATACTTAGGATCGAGTTGAGCCACGAGATAATTAAATTTTGTTTCCTCCGACGTTATTCCGCCGATTTTAAATTGGGCCTCCACCGTATAAAACCATATTTCTGGTCTATCCGTCCAGAATTGTGGAATTTTGATGCTGACTTTGCTTGCTTCAAGCTGGGAACAGTTATCATCTGGCATGATACGGCGAGGGTGCGAGTTGAAAAAGTCCGAATGTCACCAATTGTTCTTGTTACTTATTAAGTATCATCAGAACCATTTAATTAAGACACAGATTTACTTCCAATGAAAAAAAGGGGAAAAAAAACTTTCACTTTATTAACATACTTTCTCGCACATGCGTTAAAAATACAATCACATTCAACTACACATCGTCGAAGAGAACAAAATTCCATGTGTGTTCTAGCGATTTCCGTTATTCTTACAGTTAAGCAGTGAATGTTTACACAGTTAATACATTACAAAAATTCCTTTAAATAAATTACAAAAATATGAAAAAAAATGAATTTTAAATCGTAAAATTATTTACAATCAATACATAAATTAAAAAATAATATTCTGAATACTTTGATTAATTTTTAACAAGAATTATTATGCACTGAAATCTTATTTTCTGACTCCATGTTTGCTTTAAGAAAAACGCATATCTTGGCTGCATGGTCGCGCCATCTAGATTTGCTACTTATAATTAATTTCATTTTGTATAGTAAACAGCTTTAGCGATATACTTTCTCCTACAATGATTAATCACTTTTCATGAAGAACCATGCTTTAAATATGAAATTGACGTACGAAAATTTTCTTGCATTCGAATACTCTGTACACCCTCTAAAAAAAGTTTCATGAAAAATTATCACAAAATGAGCCGATGTAAAACACAATGTCTTCTGAAAAATACAAATACTATGCCAAGAGTTAAATTTTGAATAAATTGCTACATTTCAACATGATGTTCCTTTCATATTTCTGGTTTAAAAAAATATTTATAAATGAATGAAATATTTCCATTAATTTATTAGAAATAAGAATACGCAATTGATATAAAAAGCTAGTAGAGTTCATTTTCAAGTATCAAACCCAGATAACACACTTGTCCATTTTATGTCTATTTCGGATTGAACTCATCCATAATACATCCATGTCTATTCATAGACATCCGTAAGACATCTATTTATGGACATAATCTGGAAAATCCAGAATATGTCCATGAATAGACCAAAACTAGAATTAGAATATCCAGAATAAACCCATTATAACTTCCAGATGATCCACACTAAGCCAGTGATCCGACATAAAATGGATGTGTGTATAAGTCTAGAAATGGACAAAATATGGAAAAGTTACTTTTTTGTCATTGATTTCATTTTACAAATACTGTACTTACAACGCTTGAATTTCCCAGCAAACAAACACCTGCTGGCGAGTACCTTGCCAGTGCTTTTCTGCCATCACGTACAGCGCCGGCCCGGCACTGCAAAAAGTAACTGAATCGTACCAAAAGTGGTCGCCCGAGAAGTACCTTGCCAGAAGCCTGGGAAGGCAACGGCACTCTACCGGCATACTGCATGTGCCGGCCGTTACTCACAATAAAGGCACTGGCCCATTAAGTTTATAATGCCCAAAATGAAACGGCCGGGTGCCGGCTATTATTAAAAATAAAGGCACTGGCCTGGTATCTTAATAGTGACTGCAATATAATGGCACGGTACCGGATTAGTGCCTATTTACAGTAACGCTGCCATAATTAAAATACGAGCCAGTGGCCGATTTGGGCCCCACCCCCACCCCGCAAAAGAAAAACATTCCTTAAGGGTAACATTTTAAAAGATAAAAAACAACATAAATGAAAGATAAAAACAGCAAAATCCGTTGGTCAATCGTTTGCAAATTATGGGCGCCTATTATTCGTGATCATAATTGTGTGCAGTTTTCATAAACTGCAATTTTCTTACAAATTTGCAGTCGCTTAAGATTTTTTTATAAGAGAGACGGTAACACATTTCAGAACCAACATAAAATCATTTATAAACAGTTTAATTTCAATATTTCAAGAGTCAGAGATTTTATAAATGAGCTATAGTACTTTTCGGTTAGTATATATATATATATATATATATATATATATAATATAAAATAGCTAAACTTACGTAATATGGAATCCATATATATATATATATATATATTAATGACTGTGCCATTTTATCTCTCACCCCCCCTTTATTGAAAATTGTCCGAAAAATGTGTCCCCCCCCCCAAATAGCGACATAATTTTACATATATTTAAATACTATTACTTCACAAAAGCTTTCATCTATTGTTACAATATTCCGTAAGCTGTGAATAGGCATCCCATGTATTTATCTATAAATAGCTTACATTTAAGGCAGTACCCAGGGGGGTGGTCCGGACTCTCCTCGAAATTTCAGCTTTTGCAAACAATGTAATAATGATGAAGTCTTTTCGTGGAAAATCCTACCTTTTTCACCGTTTGGACCCTCCCCGAAATTTTTTTCTGGGTACGTCCCTGGTTACAATCATGGAAATTTCAACATAGGATAACCAGGCGGAATACACGAAAGATAAGATAAAATGACATACTCGATTAATATCGTTTTAATATGGCAATAATGAAATTAAAAAATTAGGGGGTTCAGTGGTCCCCTTGACAAGGCTCGAATAGCCGAGTTTATATATATACATATATAAATCAAAATTTTACAGGAAGTAATAATAAAAAGAGTTGCACTATTGTTACACATAACATAGGGTAACATTTTGTTTATTATAAATTTTCTTTAGATCAAAAGATTTTTTGTTAGCTATTCTGAAAAGAAATTCCTATATCTACCTGCTGTATACTACATGACTTAAATTTTACGGAGGAAAATACTTTTATATACTAAAACATACTATGAGAGTATATATATTAAAAAAAGTGAAACTTAAAATTTACCTGTTATTTTCCCAACTCTTTAACAGAAAATCCAAGGGCTTCGAAATGTATTATGAACCAACAAGATATCATCATTGAAACAGTGTTGTTTTATATAAATAACTGTTCCAAATGATGACGTCCTGCTAGTCTGAAACTATTTCGACTAGGTCTATATAGTCGTCTAAAGCTGTCCGCCACATGGGTCATTCCACGTCAGATCAAACAGTGCAGTTCACCACACCAACTCGGATTTTTCTCAAATTTTATATAGATGATTTAATAGGCTAAGACATCAACAAATCTCAATTTTGAAGGTTCTACGATAATTAATTACCGAGAAATTAATTATGCAAATTTTTAAGTTTTCTGCAAGATGCGCCAATTTTTTTCTCAATTCCTTAAATAACTCCTTACCTGTAAAAGTTACTGAAGTGAAAATTTGTTTCTAGGAGTAACTTTTTACGCTGATTCCAAGAATGTTATCGAAATTTGCGTATCTTCTATAGTTTATGCATGAGCACTGCATTTGCTAAAAAACATCATGAATTTTTTTCGGCATGTCTGATCACAGACACATGTTTTAAATTTTTATATGCTGTTAAGATGGAATAATCCTACATCCCAAAATAATTTCATCTTAGCTTTCTGCTCAGGAGCAGAGAAAAAAAAATTGTATGTATGTACCTATATATGAGGATTTTCATATGAAATATTTATACTGAAGATGAAAAAATTCAGAAGCGTTAGTCAATTTTCCTATGTCTTTTAAATTGATATCTGAAGTTTAACTACTACTCCAGGCATTTTCAAAAACTAGAAAATATATCAAAGTGCTTGCATCGGAAAACGTAAAACAAACGAACAACAAAAAATGCATGTAAAACAATGTTAAATTAAAAAAGAATTCTAAAGTTAAAATTTTAGAATTATTTTTAATTTAACCCTGTTGTTTTTGGCAGTCATCTATCAGCCAATAAATCTTTGGAATTCTGTATGATATTGAACTCAAAAGAAAGAACAATGTTTAATAAAACATATATATGTATATATATATATATATATATATATTAGGTCTACCGGAAAGTTCTATCCGTTTTCCGTATGTGAATATTTTGGCCTAGCCAAAACTACTGAAGCTAATAACACGAAAGCACGAGTGGGATTTTATAACGTAGGTGCTAGATTAGAGAGTACTTTCCAAAATTCGTAATTTATGGAGGATAAAGGCCCAAAATGCTCTTTTCACATATTCTGCGGGATCTCAAAGAAGAAAAGAGATATCGATAAAATTCTTGCTGTAAAATACACAACACTCAAGAATGCCTAAAAATCGATTTCAGAACATTTCGCATATAATCCTCCTAGGAGGGTAGACGTAAAAGTTTGCCCTGAATAACTGGTTACATGACATTTATTCTGCAATATTTCACCAAATGTGCAATTTGACAATGTGCCTGATATTGCTATGCTAGCTGTTGTAACAGTAAAAATTTAATACAGTATACAGTAAAACCTATTTCAAATTGCTGTATCCACAAAACTAGCCAAAGCACAATTTCGTTTGCATTCTGTTAAAGGTAAATAAGTACTGTAACTTACAGGAATTCAATTCTTTCAATAAACTTTGTTCCTTCTATTGACTTGAATGTCATACAGAATTACAAAGATTTATTGGCTGGTGGATGATTGCCAAAAATACAGGGTTAAATTAAAAGTAATTCAAAATTTTAACTTTAGAATTTTTTTTAATTTAACATTGTGTGTGACATGCATTTTTTGTTGTTTGTTTGTTTTACGTTTTCCGATACAAGCACTTTTATGTATTTTCTAGTTTTTGCAACTGCCTGGAGTAGTAGTTAAATTTCTGATAACAATTTAAAAGGCATAATAAAATTGACTAACGCTTCTGAATTTGTTCATGTTCAGTATAAATGTTGCATATGAAAATCCTCATATATAGGTACATGCATACAATTTTTTTCTCTGCTCCTGAGCAGAAAGCCAAGATGAAATTATTTTGGGATGTAGGATTATTCCATCTCAAAAACATATAAAAATTTAAAACATGTGTCTGTGATCAGACATGCCGAAAAAAATTCATGATGTTTTTTAGCAAATGCAGTGCTCATGCATAAACTATAGAAGATACGCAAATTTCGATAACATTCTTGGAATCAGCGTAAAAAGTTACTCCTAGAAACAAATTTTCACTTCAGTAACTTTTACAGGTAAGGAGTTATTTAAGGAATTGAGAAAAAAGTTAACGCATCTTGCAGAAAACTTAAAAATTTCCATAATTAATTTCTCGGTAATTAATTATCGTAGAACCTTCAAAATTGAGATTTGTTGATTTCTTAGCCTATAAATCCTCTATATAAAATTTGAGGAAAATCTAAGTTGGTGTGGTGAACTTTCTCCAGTTTTGTGTTTGATTTGACGTGGGATGACCCAGCAAAAGAAGCGCATCGATGTCTTTCGTTAACGGGATAGAAACTGCGAAAACAATCAGCAGTAGCAGTCAATTTTTAAAATAGACAGAAGTGAAGTGTTCCGCCAATACATAGCACTAAAATGTCCAGAACTTATGTAGAAAGGCGGTCAGTATAAGTTCAACAGGAATGAAGGATGCCAGCGAGTAAACAGAAGTCAAATTCAATCGAAGAATTATCAGGAGGTTGGCGAGAAAGTTAAACTTGACATATTTAAAGAACGCCCAAACGAGAGCCAATAATATATTCATTATTAAAGACGCCGAAAAACCGCAGAATATTACTAGTCAACAGAGAGAATGGGAAGACATAACAAACGCTCGGCACCAAATTATTGAGGATGAAGGCAGCCGCCAAAATTACAGTAAACCCGTGTGATAGAAAATTATTTCAGCTGTATTTTAACCGATATGAGGCCATGTCCGTATTTGGTAATGAAAGGAATAAAATGATGTACGGGTATAGAAAGACGTTAAGCGTAGATGCATGTTAATACTAAAAAGTAGATGTTCTCCATGAGAAACAGATGTTTATTAACAGCTAGGAAAGCTAAAGAAATGCTACGGACTTACTATTGACATGGAACAAAAGGCGATAGAATAATTTAAGCATTAAATCCGGATAAATAGGCAGTTAATTCAAATTAAACAAGCGGGAAAAGGCATAATACAAAATTTTGAAAGACAGAGTAGTTAAAAATGGAAGAGAATTTAAAGTTAAAATGCTTGATTTAAAATGTATTAAATTTAAGAAAGTAAACACAAATGAAAACTATTATTAAATATGTGATCTTCATTACAGGGGTGCCCGAAAGCTAAAAACGCTAATAATAATATGAACGCCTATCAGAGTTTGATTAAGCCAACGTGCGGCCTCGGGCCGACATCTGACGGTCCCATTTATTTAAATGAAATAACGAAATTTTATGCTAACACTACGAAATATTTACTGGCCCATTACCTCTAAAAAGTGCTGGCCCGGTACATTTTAAACAGTACCACGCCGTTAACTATGCTGTGCATGTTTTAGACACATGGGCGCGACAGGCATTTCGCCATTACTGGCAATGTACTGGCGCATATGCATTTTTCAGGCATTGGTATTCCAGTGACTTTAAACTGACGGCAATGTACTGTGCTCCCGGCATACGGCACTTTGCCAGCACGGAGGGTACCTTGCTGTCATTTTGCGGGCAGTAGTGTGTTTGCTGGGTTATTATACTTTATGTTTTTATTGATATTACATTTTACCCTAAAAAAGTTTAAAAACGTTTTAAATGCTAGAGGGTTTTTATTTTTTTGTCGGGAAACTTTTGAAATTTAAAATACTTTTTATGTATTATTATTTCCTATAAAAGCGGTATTGTGTAAAAAGAAACCCATATCCTCATACAAAAAAGAAAATGCTCTAGCGACTCAACATCCAAAAAAGAATAGTTGCATATTTTTTTCGAAGTTCTCAGTCCGAAACTAAAAAATCTTTACTTCAACATTTTGATGCATCAGAGCAAGTCCCGCTGCGTATAGCGGCTATCACACTCTACTGTGAAGTTCATTATTGCCTGCCGCGCTGCACCACAACCATACCGTACTGTTTCGCCGTTTTGGACCGTTGGCTGTCCGCGCGGCGAGCTTGCGGTGCCGCAAGTAAATACACCAATGCTCTTCTGTAATTGGCTGTAGCTGTAAAAGCTCTTCTGTAATTGGCTGTAGCTTTGCGGTCGCTGCGGAATATCTGTTCTCGCCAGATATTGCGCAAACCCTCGGCGCTTGCCGCGCGGGGGCCGTGTTGCTCCGCCACGTGACGTCATTGCGGCGTCTTAGCGGTGCGGTACGGCCAGTATGAATCCGGCTTAAGGGTTCGAATTTGAAGCGGGGCAAGTACTAAAAGGTTGGTTTAACCCATTTATGCCTAGCGTCCCTTTTTTGGGACGGCATTTTCGCTATCATTCGAAAACGTTATTTATTTTTCCGAGCCTTTATTCGCGAGTATTGAACCTCGATTCCACAAAACATTTTAATATGGCCAAGTGGGATGTTGACATTTCAATTTTTATACATAATGATTTTAAATGAAATCATCCCTTGATCAAAAAGTTGACATCAGAAATTTATCAATTACTGCTGGTGTTAGCAAAAATCGAAGAAAGTCGCAAAAATATCCAGGCACGAATGGGTTAAGATGAAACGATAAATTTAAATTAATCATTACATAAAATTAGCTAAGAATTATTAAATGGTCTTGTTGATGTCCAAGATTCGACCGTAAAAGGTCTATAAATAGACAAATACGTCCATTATTACGTCCATATGCATGTCTATAAGACGTCATATGGGCGTCCTATAGTACCATATTGACGTAAAATGGACGAATCCTGGATATTTAACGGACATGTCAGCTTGTCTATATGACGTCTTCTAGGCGTGTTCTGGACAAGTTTGTGCTATCTGGGAAATTCAGTCAAGATTTAAAGTATGGGTACACTGGTACACACCCTCCAAAAAAAAAAAAAATCGAGTAACAGATAAATTTCCTACGTTGCTTTCGTATCTGAATTAGGCTATGCATAAATATGAGTTTCCGTATTTCCGTGAAGTTGTACGTTTTTCAAAAACTCACTAATTATTTGCAAATCTAAAATAGAAAATTTATCTCTTACTCGAATACTTTTTTTGGAGGGTGTACAGGGTAATATGTTGTGTCCTGGAATAAGTCCCCGAAAATTTTTTCTAGTGTCCCCAAGTTTTCCTTGGATTCCAAGACAAGACAATGCTTGATTTATCCCCCAAAATACTGTTTGTGTTTAGAAATATGGCTGCCTTAGGTGATAGGTGTCCCTTGGATCTTGGATCTTGTGAGGCGAAGCCGGCTGTGACATGCTGTAGCAACTGCCCCCGCACTTCGCACCGCACAACAAACTAGTAAACAAAGTCAAATCATGAGTTCAACTTAGTTATTAGATTATTAAATTATCTATTAAAGAAATTTTACGCATACGTTCTTCTTGAATCTGGAAATCTGTATTCTTTGTATTCAAAATGAATTGTCTCCGAAGATTAAATATGATTAGTGGGTATTCTTTTATTAGTATACTGTAGAAACAGTTTGTTTGAACATACTAATCTGAGGAACTACCCGTTCGATTTGAAAAGCACTTTCCCCCTCCCCCTTTCTTTCCTTAAATAACTAATTTACCAAGGAAAATTATAGACTAAGAAGCTATAATCGTAACAAGATATCTGTAGGTCCATGGGTGACATGCGGAGTACGGCTAATTAATAAATGAGATTATTTAAATATGCGTGCTTTGCGGCCCGCATCAAAAGCCGGAGTGGGCCAGAGGTTGACCATGTGTGCTCTAGAACATCCCCCCTTCCCGCTGTGTGTTTATATCACAAGGATACTCATCATACCAACAGATATTGGCATAAACTGGCATGTAACATTGAGGGGGGCAAAATGCCCTATTGTAGAAAATATGGTACTTGCTATCATCCCAGCGGTTTGCCAAGATAAATATCCGTCACACACATGAAATTATTGATAGTTTAAAATTTGATATATGCAACAGTTTGCCATCACATTTGATGAAAAATTAGTTTGGCGGGAATTACCGCCGAAATAATACGTAAGTGCTGAAAATATCATTTTCAGATAGGTTATATTTGAAATTTCTTGAATTTTAGGAGGGGGGGGGGCAGTTGCGCCCTCTTGCCCATAGTAAGTTATGCAACAGGAAATCACATATAAACCTCAGAATAGTACTCGATTTAAATTATTTTTTAAAGCTTCTTGAAATCATGAACTAGACTAATTTCAGCACAGAAATCGATGCAAATTAATTTTAGATTAATTTATATTGAATTTAATTTTCCTGATTGACTAGAATATTTAGAATTTCTCTTATTGTTATAATATATTACTTTTATTGCTATTATTGAATAATTTTTAAATCTTGAATGTATTTTCAGGTATTTTTAGTGCTGGTCCAAAGATAATATTTAAAAATCCATCAGCTTCATGTTCAAATTTTAAAGTGACAAGAACTGGTTATGTCTATGATCAAAATCCAACTGAAATTTCAGAAACAGATAAACATATAACCGAAGGTGAATGTTCACTTTACTGCATTTTCTCTTTAAATTTGTTTCTGTATAGTGAAAAAGATTTATAAATTATTACTTAATTGGACTATATTCCATATACGGTGCTTTGTTTACATATAAATGTTTTTGTTTACGATTCATTGGTGGACAATCTGACGCCAGGGTGTGCGATGCACCGCCAAAGTGAAGTTACCTGCCGGTAGTAGTTGTGACTGGCAACCATAAAGAATACGTCTATCCTCAGTTTGGGTTGATATTTGATATTGTTTCATGTTATTGATGGAAGGGAATGAAATATGTTATGTTAATGTATGAAAAGAATTTGTGTGTGTTTGTTAGAAATATGGTATGAATATAAAGCTAAATAAAAGAAAGCATGCTGGTGTTTCGTTATAAGCCGGTGGGTGTTGGGGACATTTCTGAGCGGTTATTTAAAAAAATAATAAAGGTAAGTGCTGTTTTTTAACGAATCTTTGCAATGTTTAAAGGGGGGAAATTTAGTTACCGGGTGTCCTTGCCAAGCTCCGATGTGTCGCCAATCATGGAGTTTGGTCGAAAGTTTGTTTACTTTAGCCTTAGAGTCAGATTCTGTTGTAACCTGTGTAGATTGAGTTGAGGTGTTGGATGATGCTGTGTTTGATGAAAAAATGCTCGGTGGGTTCATTAAATGATACCAGGATGTTTGGTAAAGGAATTTTGTGATTGGTTAAGGCAATTTAACTGTAATCGGTAAACCGAGGTTTTAAAGGGAGGAAATTTGAAATCGATGAGTCAGTTCTTGTTTTGTGTTATTGGTGTTTGGTGTGTGGTTAGTATATGTTGGTTATGTGGTTAGTTAGTATAAGAAAGCGTTTTGGTGTTATGTTATTAGCTGTTGTGTGTTTTGGATATTTTTGAGGAGTTTCTGTAGATAAAGGTAAGTGTTTTTTTAAAAGAATTTTCGCAATTGTTTAAGGTTTTCAATGTGAATTGTAAATGTGTATAAGTAGGTTATTTAATCCACCGATGTTGTTTTGAGTTGAAAACGGGCCAGTGTTTGCCCAGTTTACATTAGCTATATGACTAGGTTGCTTAATCCACTGTTGTTCTTTTAGTTAAAAGCGATTTACTGGTTGCCTAGTTTACATAGCTGTACAACTAGGTTGGTGAATCCACTGAGGTTTTTTTAGGTAAAAACGGACCACTGGTTGCCGAGTTTACATAGCTGTAAAACTAGGTTGCTGAATGCACTGGGTTTTTTTTTAGTTAAAAACGGTCCACTGGTTGTATAGTTTACATAGCTGTACAACTAGGTTGCTGAATCCACTGAGGTTTTTTTTTAGTTAAAAATGGTCCACTGGTTGCATAGTTTACATAGCTGTACAACTAGGTTGCTGAATCCACTGAGGTTTTTTTAGTTAAAAATGGTCCACTGGTTGCATAGTTTACATAGCTGTAGAACTAGATTGCTTAATATTCTGAAATTTTTTTAGTTAAAAGTGGTTTACTGTTTGCTCATTTTGAATTGCCTGTTACTGAATTTGCTGACATTTTTTAGTGTTAAGTATGGATGGTGTATTTTGTTTTATTGTTTTTTTTTAGTGGAATATCTGTGCAATTTTAATGTGTTAAAGTGATTTGTATTTCCTGACAGTTCTCAACATGTTGTATTATTTTATCGTATTCTAAAATGGTGTTTCACACGTGAGAAATTTGGCGACAAAAAAAAAAAGCGCCAAGTAGCGGGTGTTGGCGAGAAAAAAAAGTCGCCAAAAATAGGCGACACCCGGTAACTAAATTACTCCCGTTTAAAGTTTTTAATGTGAATTTTAAATTGATATTTGATGTGTTTATGTTTTCGTAAGTGCTATTTACGTGCTATTCTAATCATACTGACTTTATATGAGGTGTACTACTAGGTTGCTTAATCCACTGTTGTTTTTTTAGTTAAAAACGGTCCACTGGTTGCCTAGTTTACATAGCTGTACAACTAGGTTGGTGAATCCACTGAGGTTTTTTTAGTTAAAACGATCCACTGGTTGCCTAGTTTACATAACTGTACAACTAGGTTGCTGAATCCACTGAGGTTTTTTTAGTTAAAAATGGTCCACTGGTTGCCTAGTTTACATAACTGTACAACTAGGTTGCTTAATCCACTGTAGTTTTTTTAGTTAAAAACGGCCCACTGTTTGCTCATTTTAAATTGCCTGTTACTGAATTTGCTGATGTTTTTTAAGTTAAATATAGATAGTATATTTTGTTTTAATGTTTTTGTTAGTGGAATATATGTGCAATTTTAATGTGTTAAAATACTTTGACTTTGCTGATCGTGCAAAATGGTTGGCGACAGTCGCTGGAGCTTGCCGGTTGCCAAGCTCCAGCGACTGTCGCTGTGTTTACATGGGGTGCGCACCGGCTTGTATGATTTTACCCTTAATTTAGTACCATGCTGATGAAATGACTATGATTACTGTTAATACTATAACTGGGTAATAGTTATCAGAATCTAATACACCTTTAAAGTGATGTTGATTCTTATCATTTTAAGCTGCCGAGAGACTAATTTTACTGCTCTGTGCTGTATCCTTGCTGTTAACAGGATCGATGCAGTCGAAATTTGTGTTCGATTTACGACCCCTTCACAAAATTATAATCAGTTAAAACGGCCCCTTCACAAAAATACAATCAATTAAAACATCCCTTCATTGGCATTTTACTGTATGTTTTAATTTGTTTTGTAAATTATTTTGAGAAAAAAAAGTGACTTTCACAAAAATTGATATGAAAATTCACAAAAATTGATATTGAAATTCACAAAAATGGGACCCTGGGTCGACCCTTGGTTTATAAATGAATACAGAAGCTGACCTTTTTGAAACTTTTGTCAGTCAGGCAACATTATAAATAGCCACGTGTAATTGGATGCTATATATACAGTGAAACTTTTATAAGAGGCAACCTTTATTAAGCAACCGCCTCCTCCAATGACCAATTTTTAAAGGCACTGATTTTTTATCCTATCTACTTAATGTTAAAATATCCTCTAGAAGAGACCACACAAAGCTCTATAAGTAACTGGACCCAGTTCCCTGTGCGAAAATTTTCTAGCTTTTTTTCAGAAGTAAAGTAAACAAAAAACACATTCCAAACTAGTTGCTCTACTGAAAATTGACAGCAGGTGCAGTTCAAATCTTGTAGGTTAAAGAAGAGATAAGCCTAAGAAACGGGTGATTTTACTGTTGGAGCAGTGCATTGATGTGATCAAGTCACATGGTAAAAGAAATTCGGAGAGGAAGTTAATGACTACTTTTCGCTGCGGGAAAACGCAATTTTTAATGGCAAATTCTGAATGCATGAAGAATATCTGTATAAATGCTCTTTTGTCAGATGTAAAAAATAAAGAGAAGTACTCTCAAAGAGAGAAAAAAAAATAGAACAATCCCAAATTTCTAAATATTTTATAAACTTTAAATTTTGAAAATATATTTGTATAATTACTTATGTATTAGCATACAGTTTCATAAATAACATAACAAATAACAATTTTTAACATTCTTTTTTTCTTGACTGTCAAAACAGTGTTCATACTGGACCGCGAGATTCCACGATTCCTGCAGTACCACACTAAATCCCACTCAAAAAATAAAATAAAATAAAGTGACACTCAGGCTTTTTCCGCATGCAGAGTTTTTCAATTTTGATGAAGCTGCTAAAATATTTAATGGGGTAAACAATCAAAGATATCATTAAATTGTAGTGTTATCAAATTCATTTGTATATTATATTGCTAATTTTAATATTTATAATCTTAGTTGCCCTGTATTTTTGTAATGATATTAATTTTGCACGTAAAATGTGAAAAAGTAAATAAATAAAATTAAGTTTTCGAAAATAAACAAAGTTCTCAAATTCTCACTCCGATTTTAAAAAATCCCACTTAATTTTGAAGCTAAAGTGGGAGAATCTCACCCGAATTTTTTTCCTAGTGTGAGTGTGAACCGTGCTCAAATATTTATACTTCTTTGAGCGACCACCTCTCTTAACGTATGAGTTTTCATGGAATGGAGAGTGGTCACTCCCAAGAAGTTTCACTGTATACATATATATATTTTTTTATTGCAAGCAACTATAGAACTAAGTAAGCAGGGTAATATATGTTCAAAAAGCCATGTATTATATGCTTTGTATTGTGAGTGTTGTAAGTATTCGAATTGATAACAAAAAATATTGCTGTTTATAACTAAAAATGATCACAAATGCTTTGCTTGCAGTCTAATGTCAGACTTGCATTACTGAATGTTTTCATTCTCATTTTTAATTATCTACCTTATTAGCCCGAGTAAAATCAATGCAATGTTTTTTTTTATTAATAATTTTCCAATAAACATCTGACTTGCCCTAAATCAGGGTTTGATGCAGACAAAATTTGGGTCGTTTTGCGACTCAAAATTACAATCGATTAAAATTACACCTTCACAAAAATGTAACCGATTAAAACAGCCCCTTCACAAAATTACAATTGATTAAAACAGCTCTTTATTGCATTTTAACCTGTTTGATCAAATATTTTAACAAAAAAATTACTTTTATTAAAAATTGATATGAAAATTTATAAAAATAAGCAATTTTATGAAAATGGAACCCTGGAAAAAATTGCTGGATTGTAAATTTGAGATCCAGATAATGGATTTTTCTTATTATCTTGATGAAAAATTTCCAGGCCACATTATATTCGGGCTAATATGTTAATCCTCGGAGTGGCTGTTTTGACCAGCAATGGCATTAGGCCACAAGCTATTTGACCATGTTCTATAGGGTTTATTTAGATTTTTAATCTGATAATGTACTAATAATGCATTTAAAATTGTATGTGTATCTAGACCTAAAAGAAAGCACATTTTGTCCAAAACTCAAAATTCTTATTATAAAGCTTTTTATAAGTTTGACTTTTAAAATCAGTTTAAATTTTTGTCTTTATCTTGTTTAGAAACATTTAAATGTTGCTTGGCTTATGATAAAAAGATATTTTGGTACTTTCGTATTATCCTGGCGGTCATTCTCGCCAAATTATTTTTTCGTAAAATTTGCTGGCAAACTGTTGACAATTGTATTCATAGCCATAAATAATTTCATGTGTCCGGCATTTATATTGGTGAAAACTCGCTCGTCTTGGCGGGCTGGAGGGATAATACGTAAGTACTGATATTTTACTATTTTTCTCAGAATCATGTTTTTAATATTTTTTTTCTTTTACACAAAACAAAACAACAGTCTGATTAGCGTGTGGGCTAATGGCACTGTCGGTCTGATAATGTACTAATAATGCATTTAAAATTGTATGTGTATCTAAACCTAAAAGAAAGCACATTTTTTCCAAAGCTAAAAATTCTCATTATAAAGCTGTTTATAAGTTCGACTATTAAAATCAGTTTAAATTTTTGTCTTTATCTTGTTCAGAAACATTTCAATGTTGCTTGGCTTATGATAAAAAGATATTTTACTGTTTTTCTCAGAATCATGTTTAATTTTTTTTTTTCTTTTACACAAAACAAAACAACAGTCCGATTAGCGTGTGGGCTAATAGCACTGTCGGTCTGGATAGCAAGGGCAGTAATCCTCAGTAGCAGGGATGTAATTAAGGAGGAGGATATGTGGACTGGGCAACGTTTTAAGTTGTATGCCGAACTAAGTTATGGTTTGATGGAAAAGCAATGATAACCCCAGAAATGTTTGTCAGCTCAGCGGCATCATGAAGTTGCAGTGTATAATCTTATCAAATGAAAGCATCTGAAATGATATTCTGATTTTTTCTGCTTTGTAGTCATTAAAACTTATCGGTCAATGCGTCCAACTGGAAAGGCCTGGGGAAAGCCCTAGAGCTGAATTCTCCCCCTCTCGTTAAAAATTCACCTGTCACATTAACTCTGCCCTGCCTTGTGGTCACTTGAAGAGGAGCATTAAGGAGTTGTTGTGATTGGCTAAACAACCTCCCAATGACTTCGGAAAGTTGTTAGAGCAGTCAATAACCAATAACTGGCTCTGCCTGTTGGCAACTATGAAACGACGATTTAGTAAACTATTAGGGGAGAATTCCACCCCTAGAGAGGACTGTCTATCCCAAGTATTGTAAACTCCAGCATACGTCATAAATATAGCCCAGATTTTGATGACCCAAAACACCCCTATAAATGTCCTTAAAAACAAAAAATTGCCCCAATAAACAGCAATTTTAATCTAAACAAATAACTACTTACTGAAAATAGATTTTGCTGTATTAAAACATGATTTTTTTAAAGAAACCAAGATTTAACATATTAATATTTTTAAATAAATGTGCTAAAATAATAAAAAGATAATGAAGAAAGGAAAAAATATATTTACACTTCACCAAATAAATATTCACCAAAATTTGAAAATGGAAAATGCTAAATGCTAAAATCCCAAAATTCTAAAGAAGAAAGGTAATATATTTTGACCCCTAGACTTTTCTCTGTCTATAGTCATAAATTTTAATACACTTCAAAATTTCAATTTTATGAAATTACATTGCATTATTAAATTCTTTTAATATTTTCAAATGTGAAAGAGCATCTCTTGTCTGAAAGTAAATTTTAATATTTAGAGAAGCTTCTTTCAGTGTCTACAGATGTGATTGATGCATATTTGAAAAAAAACTAAAAAAATGAATAATTATTATAAAAAATTTACCTTTCTCTAAAAAAAAAGACCCAAAAACAAACAACCCCCCCCCTCCCCCCCCAAAAAAAAAATAAATAAATAAATTGTAAAATGCAAATTAATGCCACAAAATCTCAAAAAATACCCTACAAAATCTTAAAAAATGCCCTAAAAGAGTAAGCAAACTAAAAAATGCAAATGCCATCAAAATGTCTAATAATCTATAGTCAAAGTAGTTGAAAATAATTTATAATAAAAGAACCTTAACCTTTGTGAATGCAGTTGGCACTCACCAAATGGCTGTTTAAAAATTCTTACTTGATGGTAAAAATTTAGTTTAAGGGCTAGTGAAACTCGACATAAAAATATATATAAAAGTTTTAATAGTGAGTATTGATAAGAACTTGATAGTGAGTGGCAATTACTTACTAATTGTTTTGTAGTACTAGGGGCCTTGGCCCCCAGATTCGCTACGCTCGCTTTTCGGATCAGGCATTCGGCCCCTAATCAGGCTTATTCGTAAAAAAGACATAATTTCAACAGACAAAACCCGAAGATTGGATCAGATAGAATTTTACTGAGCTACACATTGCTTGGTTCTTGCATCGAAGATATTTTGTTATGGGAATCCGTATTGTACGGGTCCTGAGCTATACTCCACCTGGAGTGTGGACTCCGCTTATAATCACTGGAAAAATTATTTGCACTCCTCAGAAACACAATGATATTTAATGTTGCCATTCAAAAGTTCTATTAATTAGGAGCTAAAGCATAATAAAATCAGAACATCTGTTTCAGCTGTATTTTTAATAATGTAAAACCTATTGGACACCTTGCGAATTTACCACCCATGGCGATTTTTCATTATTTGGGGACTTGCGTACATGTAAAGTTAATAAAAGCTACGGAACAGATAGAATAGCCTGCCACCAGTGGCGACTTTTCATTATTTGGCGATTTACACATGCTCACAACCTATATTTACTGTTCATTTAAGGTTACCGGAAAACCGTTATCCATATTTCATTTACATAATCGTTTGCAGATTGGCGTACTTAACACCACGAATTATACCATCTCGTCGCTCTAGCAAATATCTAAAGTGTACTATAACTGCTATAATGGCATAGTTAACGCTGCCAAATATTTCTACTGGTAGCAAATAATCCAGCTGGACGAGAACCGGCTTTAAAATAATCTGCATTTTAATTATTTTTCATTTTCAAGATATTAGTTATTCTGTTTTGGAAAAACGAATAATCGCTCATTCTAAACTCCTGTTGTCTAAACGAACTTATTATTTGAAAATTGTCAACTTTGTGTAACACATTTTGAGTTACTTATTTCATATAGTTTTTTTTTTGGCGTAAAATAGGCATAATTCTAACTCATGTTTGTAAATTTCACGCGATTCTAGATACTTGGAAATGCTTTGTGGCAAAGGAATGAATGATTTTATGCCAAATCTGGCAACCATTCGGTTTATTTTTTCAGTTTTTTATTAATATCTTCTAAAATAATTCGATTTTTGAAATTTAAATCAGCTTAGCAGGTTCCTCGGAATTTTTTTAATCTGTGGGGACCTCAGTCGAAACTCAAATACCTACGGTTTAGGAGGAGATAGGTCCACAAGCTTTGACAGCGCCAGCGGCCTTTACTTTTTTTTAGAATAGAGAGAAACAAAATGAAATCCTTAAAATTTTCATAGTTTTTCTATTGCAGGAAAAGTTTTTGCTTTTTTCTTCCTATGAAAATTTAAATAAAAATAACTTTGTATTCTTGCTTTATCTTTTATAATGGATGTGGCCTGTAGATTCTTCTAAGTGGCTAATGATAATAAAAAAACCTTACCAGCCATTATGGCTGGTAGAAGCTTTTAACTTTGAAAAGGGTTAAAGAACTTGTTAAGTTGTGCAGTCTGTCACTATGAAAATTAGCAAGTAATCAAAATAGCAAATAAACTTTATAAACATATCTAGAGCAACAATAATACATACTGACTAGAAGCTTGTTCTGAAGCAGCAAAGAGTGTCAATAACTGTAGCTGTTTGATAATTTGCAACTGTGTAACTATTAAAAAAACTCTTGACAAAAAAGAATCAAAAAAGAGAATCTGCCATCCAGTCCAAAAATGCCTAAGCCCTTAAAATATTTTGAATTTTACAGTTAACAATAATTGAAAGATCTGCTGGATGCTTTTATATTGTCATTGCTCAATCAGAAAAAAGTAGTCTATCAGTTTTCATTTTTAAAAGATTTTTTATAGTGTAATAATATTTATTTTTGTTTGTTGTATTATTTTATTCCTGAAACAGTTATTCAAATTTTTTATAAATTTTCAGATGTCCTGTGTAAGGTCAACAACCAAATAAAAGAGAAATCACATGGTCGCCTTTTTGCAGTTATACAACTTGGTGAAAGGAGATTTAAAATAACAGCTGAAGATATCATTGCACTTAATACAAATTACCCTGTCAATGTAGGTGATCGTATCAGACTTGAAAAGGTAAAGTAGCCAATCATGTTATGCAAACAATGACTTTTCATCATTGTGTATTTCATTTTCATAATCACAGTACAGAGAACTTAATATACAAGGGATTTTTTTCCTCAGTCCACATACCTTATATATTGATAATCAAGCCTTCACAAACACCTGCTAATTTACACTAAAAGTCCTAAAGATACATTGTTCATTTGAGCTATATTTTTTCTTTTTTACTACACATGCGAAGACTTTCAAATGAAAAAATATTATCAGAAGTTTACTATATTCAAAATCCAGTGTTGTAGTGCTAAAAATTTTTTCCCCAGAATGTGTGACTCCGCACGCGAGGGGGGACAAGTTTATACACTCACACTTCCAAAAGTTAAGCACGAAGATGTAAAATGCAAAAAAATCAACAAATGCTGCTTTGATTGACACAAAATTCGGCAGGAAAGTAGCATATATATTTATGCATAAAACAAAATGAATAACTATGTACAGAAATGAAAACAGTATTAAATTTTTGTAAGTTATCAGATAATGACATGCTGGAGACTTAAGCAGAATTATGTATAAGTGAAAATAAACAGCATAAAATGAAAAAAAAAAGGGCATTAATAGGGTATGTGATCCCCCCCTCCCCCTCATTTGTATACAAATTTTGCATCTTGTGACCATGCTTTCAATTAGGTGGTGAACCACCGCAGAATTAAGCAATCGCCATTCTTATTGTAGAGCAGTTTCCAGCTCAATAAGACTGGCTGGATGTGGGAAACGTGACGATACAACACAGCCGAGAGCATCCCAAAGATATTCAATGGGATTAAGGTCGGACGAATATGCTGGCCACGCCATACACACAATCCTTTCACTCTCCAGGTAGCCATCGACGATGTCAGCTCTATGGGGACGTGTGTTATGGTCCATTAAAACCAAAGTAGAGCCAACTGCTGCAGCGTACAATCTCACAATGGGTTCTAGGACTTCCTCTCGATACCGGACTGCCGTCACAGAACCCTGTTTAAAGATCTGCAGGTCAGTGCGGTATCCTAATGAAATCCCTGCCCACACCATAATGCTTCCACCTCGGAATGTGTGATGTTCGGTGATGTTTTGGGGCTGATTGCGTGTTCCTTGTTCCCGCTAAATCCTTATACGCTTGTCATCTGTCTCCAGAGCAAATCTTGACTCATCAGTAAACATGACATTGCCCCAGTCAGACACAGTCCAATTGACATGTTCCCGGCACCACTTTAATCGTGCCCCTCTTGATTGGACGGATAGAAAAACACATACTCGAGATACCGGGCATACAGTCTACTCATATGTAATCTTCAGCATGCAGTAGCTGCAGATATCGCCTTATCAATGGACGCTCTAAACATAGATGTCACACATGTGGAGGTCGCTCTGTGATTCCGCTAGGCTAAAAAAGCAATATATCGATCTTCCGTGGGGGCTGTAACCCTTGGGTGACTGGTTACGGGTCTTCAGACAACTGTCTGTGTGGTTTGGAATTGTTTCCATAAGCGTGAAATTACAGAATGATGAACGCCGAAGAAAAGAGCAACATCTGTGATAGACTGTCCTGCTCAATACATCCAACAGCCCAACAGCTCTCAGAAAATTCCATTTGTCTTCTGAAAACCCTATAAACATGTCTAGCTTGAAAAAAAAAATCGTACGAATGTTCTCAACACCTTTCATCGTCACTTACATGCAACTCCTGTAACTCTTCACAATGGCGGCTTCTGATATGACTGCCTGTTTTGCATATTTCTCGGCGAGAACCCGTGATTGGCTAACTAACATACCTAATATGTATATATATATATATATATACTGGAGCTTGGCAGTTGCCAAGCCCCAGTGACTGTCGCCAACCATTTTGCATGATCAGCAAAGTATTTTAATACATTAAAATTGCACATATATTCCACTAACAAAAACATTAAAACAAAATACACTATCTATATTTAACCTAAAAAAGTCAGCAAATTCAGTAACAGGCAATTTAAAATGAGCAAACAGTGGGCCGTTTTTAACTAAAAAAACTACAGTGGATTAAGCAACCTAGTTGTACAGCTAATGTAAACTGGCAACACTGGCCCGTTTTCAACTCAAAAAAACATTGGTGGATTAAACAACCTAGTTGTATACCTCATATAAAGCCAGTATGATTAGAATAACACTTACAACAATATAAAAACTTCAAATAGTTTAAAATTCACATTAAAAACCTTAGAAATTGCAAAGATTTGTTTAAAAAAAGCACTTACCTTTATTTTTTAATTAACCACTCAAAAATTCCCTAACACCCACCGGCTTATAATGTAAAACCAGCATGCTTTCTTTTATTTACTTTTATACTGTCACTGCATTTCTAACAAACACACACATTGGCCGATAACGTAAAACCAACATGCTTTCTTTTATTTAGCTTTATATTCACACCATATTTCTAACAAAGACACACATACTTTCTTTTCATACTATAACATAACATATTTAATTCCCTTCCATCCATAACATGAAACCATTTCAAATTCCCAAACTGACGATACCCGTCTATGGTTGCCAGTCAAAAATACCACTGGCAGGTTACTGGACTCCCGCTGTACATCGCCCACCCTGGCACCAGAACAATCACCAAATGAAATGTAAACACAAACATTGATATGTAAACGAGCACCGGATACGGAATATAGTCCCATCTTAATGTATATTTAATGCAAACAAAGAAATTAAGACAATTGTGGATGCATCTGACCATGCATGACTAAAATGTTCTCTGGCTGTACTGGCACATGTTGGCTATTTTTTAATTACTGTTCTTTTTTTTTTTTTTTTTCTTTTTTTTTTTTTGCTTTTTTAAAAGTATACATAAATGTTCTATTATTAGAAAGAGCATTAGATACCAAACATTTGTACTACTTGTACCTTTTTCTCACTTTCATGGTGTACAAAATAGCTGCAGTTTAAATTTTTGAGATCTGAAACTCTTCAGTAGGTTTGCTTCATTGTTGTTGTAACTGAAAAGTACTTGTACACAAACCATTTTGAGGGGACTGAGACTAGTTTATGGCTGAAACCCTATTGGCAGACGTGCCAAGTCTCAGGATTTTGGACTGAGTCTCAAGCTTTTTAAAACTATTTTGGGTTTCAGGATTTTTCTTCATTTTCTCAGATTTTCAGGAGTATTCAGAAATTGTAACTTTCACCAGTTTTCTTATCGGGTTCACAAGAATAGAGCATTTGATTTGAAATAATGTATCAGAAATTTTTTTAAAGGTTTACATTAATAAATGTTCATTATGTTATGCTCATTATTTATCTAGTAAATAATGAGCATAACACAGGGATGGGTTTTTGACGTCAAAAACTGGTTTTGACATGACATGTCAAAAAGTGTCAAAACCCTGTCGAAAAGTGTCAAAAACTGATGAAAAGTGTCTAAAACCTAATGTTTCTTTTTTATGGTCATGAATAACAATTTTTAATACATTATATTTCACAATTAATGTAATTACATTAAAACTACATATCCCCCTTCATATTATTTGTCATGTTAGAACTAAATATCTGAAAAGGTAAAAAGTATTTGTGTAAGTACTTATACACATCTGTTTTTTTCCTCCTCTAAGTACTCAGCTTTTTCCAAATGTGTTAATATAAATAATTATATGAATTACTTTATGCATGATTTAGGATTAGAAGGGTTACTAAAACTATTCCTTATCCTTTATTCAATGAATAATCCTAAGTTATTTAAACATTTAAAAAAAATTCTAAATATGGGTATAAATAAATTTTCTGCATAAATACTACATATAAACCACATCTGTTTTTTATAAATATTTTCTGGGTAAGTAAATTAATAATTTGAAAATGAAATAATGATTTGCTATTATCAATACACTTAAAATTTTATAATACTCTTCATTTTATTATGTTAATAGTTTCCATTTAATTATTCAAAACAAGGGCAGTTTATTTTGGTGACAGTTTCTGTATTTATAAAACAACCTCCCTTTTCTTGGTTCAAGTTCATAGCTGTAAGCAACAACATGGTGTTAATCCTTTGTGAAATGTCTTTTGAAAGGCAAATAAATAGCAAACCTGTTTTTTCTTTGTATTCTAAAGTATGCACCTGGGTGGCCAGTGGTCAGAAGTGTGCTATCAGTTTACTTAGTGATAAGAGAGCTTGTTTGCAGCAAAATAATATTGTCAGTTTGGAAAAAATTTCTGAAACTAGCTAAGAACACTTTAGTCTTTCTTAAAACTAAGCTAAGCTATTTTCATGTAGTACTTAAATTTTGGTCAAATAACTGTATTATTCAGTTTTTATTTAATTTTTATTTTATTAAATCTGTTCTGTACATCATTAAAATCATGGATAAAGGTGGTAGGCCAAAAAATGCTACATGGAATGATTTTATTTGTGTGAAAGAAGGAAATAAAATTTACGGAAGATGCAAAAAGTGTAGACATACCATGGCCAATAGAGTGAATAGGATGAAAGTACATTCAGCGAAATGCAATAGTGGAGAACAAGAGAAAAAACAAGACAAAGTAAATGAGGAACAAAGAGTGCATATGGAAACTGATGATACAAGTCTAAAGAAAAGTCATGAATTATTTGAAGTAAATGAATGTACATCTGGAGTTGCAGGTCTTAAAAGAGTTTGTTTACAGCAAAATAACATTTCTGATTACATAGTGAAAACTGCACCCAACATGAAAAAACAGCTGGATCTAAAACTTGCTAAATTTTTTTACAGTTGCAATATCCCTTTTAATGTTGTTGAACAAAACGAATTTCTCAAGCTCATAAATTTGCTACGCCCTGGTTATAAACCTCCTACCACAAAAGCATTATCTGGCAGTCTCTTAGATGAAGTCACTGAAGAGTTAGAAAAGCAAATGAAATCAGAACTTCAAGGAAAGGAATGCACATTAGTTGAAGATGGATGGAGTAATATCCATAATGAAGCAATTATAGCTTCCAGCCTGCATGCTGAGGGAAAAGTTAAAAACAGCAGTATATCACCAGAATTTCTACAGCTGATGGTGCGTTTGCATTCTTGTCCTCACAGTTCAGCATCAATAGAAAGAATCTTTTCCAATTTTGGAACTATCCAGACAAAGTTACGTAATAAACTTGGATTACAAAAAGCTGCAAAACTTATGTTTTGTTACTGCATGCTCTGGGGTAAAAAGGAATTAGGGTAAAATGTAATTGTGTAAAACTGAAAATGTTTGTTTTATTTGTAATTTCACATATTAACTTAAGCAAATGTATTTTCAGTTTAAAAAAATAAATAGGTTGATAATTTTTTTTTTTTGTGTACATTTTTTTTTTTTTCATAAATACTTTTTTTCTATTTTTATAGTAGCTTATTTAGCTATTTTCTATCAATACAGCTTGAACCAAACTCAAGTTTCGGGGTTATCTTGTCAACAAAATAATAGTTTGCATTGTCCAAAGGTTTATTCTAATGTATTAAGTCAAAAATTATTATAGTTGTACAAGTATTTTTGTTACAAAGTAGTTTTAGGACAAAATTTTAGGTTTTTGACACTTAGTGTCAAAAAGGAGGTTTTGACATGACGGTTAAAAACACGGTTAAAAACAGATAAAACCACCAACTGTCAAAAACTTGCCAACTCTGGCATAACATAATGAACACTTATTTAAAGCTCTACGAGATTGTACATAATTTAAAGCTGTACGAGATTGATAAATGTTTAAAAAAATTTTTGTTGCAAAATTAAATATTTCAAATTTGACTGTTATATCTTTACATAATTTTTAGGATATGAATAATTTCTCATACATATTTTGATTTATGTTTTCCGATATTTCTTGCATAATTATTAGGCAAGTTGGAGTGTATAGGCTGATTAATTTTATTTTTTACCAACTATGTGAAAAATTCCAGAGCTGGGAATCGAACCCAGGACTGCCGCATAACGTGCGGGTGCTCTACCACTGAGCTACTCTGGGACGATTACCAGATGAAATTTCTCGCATTAGAACCGTTGGCATTTATCTTCCTCTGCAAACCATAGATAGAACAGGTGAAACAATTAATTCGCGACAACTCCGTTATGCCGCGGAAATTATATTTTTTAGAAAGTGATTCCATAAACCTTTCAAGTTAATAGGCAAGTTGGAGTGTATAGGCTGATTAATTTTATTTTTTACCAACTATGCTTTCTTGAATAATATTCCGATAGAATATATTTGGATATTAAAGGTAATTTTTTGAAATTGAATTTATTTACATTGTACATCTCAGATAATAGGTTACTGCTAAGTTAATATGAATATGCTTTGCATACAAAAAAGTATTGATAATGTGTACATTTTGTGCTGAAAATGTATGAGTAAGAAATCTTAGGATTTTCACTGTAAAAAATAGATCTCAGGCTTTATCGTTTTTGAAACTTGGCATGTCTGATGCAGACCCAGATAATATAGATGATAATGCAAACGCCATTCATAGAAGATTTTCAAACTTTGCAGACAGCTTTTATATATATTTTTTACAAATGTCTTTATTATTAAATTATTTTAAAATAATCATGAGAGAATAAGATAATAAAAATAAAATAGTATAGTAATATGACAATGAAAAAAAAATGTAAGTAAATCATGTTTATTATGTTTGGTTTTACAAAATAATCAGTCAATAACAATGCAGTCAAACCTCATTAGTATGTCACTATCAAGCCACTTAAAAATGACCTGCAGAATGGAGTGACTTCTTAAGCAGAGTTTATATTAAATGTAAGATTAAATTCCAAATGTTATATAATAAGAATTTAAATGATGGATGATAAAGAAAGATTAAAGGTGGTACATAGTATTTATAATTTAACTGTACAATCTGTCATATTTAATCTGCCATCGTACAGAAGTTGAAATAAATAATTTCCCGGATGAATTAAATTTGTAAACTTAAAATTTGTTATAACTATCTTTCTAAGGTATAACAATCTTTCTAAGGGAAAATGCTGACAATCATGCTCAACAAAATTAAGTGTTTTTGATAGATGACCTTGACAAAGAAATAAGACCGAGTTTGTATATTGCATTCTTAAAAGTGATATCTTAAGCCAGGGATGGGCAAACTTTTTCGGTCGCGGGCCACAAGTCGAAAAGAAAAAGTTTGGCGGGCCAAGATAAATTTTTCTAAAATTTTAAAAACAATATACATGCATTACAATTTAAATATGTTAATGAGATGAATGAAATTGCGATTTCAGTTTTAAAAGTTTCTCATATTGAGGTTCAAAGTGAGATGTACTGATTCTAAGGAACGAGGCTAACTGTTCATCTGTCAGTCTACTTCTGAAAGAATTCTTTCTGAGGTTCACAATTGAAAGTACTTGTTCACATATATAAGTTGAAGCAAACATAGCACTGATTTTCTGGGAGTGAGATATTAAATTTGGGAAACTTACTGTCGATAATGATTTGTAAAACTAACTTTCGTATATTTAGAAACAACTGCTTGAGATGATTGTTAGATCGCAATTCCATTAATTCAAGCTGCAAATCGGACCTCACTGCTTCCCAATTTACGTTGAAAGGCGTGGTAAAAATATCCAATTCTGTTTGAATGGCACTGAAATCTTTAAATCTGCGTTCGAATTCAAAATGCAGTTTTTCAAGCCATCTTCATAATTCTTAATATGAATATATAATATATAAATATATATTTTCTTTTAATTTCCGTCGGACTGGCAAATTTAAAATTCTATCCGCGGGCCGGATAAAACCTTCCGGCAGGCCGTAATTTGCCCATCCCTGTCTTAAGCAAAGTGGTTGAAAAAATAGCAATGCAATAAGCGGAGTACAATATGTGAAAAGGCATATTAGAAAAATCGGGACTTCTGAAAGATGATGTAATATGTGGCGTGGTGTCTTATCTACATGACTTAATAATGAGGTTGGATTGTATAAACTTTAGTTTAAAAGTAGTATGTTACTTTAAGGTGTTTTGCTGTTGTCAGCGATATAGAACTCGGAAGGCACACAGCCTTTTTTTGCAAAAAGCTTTTGAGAAATTATTTGAGTTCGCGGACAGTTTTACATTTTATTTAGGTCTGGTCTGATAGTTGCAAGTATAAGTGTGACTTGTGTAGGCAAACAGCGTGTATGTACAGGTCTTTATAGTTGTGGTATTTTTTTCTGTGGTTATGGAACAGCTGCTAATATATATTGATTCAGTATTCTGTTTATTGAAGCCTTCAAAAGGCTGCCGACAAGTACTTAAGAAGATGAATAGTTCGTAGGAAGTGCTTATTTTTTTTCTTCAGCCTGCTGTATGCACCAAGACTTCTGACTAGCAATTTGATATGTGTTGTGTTAACCCATGTGTGGAAATAAGGCAATGTATAGTGTGACCAAAAAATCATTGTGTGCAACTAAAAATTGCAGTTGAAAGATACAAAAGGTTTGGCACCACCAATTTTTGGTGGTGCCACTAAATATTTACATCTTATTTGCAACCCTGTGGAAGCCCCTTTCATTCAATTATTCCCCTATTCATTTAATTTGAATGAATATTGTTATTGTTTAGCAATCACTTTTGAGGCTTACTTTGGTAAATTTGCCTTTTAGTGTCGAACCCCCCCTTTTAGTAGTTTTCACAGGAACAGATCTTGTGTTATTTGATACATGCTTCAGAACTTTCTATTTCTTTTATGTAGATATAAGTGGATGAAATTTTCATTTGTTGTTTGAACTATACTAATCTTTCTTTTTATGTCTCTGTTTTTTTTTTCAGGTACTACTTGTTGGCAGTTCTGAATTTACTCTTTTAGGAAGACCAGTTTTAAGGTAAATAATTAATCAATTAAAATTAATAATTTTTTTTTTTTAAACCTTAGAATACACTGCACAATTTTTTCTTCTGAGTACAGTGGTGGCATGTCATTAGTCGACAAAGGGGCCTGGCCCCACTTTGTAATTCAAAATCTTTTTTATTTTTTATTTTATAACATTTATTTTAATCATATACTTTTATATAAAAAATACAAATTTTATACTACTTGAAAATCATCAATTAAAAAATTTCTTTAAAGAATGTCAGATACATTTCCCCCCCCCCCCCCTGTTTTAAGCATTCAAGCATGATTTAAGCATTTCGAGCTCATTGCTATCCCGAAATTTGATGTCCTGCTCTGAAAATGGAGTTGGTATATTTGGCATACAGTCTATGTTGAAGCATGGTTGGCTTGGCTTCAGAGTAGTTTGCTTGTCGCAGTCTTTAGGACCAGCCAGTATGCATCCAGGAATGGCATTCTTCATTAGAGTAGGACGGAATTTGCCATAGTTATTAACAAAATTAGCCTTCCCAGTAAGAAATCATTTTACATTTGCATTAATTTTCATGTCAAATGTTTTACTGTAATGAATATATATTTTACTAGTTTATTTTAATGATTTATAAAATTTGGTGTGTGTATTTTATTTTTAAAAGATTGATTTTAAAACAATGAATGCATTTTAAAATTTTTAATGAGCAGCTGTAAAAAATTTAAACAAAGAAAAATTTAAAATATCGTGGAAAATGGATTTACAGTTAACAGTAGACTAGCATTTCAAAAAGTAATACTTAAACTATGAGACTGGTAAAGTATGTCAGATATCTTAGATAATCATTTCCCGTTTAAAAAATGTTCAATACTTAATGCTGTGTGCTCGAGAAGTAGTGCTCTATGTGCATTCACCTTTTTACCAATTTAACTCAATTACTTAAGTTAAAAATATATACCATAAAAATCTAGATTAAAAGAAGTTCTGGCTGGAAAACACCTTTTCGGTCACCAATCATGATGATGGACATTGCCATACTGCCCTCTGTTCTGCTTGTTATCGTTACTGATGTCCCATTCCTTGCCCAGGTGCTATCTTTTGTCTAAATACACATAAGCTATGTCATTGACAGCTTCGAGGGTTGAGATTATTTCTATTGCATTGCAGTAAAAATCATAATTTTTATTTTGATTAGCGATTTCCTCAATGTTTAGATCTATTAATATGGTTTCTTTTTGAGCGGTACAAGATAGGGATGTGCTTAATTTTCTAAATTTTTAAGTGGCAATGTGTTCCTTTTTCCTTTCTTTAATATTCCTTTTACTTATGCCTATGTAGTATCTTTTTTTATTTGTGTCATTAAATTTTAGGTGTATTTTCTTAGGTACTTGAGATTTCTTCTTTGTCAGTTGAATCTTTGTCCGCATAAATTCTTTTAAATGCAGTCACATTTGGTTTGATTGTTATTTTAATTCCTTTCTTATTGGCAGAATGAGCTGTTTTCATGCTAGCTCCTCTGCAGTAGAAGGGGGGTGGTAGTGGTGGTGGTGATGGTGTATTTACTTTTTTTCAGGTTGTTTATTATCAATTTTCTCAAATTTTTTAAGTCTATTTTTAAAGTTTTGAAATGAGTTAATTAGGATAACCATCATCTTTACATCGATTTTTCAATGTTAATTTTGTCCCTTAAGAGGGTATCGTTGGAGCATACTTTGATGGTGCAGTTTACATAAGATCTGATGGCAGTCATTTTATAATTACATGAGGTTTTTAATTTATAGTTGATTATTTCATTGTTATTTGTTGGTTTTCTGTAAACTGCTGTTAGAAAATGATTGGGTTTGTCATGGATTATTTTGATGTCAAGGTAATGTAGAATATTGTTGTTTTCCATTTCATAGGTGAATTTGATAATATCAAATTCAGCTATGAAATGAAAAACATAGGCGTAGTTAAAAGGAAAATTAAAGAAAAGAAAAAGGAGCACATTGGCAAATTAAAATTTGGAAAATTAAGCACATCCCTATCTTATACCGCTCAAAAAGAAACCATATTCATAGATCTAAATTTTGAGAAAATCGCTAATCAGAACAGAAATTAGGGTTTTTACACCAAAACAATAGAAATAATTTCAACTTCCAAAGCTTTTATGGCTTAGCTCATGCATGTATGGACAAAAAATGGTGCAACATGATCCTAGGCAAGGAATGGTATATTGATAGAAACAATAACAGAGATCAATCTGCCGATGAGAATGAGAACATGCGATGACTGTGGTCATGATAGGTAGCCAAAAAGGCACTTTCTGCCCAGAACTTTTTAAATCTAGGTTTTTATGGTTTGATTGATTTTTTAATTTAAGTATTTTAAAAATAAACCTTTTATTAATTGAACTCAACTATTTTGGCCCCACCACTAAAATAGGTCATGAACCGCTACTGTCTGAGTACAAGGGTTAGTGATCCTCTTCATAGAAGATTTTTGCCAGCCATGAATAATTAAAAAGCAACTAAGTAGATGTAAAAAATGAATCAGATACATTGGTGCCTTGGTCTGTTACAGTTATCATGATATCGATTACTGTCATTAATTAAAGTGCATTTTGTCATAAAAAAAGAGATTTAATTGAAAATCAAATAATTTGTGTCAGCTTTCTTACACAATCATAATATATGTTACAATGCCTGATAAAACTTATTTAATATGCCATAAGAACATACTAAGCATTATTTATTATATTTTAGGTGTTGCACTGGCGTCTCAAATTTGTGTGTCTCAGGGACTCAAGAGACTAAATATTTAGAGTCTTTTGCTAGAATTTTCTGAATCATTCTCTATAGCATTAAAAAATAATAAAAATAGTTATTTTCTTAACTGATGTATGTAAAGGTAGATTCATAAGGTAGTCTAAGATCTTAAAAAATCTATTCACAAAGACTTAATGATTTGTAAGAATATTGATTCTTTTTGGAAAAATGGGTAAAATAGTAGTGAGTCAGCATGATTCCTATTTGCCAACAAAATTTACTTTGCAGTAAGGAATTCTTCATGTAGATACAGAATTACCAAGAAGTACCAGTTTTCAATAAAGGGATATCTGGACTTACTTTGTGACATATTTTTTTTCTTTGAGGGGAGGGGGGAGAGGGGGAGAAGCTAATATAAAAAAAATGTGTTGCCTAAATGAAATGTAAGATAAAATAAGATATTATTTTGCCTACTCTAAAGCAATGTCCTTTTATTTATGGTTGGAGGCTGAAAGTTTCTTGGCCCTACCCTCAATTTGCTAGCATTTTTGTACAAGCAGGCTTTTTTTTTTAGATGCCCTATTTTGGTAGTTTCTGTCTTATTTATAAAATGTCACTGAAAAGATTCTTAGTTTTCATTTATTACCTGCAATTTTGTTAGCAAGCTTCAAATTTGTTTTGATTTATTTATATCACACATTTTGAATTGCTTTCCATTTTACCAAAACAGTCTTGATTTGTTCTTACCCACCATCCTGATTTTCAAATTTCCATTTGTTTTTAGTCATAATACTGCTTGAATGATTCTTTTAATTTAACAGTAGTCAGAGCTCAACCATTCATCTCCAGTCATTTATAAACATCTTACGCAGTTTTCTACAATAGCCTTCTCTCTTTTGTATCTTTTATATAAAGTTTTCTTATCATCAATACAAGGACACTTTCCTCCACTCTGCTTTGAGAAGTTAAATCATAGTCCAAAGCCTGTGATTTTCTAGTCAAGAGTTTTTTTTCTTTCTTTTATACTCATTTGTCGTTATTTGAGGGTGTCATTTGCCAAGGCATCTCTGTATTGATATGCTTAATTTTGCTGAGATGCTAAAACATTCTGAATGGTGCAGTGCAGTAAAAAAAAAAAATTATGACAGTGCTTCTCAACTTTCTTTTTTCTACAAACCCTTGACCTACAACAGCTTCACATACACTAATCCTATCCTTGTTATATATAATTACTAGTATCAACATTAAAATAAATAAAAACTTTGTGAAAAAACACTCATGAAATGATACTTATAGCAAGATACTATTGTTTTGACTGAAAATTTATTCAGTCTTCATCAGTCAAAGCCCTTCATCTCACAAAACAGCGGGAACTGAAAAAGACAAATAAACAAGCATGTTGCCACTTGGAAAAAAGAAAAAGCAAAAAACCATGCAGATTAAAAGAAGGGGGGGGGAAGGGGATGGGATAAAAAGAAAAGAATAAAATAAGGTCAAACAAAAATACACAAATAAATAATAATAACAATAATAATAAAAAGCAAAAAAGAACACACGGACACATACACGCAAAATAAAACACAATAGGAAACAGAACAAACAAAAGAACAAAAAACAAAAATAAAATAAAAACACAAATAATATTTTTTTATGAACACACATACAGAACAGCACTTTATTTAATTTATTTTTAATTAATAAATATATAAAAATAATAATAGTAAACATAAACGAAAGACAGAGACACACACACAAAAACCAAACCAAAAGAAAAGAAAGAAAGAAAATAATAGATTTAAAAAAAAAGGAGGAAGAAAGAGGGGGGGGGGGAAAGAGAGAAAGAAAGAAAAAGAAAACTGGCAGCAAAAAAAGAGGGGGGGGGTGAGTAGAGAATAAAGAAGAAAGTGAATGGAACCTTACAACAACAGCTTCCAAGCAGAATCAACAAAAGGAATAGAAGAACCATCGTTCACAAGACATTCCAAGTGCTGGGTAATGGAAAAACCTTCCAAAAAATCAAGATGAGACAAAGACTGAGGACTGCACAATATCTTAGCCTTTGAAAACTGAAAACGATGATTAGAATTCCAAAAATTTGAAGTAATAGAAGATTTGGAAAGCTTGTGTTTGGAAACATATCATTATCATGCTCTTTGAGCCTAAATTTGAGAGCTCTTCTGGTCTGACCAATATAGCCCAAATCACAAGATCCACAAGAAATGTAATAAACACCTGAACGGTTCTCAGTAGGAATAGGATCTTTAAGGGAAGAAAATTTAAGTTTATTTACAGGTTTAAAAATGACTTTGAAACCAAAATTTTTGAGAAGTTTAGAAATCTTGTAACATAAAGGTGAAAAGAAAGGCAGTACAATTAATTCATTATGAAAAACTAATAGTACTAATAGAAATATTAGGCTTATTAAATTTAGAAAGAGCTTTATCAATAATAGAGGGGCTAAAACCATGAGAGACGGCTAAGGATTTTAAGTAATTAAGCTCGAGATGAAGAGTCAGAGCAAATTTTGATAGCACAAAACACATAAGTGTAAAAAGCAGAAAGCTTTTGCTGGTAAGGATGATTAGATAGGGCACGAAGAGGTAAAGAAATAGTGAAGGGTTGCGGAAAACAGAAGTAGAGAAACTGTCAGGATTCCTAGAAACAAGAACATCCATAAAAGGTAAAGAATTGTTGCACTCCTCTTCTAGAGTAAACTGGATACATGAATCCACAGCATTAACAATCAAAAGTAAATTAGAAATATCACAATTAGAATCCACTAGAATGAAAGTATCGTCAACATATTTGACCCAGCACAGAAAATTAAAGACTTAAAAACTTTTCTTCAAAATAATGTATATAAATATCACATAAAAGAGGTGAGAAAGGATTACCCATAGCAAGACCCTCAGTTTGTTTATAGAATGAACCATTAAAAATGAAAGCAGTTTGTTTAACATAAACGTTTACCGAAGATATAAACTCCTTAATCTCAATAGAAGAATAATGAAACTCACTTAAACGTTTTTCCAAACAGTCAATCGCACCTTGGATAGGAACATTAGTAAATTAAGATTTAACATCAAGCGAAAGCATTTTACAATTGGTAGGAGAAAGAAGTTTGTTAACAAAATCATAAGAGTTTTTAACAGTGAGAGTATTACTCGCAATCAAAGGTAAAAGAGTATGTGAGAGGAAATGTTCAAGGTTATAAGAAGCAGTATCAATGTTAGAAACAATGGGGCGAAAGGCAAGCGAAGGTTTATGAATTTTAGGAAGGGCATAGAAACGAGCACAGTTAGCAATAGAAAGACTAACATGACGTTTAGTTCGATTATTTAAGATTACAGAAGATTTCACAGTGTGTTTAATTTCAGAAAGGTGACTGTTAGTAGGATCAGAATTTAATTTAGTGTATGGACCAGTGGTTAGCATGTTATTAATGCTATCAACATAAGAAGATTTATCAAATAAAACAATATGGCCACCTTAATCAGCTTTAGTAATGAGTAAATTAAGGTTAGAATTAAGTTCTTTGAGAGCAGATTTTTGAGAATGAGAAAGGTTAGATTTGGCATGCATATCAATCGAAGAGATAGTATTAGCAATAAGATATCGCAAAGTATCAAGCTGGTTAGAAGAGAGTTTACTATTTTTAAAAGAGTTTTTCATTGGAGCAATTAGTTTGGAAAATGAAAGGTTACTAGCACGAGAAAAATTCAAACCTAAACTAAGAACATCTCTCTGAGAATCGGTTAATAAACACAAAGAGAAATTAACAACAGTGTCCCAGTTTTTTATCCCATCCCCTTTTTTCCCCTTCCTTTAATCTCTGTGGTTTCTCACCTTTTCTTTTTTCCTAGTGGCAACATGCTTGTTTGTTTATCTTTTTCAGTTTCCACTGTTTTGTGAGACAAAGGGCTTTGACTGATGAAGATTGAATAAAGTTTCAGTCGAAACAATTGTATCTTGCTATAAGTATCATTTTATGTGTTTTTATTTTCACAAAGTTTTTATTGATTTTAATGTTTAACACCAGTATTTTGAGGGAGTTTTCTGTAGCATCAACATATTCAGCTACAGCAATAACTCAGCAGTAATACAGAGATACTTTTATTTTTACTAGTTATGCAAAAAAGATGTACATTGGTAACTATACACATTTAATAATAATAATAATAATAAATTAAATAAATATGTGTATATGCAGGTTGGTGAACCATTATTTTTTCTAACCTCAATTAGTGACTGAAAATTATTTTGGTATGAGCATATACAATTTCAAAGTTATCTATTGATGTCTGCATTCCATTTTTTTTTCTGCATATCCCTTGAGACCATTTCATGTACCCTTGGAAGTACAAGTAGCACAAGCCCCACTTAGACAGATAGCCCTTGTGCTTTAACGAGAAACAAACAAATGTAGGTCTAGGATTTAAACTGTGACATGAAGATTGAATAAAGTTAGGTAATGGTCATCAATTTTAATGCACTGATCATCAATTTTAATGCATGTTTTACTACAATTATTGCAAAATATACAAATTCCTGATACTTGTTTTATTCTCCTTGCAGCAAAGATCTAGTTCGAATTGATGCAACAGTAATAGAAAAGACATATATTGTACCCAGACCACTGTATCGACATGGACGGTTACGTTACAAACGTCTCCATTGTAAGTATTCTTAAACTTTTACATTTATAAACAAGAATTTCTTTTTTATCCAATTGTTCATTTCAGCATATGCACACTTATTAACTGTTTGTAGTTCCTGTACTGTTCCCCCAATTTTGTTGATTCTGAATTATGCCTTGTTTGTACAAATTTATTGGATTAAATATGTAACTTTGGATTATCAAAATGTCCGGATTTTTAAAAAACCAAAGAAAAGCCAGCTGTGGTCCTAACAAAAAGAAAACTTGCTAAATGGTTAATAATTCACTTTAAGGGTTAAATAACTAAAGCAGATAAAGAAAACTTAATTAATATGAACTTAAAATAATGTATTTTAATGAGAGAAATACATACATATGTAATATATAATATTTACAGCTAAGGGAAAAAAAATGCCCACTTGCTCTTTATTTGGCCATTGTTCGTCGTACAGCAAAGTTATATATAACATTCATTTGCAAATAACACATACTGTAATCTCCTATTAATTTAATTTGCATAAGGGACTGTGTACAAATTTAATTCTGTATCAACTTCGTTCTTTTCAATGGTGACACCCTATTTTGACTTTATTAAACAAAAGAAAACCTTCAAATTACCCTAAATATACACCAGTTTTGTACGATAATTTCTGAAGATATTGCGAATTCTTATTTGCATGATTTTAAAGGGTTTTCTGCAAATTGAAAAACACTATATGTAGGTTCTGAACTTTTCACCTTTCAATTATTTTGCCTATGGTAGTTAAAAGAAATAAATGCTATATTTACAAAGACAATACTATTTCTAGTCTTAAAGTTTTTGTACTGGGAATATCAGATGGTAGAAATTAGAAAATTAGAAATTAGTTATTTAGACGGTAGAAATTAGTTATTTAGTCAGTGGTCCAATGACTTATGACCCCATAACTTCCTTGGTCCATATACATGATTTGGGGAAAAAATGCAAAAAAACTGCTTATAATTTTGAAATTGTTATTGAGTATTTGAAGGTTCTCTTAGACAGGTGAAATGTTACCAGGACTAAGAGGCTGTTCTCTGCTCTTCTGACTAAAAGCATGAATGTTACTCAGCTATGGTCAAACTTGAGTTTGACCATAGATGAATAGTTTAATGTTTGAAAATGCATTTGTTTGAATTTCAAGTGAACAAGTAATATTAAAAATTTTTTTTTTAAGTCAATTCCTACTTAGGCCAGCAAATAAAAATTGGCAAAATATCGCCAAATTTGTCGCAAAAAATAATATTGCATTTTGCATAACTCTAAAACTTGTGCCTCCCTCAAGAATTATGCTAAAATTTGGCGGTATTTCGGCAAAACTTGCCAAGGTCGACAAAAAATGACGAGATTTTGAGCATGGGCAAAAAAATGACTGACTATCACCAAATTTGGCAATATTTTGCCAAAACTCACCAAGGACGAAGACAAATGGCGATATTTTGGGCATAGACCAAATGACTGACTATTGCCAAATTTGGCAATATTTTGCCAAAATTTGCCAAGATCGATGACAAATGGCGAGATTTTAGCCATGGACCAAACAATGACTGACTACAGATGTAATATATTGAAGATGTCCATAAATATTAATCTATTGAAATTCTTTTGGGTCGTCCTGTAAATAAACTCCCCAGTAGATTGGAACCAAAAATTGAGATGCACAACTAGATATTATAATAATCTTATATATGAAATTTCAACATTCTACGACTAAATAGTTTTTGAGATTTGAGAGTAAAATACATACACACGTACGAAAGTCACTAAGCTTCGCGACTTTGGTGTAATTCTTAAGGGAGCCACGTGACCGTGGTTGGACCATTACCTAACTATTTGGTAGGATGATATTATACTTGAAATGGATGAATGCCCCTAAAACTGCCATTGACCGTAAAGTGTTGGAAATCTTTTGAGTGTTCCTGTAGCAGCACTATAAATGATAAAGACACTTTTGTCGATGGAAAAATTCATTTTGTAATCCATAACAGCATATATCATTTGTGAGTCGTTTGAACTAGCCTAATACCTCTAAAATATGCTTTAATGAATTTCTGCTGTATTAAAAATCTTTTTGCAGCCCTGTAGATAAACTATCCAGTTGAATGGACCGAAATTGCGGGTGCACAGCTAGATCTGACAACATTCCTGAATATAAAGTTTCAACATTCTACATCTAATATTTTTTGAGATATGCGAGTTTAATGAATTTCGGCCCATAGAGAGTAATGTATTTCGAATCTTTTGGGCGGTCCTGTAGATAAATTATCCAGTCGATTTGAACCAAAACTGTACTAGCATCCAAGTCTAAAAAAATTACTCGAACTTGAGTGGATGAATAAAAAAGTATTTTATTAATGAATGAAAATTTGTACAAGATAAATATAAGGAGAGTGTGAGTTAATAATAGGAATTGAAAAATGCAGTTACTTTTTTGCTGACTCAGTATTATCACTGTGTTATTTCACTTTCTTCAATAAAGTGATAATATTTTTATTAATTTTTTGTGGTGTTTTAATTTACAGCCTGATGGAAATTTAGACAAAATGTGAATGTTTGACAAAGTATGGGGAAGTCCAAAGACCTGATATTTCAGATATTGAAAAAGATCAAATTCATGCGTGGAATTCTGAGGATGTTAGTTTTTAAAAAAATGGACATTGTATTGAAAGACACACATCTACTGTATCTAATTCTATAAATGGAAAATATTTTATTTGTTGGGAAATAGTAGTGGACGTTCAACAATAGATGATTTATAGAATCACCACTAAACTGTACAAACCTCCAATTTATTTGCTTAAAAATTTGCTACTTTTTAACACCACTAACTTTTACTATTTTTGTACAAAAGGAATCAAATTTACATTTACTTTATGCTATTTTCAAAAAATTATCACTTAATAAATTTATATATGGTTTCTAACTCTTGAAAATAAGACATTTTAATTAATACAAATTAAACTGCTGAACGTAAAAATTCGAAATTTTGCACAGCCATGCAAAATTACGTTCTGCATCTATTTCCACTGAAATTTAGCTAGGTCGCTTTTCATAATTTTTTAAATATTAATTTAATAATTCATATTAATATTTTATTAAAAATTATAATAATAGTAAATTATGTTTGGGTCATTTAGTTCTGATAGTACAAATAAAATTCATCTTTATTACATGAGATATGAATTAAAGTGTGAAAAAAAGATTTTAACGTAGGGAAAGGGGGATTTTGGAAACTCATAACTCACTCATTTTCAGTTCAAATTTATTGAAAATTGGTATCTGGGGTTAAAATGAGCTAAATTTTTGAAATTATGAAGTGAAATCTAGGATTTGCCATTTGGAAAAAAAGTTAGTCTGAATTTAAATATGGAGATTGCCCCTTATGCAAATTTTATGTATAGTAAATTAAAGCATATGTTAATCATAAATGATTGGTATATGTAATGTTGTATGACAAACGATGGCCAAATGAAGAGCATTTTTTTTTCTTAGCTGTACATATATAATGTATTGGCAAGAATACTGTAGCGTTTATACATTGTCATAATTTAATGTAGTTTAAACAATTAAAAATATCTTTATTTAAATAATTGTAATGATAATAATAATAAAACTTGCAAACTTAATTTGAATGTATTTTAACTGTTAGTATTTTTTAGCACAAAATAATAGGCATGAATAAAAAGCACAAATATATATAATAGAAAAAACAGTTGTTTTGGGTGTAATTTGCGGGGATGAGATTCTTCAGACTTTTGTCTGATTTTCAGGCTTTTTCGATGTTTCAAGAAATTCAGTTTTTTCAATTTTTTAAATATTTTCCGATTTTTTAAAATTTTAATCAATACAAAATTATATATAATTAGGATAAATTTAATATCAGTAGTAATTACAGTATTTATTGAACATGAAATTCATACGTATTATTGCTCAAATGTTCGCACAATTTTTCAGACTTTTTCCTATTTTGTCAATCTCATCTCTGAATTTGAGTTGTTTTGACAGGCAGCATTATTGATGCTTTACTGTAATTATAAAATATAGTTTTACTGGTATTCCAAGTTTCAGAATTTTCATATTTTGGACCTCATGATTTTTCTTAATTTCTTCAGTTTTTAAGAGTTCACAGAGATATTGCTTCTTGTACAATTTCATCTACAAAGCATAAATGGAAAAGTTTTCACTTTTAATTAAGATAACAGATAGCAGTGCAAACCAATGGCTAAATTGATAAGACACTGAACATTGGGAGTTGGCTGAAATATACAGCTCCGAAGAATGAAAATATGGCCAAGCTGAATACATATTTGAAAACATTTTTTCATATCATATTTGCTGATTGATCTCTAAAAGTCTCCAACCTTGGCGGCCGTTGGTGCAATTTTGGATGTTGGCACATGACTCCCGTTGGTCCATTAGCCAACTATATAGTAGGATGGTGTTGTGCTTGAAATGGGTGAACATTTGCAAAACTACCATTGACAGTAATGTATTGGAATTCTTTTGAGTGCTCTTGTAGAACTGCAAAGATAAAGGATAGGCACAAAAGTTTTGATGGACAGCTTTTTCTTGCAATCCTTAATAGCATATATCAATTTTCTTTTATTTGAAATTCCCATATATCATTAAATTATGTTATAAAGAATGACTATCATGGAGCTTAATGTATTGCAATTCTTTTGAGTGATCCTGTAAACGCTTTTAAATGCTACTTATACTGTTTTCAGTTGGTACTGTATGTAGGAATAAAATACGTAAATTTTGTAGTAATTTATATGTACCGTATATTTTTACAATGTATATTTACTCCAGTGAGAGCATGGATGGACTGACAGACAAACCAAAATCAAACACTTTTCCAACTTGGAGATAAATAACACCTTGAGATATGAGACACTGTGTGGCAAAATATTGGGGACTATGCAAGTCCCCACTATTTTTGTCCAGTGTGAAAAGTACCTTTTTATGTGTGTTATTATTCAAAGTTTTATTTATCTCATCTTTTAACACGTTTCTTTTTGAGTGTTTTTTGTTACATTTCAACTTTGTGCAAAAGTGTTAAAAAGGAAGCTACTTAGGAATGACAAAGCAAAAAACAACAGAAAGAATGAATGAACAAGCATATTAATGATCTGAAATTCAAACAAGCTAAGTACAGCGATTTCATGTTTAGCCCAAAAGACAAAAATAGGAATAAAGTATGATAATATTAAGAAAATTGCAGATTTTAAGACCAAAGCATATGCCCTTTTTTGAGAATCTAGAGATTTTTTCAACAGATAATGCTATAAACAACATGACATACGTAACTGTTGATGATGTATGGAGCACCTTGTTCGTTCAACGAAATAAAGTCAGTACAACTGATGATGGCCCCGTGTGAGGCTGAAATATATTTTAGACTTTTAGGTGTTGTTTTTACTAAGCTCATAATCTTCTATGATCTTCTGATAATCTTCTATGGTATAATTTGAAAAATAAAATTCAGTTTTAAGGCAGATTTCTTTTAATTTTACCCTGCTAACTTTTTTTTTATTTTAATCAGAAAATATTTAATCGTCTATTTCTTAAATAAGATTTTTTTCAACAATTAAAAAGTATTTTAATTTTTTATATAGTTGCAGTAGATAATTGTGAGAATTTAATTAGCCATTTTTAAATTTTTTTGCAACACAGTATTTTATCAGCATGTGTTTTAAAAAGAGGGATAGATCAGTTTTTGAAATAGGGAAAAAGAGTTACTATAATATTGTCATTTGTGGCTTATGAATTTTATACAGATAATGCTTATTCATTGTGTAATCCGCAGCTTATGTTGTTTAAAATTTTATGTATGTTTTATCTTGCAGGGTTCCGTACAGCTTATGTTATCTTTTGTATTAACAGTATAGAGTTCTTGAATTCTTTAGACACTCTTCCTGCAGTTGAAAATGTTCAAAACAGAGTTATATATTAGCATTGTAATATATTTTTTTAAGCACCAATAAATAAACTGTTTCACTAAAATAATGTGTGTTATTTTCTTATTTTTTTGTTATGTATAAGGAAAAAATAGATTTAGAAAATAATGACATTTTAGCAAATTTTCATTTCAGATGTCAGCTATGGATTCCTCACATAGCTGATTAGAGCTTGTTTTTTAGATTACTATTCTTTTTATGAATAAGCATGACTTAAAGTTATTCCATACTTTTTATTTAAAGGAAAGTATAGTATGAATTTAAGTGTTTAATAGCTGCATCGCTTTGACACAGATGTCAAGTGATTCTTCGATTTGTCCAACCAGCCTCTTTCAGTCTGATCTCACAACCTCTTTCAAACTCCAACACCTGCTCGTAATAAGCACGAATCTTTCGACGGGGCATTGTTATAGCCAATGTAAGACATCGCAGTCGAAATGTAACAGAAATTTTAACCATCAGATTCAGAATTGCTTCTTATATGCATCTGCTGAATGCACAGTTCTGATGCGCTAGCACTTCCACTATTCATTCATTGGACTTCATATTTTAATCATTTGCATATTCGATCCATATGTCTTTGTACAGGAGATTTCATTACAATCGGGTGACTCCTCTTGGGGCGTCAATTTTTTTGTTATAGAGTATACATATATATAAATGTGCCCCATTCATTAGTTGAATGATGTACAAAATATCAGCCTTTCATCATAAAAGGCTCAGAGATATGAAAATAAATATATGCTGATTTAAACTATTTTTCAATGGCTCTCAAAGAGAAAAAAACACATTGAAAGATTGCCATTCAGGTATGTACTCAAATTATGAAAGAAAATAATGATTGCACAAATACACAATACCTTTGCTATTATTGGTATTACATAACCCCTTACCCACTTTATTTAAACATATTCCTGAGCTTATTTATGATGAAAGACTGAAACTTTGTACCTCACCTAATTAAAATATGGGGCACATTTTACTAATTGGAAAAATCTTTGTACTGTGTCCTTATAAAAATTTGAATTTTGTATTTATTTAGATTTAATTTGATAAAAATTTGTATGGATACCACAAAATTCTGTACCTTATTTTTATGTACCTTTGTAATTTATTTTCTAGGTATGTATCAATATTTAAGTAATAAAATCCTGCACCAGTGTTTTTGATAAACTAAGTATGTACAGTGGTCTTCGCTTATTCCAGTCACATCAGGACAGATTGAGATTGACTGGTATATCCAAAAACCTAAATAAATGGAAGAATCAAAGTAAAAGAGAAAATTTAAGAGAAAAAAAACCAGTTAATTAAATTAAAATATATGAACTGTATTAGTGAATAGTTAAACGTACGCACATATTTATTTAGGAATAAAGAAAAAAGTTAAAAAATATGCATGTACATTTATATATATATAAAAAAACTAATTACAAATTCTTGGGGGGGGGGGGGAATCTGAAAGGCTGTTGTTAGGGGCATAGTGTCATGTAGCGCAAATTGAATTTCACTAAATGTTGAAAAGAGGTCAGCATTTATGCTGTTCTCCTCAAATGCTCTACTTAATGTGTCTATGTTGTTCAGCAAATCTACTCTTGAGACACGTACCTGTTTCAGGTGCACTTCGTCGTCATCATCATCAGGCATTTCATAGTTTCCAGTTGGATTGATCATTATTTTTATTAAAATTCTTAAGCTTTGATTAAATTACTGTAACAACTGCACACAAATTAGTCACCTTTGACTGTCTTTCACTTCGCTCTGAAAGATAATTACGTCAAATTTTACCTAATTCCCAAAGATTACATGAGCAGATAAAGCGGCATTCACTACCAAGATAACCGGCAGAAAACGTGCAGTTTGGATATTTCGTTATGTTCAGACCGATTTTCACTGGATAAACCACCAACCTAAATCAGCGGTGGTCACTGTATATAGATAAATACATACACATATACATATATGCATGCAATGTGAGTTTTATTCAGTAGATTTTATTTATTTTTTCCTACATACAGTACCTTTTAAAAGTCCTTGAATAAATTATTTTTAAAGGCGCATAGTCTTTCTTTTGAAGGGTGTTATCATTTTCATTCTTTTGACTGATTTTATTAAATTTTAATGTTGTTTAACATAAACAATAATTAATTTTCTTCTAAAAATTATCTTTGATGCAATTTAAATTTTTGTTTACTGTAAAATTCTGAGTATAATAACTTCCTTGTTTTAACAAATTTTTTACCACTATCTCAACATTTTTTAATTTGAGGTTATAATGTATGCTTAAACTACTACATTTTTATATGAATTAAGTTATAAGAATGTTCCTTTAAAAAATCATGCAATTTTTGGACCGTTTGTAAAAGAATCAAATATTGCTTGGGATTTGAAAAATTTGAATGTCTATTGAGAAGCTTCACTATGTACTTTTACAAATGGTTAAGTTGTGAGATTTATGAAACATACTGAAAGAAATTTGTAAATATTCACTAATTTTCAATAATTAAACAAATTGAATAACTCCTTGACTCATTACAAACTGCCGTTTCTGCATTTAAGATTTTTTCTGAAAGTTTCTTGAACATACAGTTTACTATTTAATAAAAGTTTGCTAAACAGTTTCTTAAAAAGAGAATTATTAATTCTCTCTCTCTCTCTTTCTTTTTTCCCAAATGTTTAACATCGTTGTTCTTTTAAAAATTTTTTTTGCTGTTCAAAAGCCTTTTGATAAGCAACCCTAGACATTCCCCCCCCCCCCCCCCTGCCCCTTTTACTAAGTTTCTTTAGAATTGTTACAGACATTCTTTCTCCACCTAAGTCACTTTCTTAAGCTTGGAGGTTATTTTCAAGCTTTAAAAATTGTGTGTTTTACAGTTAAGAGTTTTTAAGAATGACTTTTATTGTTTGGTAAAAATAAACCCCTAGCTGTAAATTGAAACTATTTTTCTTTTTGTCTCTTAAAAAGTTTTAGAAAAAGTAGTTTTCTGTTTTTATTTGTTTTACCATACTCATGATAAAACTTACCAACCCATTTTGGATATTAAATTCTTGTAAGAGCTTTGAGTCATGGTTAGTCTTTAATGTTGAATGAAGTAATGCAAGACAAAATGTAATAAAACTTCGTTTTAAAAATGAGTTGTTTGTATTAGTGGTTCATCGTAGGGTGTTTTCACAAGGTAAGTTGTTAGCATTCCTTTTCCTTTTACAAATATTTCCCCTCTGCATTCACATTCATATGGACATTCTGATCCTAAAAGATAATCAGCTACTTCTTTTGTGACCTGTTAAAAAAATAAACAAACAAGTAAACATATGTATAACTAGGGGGAAAAAAAGCTAGATCTACTTACAAATTACTAATTAGCATTAACTTATTCACTACAATTAGTGAATTTTTTTAGTTTTTATGTAGCACATTGCAAGTGTAATACCGAAGCTATATCTGAAACTAAATCAAATTATTAATATGTTTTGCTTTCGCCTTCAAATATTTATATTTTTTCCAAAATCATTCATTTGCATCACAACTGGAAATATGCTGACAGTAAACTCAAAGTATTTAAATTCAAATCCCTAAAACAAACAACAGTTGATTTCATGTTTTCAAGATTTAAAAAAATAGTAAAACTAAAATTGAATATTTTTTTTATGTATTAAAAGGACTGGAAAGTGAAATTCATTTTTAATTTTACTTTTAGATAAAAAATCAAACGAATAAATTTTTACCAAGTGCTTAGTTACAAGTAAGCTGTGCCTAAACACAAGATTCATATTTGTTACATTTTAAAACAAGAATTTTATAGTAATATTTTTTGTTTTCTTTCAAGGCAGATGACTTATCTCCCCTTTTTTCATGCTTATTCTTCTTGGAGGATGGATTTCAAAATATCCTGAGATTGATTTTTTGATATTCATGAGTGTTGTATTTCAGTAATAATTTTATGGGCTTTTTTTTATTTCTTTTGAGATCACATGGGATATGTTAACGTTTTGTCCACCAATCCCCATAGGCTATGATATGAATTTTAGAAAATGCTGTCTAATCCAGCACCTATGTTAAAAAACTCACAAACATGCCAAGCAAGTATTAGCTTCAGTAGTTTTGGTTTGGCGATATACTGACATTCGAAAAAAATGGCATTATTTTCTAGTCCTTCTAATATTTTACATAAATTTTGAACCAATCAAACTGATACAGTTAAATGAGATAATGTACACTTAATTTTTAACATTAATTAATTTTATATAATCTTATCTTAATTAAGTGAGGGAAAATATAAACAAAACAATTCTGTAATCTGCAAACCCCTTAGTCCCAAGGCGAGCAGAGTTGTTTCAAGGTTTTATGAGTAAATTTCTTACATGAATTCTGCCAGGAATTCCTGTACTGTCCATTCTGCTTGCAACATTAACAGCATCACCCCAGACATCAAACTGTGGTTTTACAGTACCAACAACTCCTGCCATGACTGGCCCCACTGATATACCTAATAACAGAATTTGAAAGTTATATTCTTTCAGCTCAATCAATTGTGGTTACACACTAATTTTACATTGCTGTTGTTGCTGTACCATTGTAAAAAATAGAAATGTTTGATTGCTACTTTTTTGCGATTCTATACAGTCTACTTATTTTTTTTCCCCAGGCAAGTATTAAAACAGTTTAATGCTATGTACAGTCAATCGGAAAACAGATATATAGCTAGGAGGGTTAGCTCCCCAACCCCCCAAATTTGAATTTTTGTTAACAGAATGCTAGTAATCAATCTAGTGAGAAATTGAACCTTTTAGGCTTGTTCAAAATCTTTTGACTATATGCCGAATGAAACAGCATGTTTATCTCAGATAAGTTTTACAGTTCCAATACCCCCTCAGTCAGGGGCATAACCAGAAATTTTCATGGGGGGGGGGGAGGTTACGACTACTGCAACTCACATATATGCATACATGTGTGTGATAAGAGAGTGAAGAATATACATTTTGTATAGCAAATTCCTCATGGGGTTACCTCCCCCCCTAACACCGCCCCCGTTGGCTTACGCCCCACTGCCCACCCCCCCCCCCCCCCCCCCCCCCACCCCCCCCCCCCTCCCCACCCCCCCATCCCCCCCCCCCCCCCCCCCCCCCCCCACCATCATATATCGTTTCTCTCGATAATATTTTCTTTTTCTGTCTCCCCATTTTTATTTTCTGATTTGTTAACAGAATGCTAGTAATAAATCAGGGTGTCTACCATCATGCAAAGGTCACGAAAGTCACGGAAAAGTCAAGAAATGGGGAAAAGGTCACGAAAGTCAGATAAGTCAGAAATGAAGCACTAGGTCACGATTTGCGACTCAACTACGTTTTTTCCATTTCATTCAAATTCTTAAGTTTCTAATTTTTTCTGTTAAGTTCAGCCAGGAAAAAATTATTTTATGTTTCTTTATTATGTATCCTTAGGTATCTCCTCAAAGTTAGGTTAAAATTGTTGATTAAAGAGTTAATTATTTTTTCTCCCTTCATGTACCCTGTTAAATTCAGTGTTTTGATTATTTTCCACATTTTCATTTTTAAAAACAATAACTTGGATTCATTATAATTATCACTGATCCCCATGTTGTTTTTCATACTTATAACTTCAATTTCCCAAAGTTTTATGATATATTATAGACTTCCATAAATTCTTTGTTACCCGTAGATGTAAAAAGATTTGCAATGTACAGAAAGCTACATTGCAAATCTTTTTACCGGTGACAATGTAAATCTCTTTTTTAAAAAAATAGCAGTATGGTCCAAGTTAACTGAAACATACGCTTGATCAGTGTAAAAAGTTGAAAAACAATCGCTCTAAAAATGGACAGGGAAAAGTAAAACTCGAAGATCTTTTTAATTCAATGTTAAAATCAAAATCAGGTTGTATATTTTTCTAGCAAAATTTTCCTAGTTGGCTAAAATTTCCTCCAATCGTAGATCGCCGGATAGATGAAATATTTCTGCATCACTGCTCTAATGTTTTTTTTATAACTAGCTGCCCGTACGCCGTTTCTCCGCACGGTACGAACGAAAATTTTCTTACATGTATAATTTCGAAGTGGATTCCAGTGATATGGAATCAACAAATAAGCAATAATAATTAGACTCATGGCTGTTACTCATTAGTTATTGGTAAAGTTAGTATAAGTACTGACCTTGAGACCATTGTAATATTATTACACAAAAAACTATGTTGGTGTCCATTCGCCTCAGAAAAAAAAAGCTTGACGGTTCCAAAAAATTTCTATCTTTCAAAATGTCCATATTCCTACATCATAAACTCTTTTTTAGGTTTAAGTTATACCGATAATACCTTAGTATACAACATGATGGTTGAGAACAGTTTTTATTTTTTTTTAATTAAAATAAGCTGTGTACCCGCTTATTCGCAAGGTAAGAAAGAGAAATTTTTCCTAAAATGTGATCATAACTCCTTGTGACAAAACAGATTCTCCAAGAAAAAAAAAAAATTCAGTACATGTCTTTTCGTGGAAACTAACCGCGGATAATATTAACTCGGACTTAAAATTATTTTAATGTTTAGTTAGCTGTGTATGTAAACGCTGTTGAAAAAACGAATGGAAACGAAATAGTTTTCACAAAGTATTTATATTGATGCAGTTTATTTTGCTTTGATAGTATTGTCGTAATATCTACAACTTTAATTATACATCTTTTACTGTACCAATAATATTCGTTCTGCTTCATCTTTAATTGCTTAATTTAAAGAAACGGTTAGATATTTGCAACGAATGTAGTCCTTTTATTGTTTTGGCGATTCTTTGCAATTTACACATTAGCACAAACATTATTCGCATCACTTTACCGTTTCACTAAAACAGCTCACCATACATTTATAATGCATAATTCTTAGTCAGATTGACTAGTTAGCACTGCAAAATATTTCTTGCGATTCGAAAACTGTCCCTTTATGAAACTCAATCGAAAATACTGCTGGGTAAGTTCATGTTGTAAAAACACATTCAATTCTTTTTCTGGCAACGTAATATAAAAAATTGAATAATTTCGTACGTGCCGTATGTTTTTGCTTGTGACTCCGTATTCAGATTGGATTTCGAAAGGGGTTTTAAACATCGTTACAATCAAAATGACGTAATGAATTTCGCGATGCGAAAATTTCAGTTATTTTTAAAGTAATTTTATTTTTTCACTGGCTGCTATTCAGTTTTAGTTACTATGACGGCTACTTTGCAAGCTAAAAAATCAAACGAAATCTTGAAGCACCTGCTTTTGTATTCAAAAATCCCTTCTTTTAACATAAAAATTTCGTAAAAAAATCTCCTAATTTATATTTTTTCCCCCCGTTCTCTTTAAAAGTTGGCGAATTGTATGCTCCGTCTTTTGCGAAATAAAAACAGTTAGGACGGATCGAATTCAAGATGCAGCAGTTTTAAAAATATTTTACGAAAGTCACGGTCAAATTTAATTTTATTTGAAAAATTTCCCAAAAATCTGCAAAATTGTTACACAGTCCGAACAAACAATTTTTAAAAAGAGAAATTTTCTGCCTCAATCCGATGAAGTATAATTTTCGTTTTCCTTGCGAGTGTAATTACCGCGTTATTACGGTATTAACGAGAAAAATCGCTAAAAATAGGACAAAACATAAATAAAACATTTTCTAAATCAATTTCGAAAAATCGCTCCGGAGCGTGTTATGATCGTCCTATAGTGAAGCCGTATGCAAAATTGGTAGGTCTGCGAGACAACATGTCTCGGACGCAATGCGATCCAGACCGCGCGCAAAAAATCGTGGTTCAAAAACTTGCCTACAAACCTACATAGCTACATACAATGTTACACTCGGATTATATTATATAAGATGAGTTTCGTATTTTGTTATATGGTCAACAAAAGTCAAGAAAAAGTCAGAAAAAGGTAAAGAAATCAAGCTTACTTTTTGTGAAACCACCCTGTAAATCTATATGTGAGAAATTGAAACCTTTTAGGCCTGTTTCAAAATATTTTGTGTAGTATAATGCCGAAACAGTGAGGCCCGTGCTCGAAACTGTTAGAGGCCAGCCGTGAAGTCATATGAGTCCCCCCCCCCCTCCTCCAGATAGTTAAAACGTTACTTTTCGAAATGCTATATCACAGTTGCGAACATGTAGAATACAAACACTTTAGTCATTTTTGGTAAATATTTCTTAAAATAGCAAATAATTGAAAAATTTTGCTAATTTTTAATGCTAAAAATGCTCTTACAAATGTGTTATTTTCCTACATATTGGTTAGAGTGCGAGCGTATTGATATAGAGCATTTACGAGAATTAAAAATAAGTTTAAATTAATTTTATACAAATGTAAATTTTAATTATTTTTCATTGTTCATACTTTATAATAAAAAATTATTAACTTCTGAATTTTTTTTAATCCTTTTTGTATTTTATTTTAAAATTACAAAATGTAAGATGTAAGATTTTAGGCGCTAAATTGTAGCCCTGGGCAGTTTGCCCCGTTTGCCCCTGCCGTTATGCACTGTATTAAAAACACATCTTTTACGAACTTTCAGCAAAGTTTTGAGTGACGCAAGACAATAATGTCACATTCTCTTTCACAATGGCTCCATCAACGCTCCATTAAAAAGGAAAAATCACGCGAGTATCAAGTTTCAAGCTTAAATCAACTTGTATTTAAGCTTGACAATTCAACTTGACTCCTGCAAGTCTTGCTGCCACTTAGAATGAGTTGAACTGTCAAGCTTGCATCAATGCGTTCAAATTCAAAGAAATGTAAACTTGAATTAAGTCCTGATTAAGCTGCCTGGGATAGTTCTAATAAACCAGGCTGCTATATTGGTATGACGGAAAGGAAAATGAAAACCGAAAAAAAGGACAACATTATGACATTAAATTCAATAAACCCAGTACTGCCCTCTCAAAATAGCCCAAGTACGCCCATAGAAATCGACTTTAATAAATATCCAAAATCTCTCCAATTACAAAAATAACATTACGGGCGGTGGTTGCCCAAACATGGAAGCTATACAATTAATAACGACAGATGGCGCATAAATGATATGACACATTTGCGCATGATAGATCCCGGATGGAAACGCCATACTGAGGAAGAGAGCAAGGCATTTTGAGACCAAGCTTGTAAGAAGGTGGTGGGGCTGCCGACCGAAAGTGCTACTGCGGATTTTAAGTGTTTTTATCTGCTTTTAAATGATTTTAATCCTGTCCGTCCCCTATTGCTTTTAAATTACTTTTCGCAAACTGTAACACATTTTTCGGACCGCGAAAGCATCTAGCGATGTGTTTGTATAAGGAGGGAAAAATGGGGGCTCATATGTCGTGACGGGAGGGTAAAGCAGAGACGGCCCGGTGGGCGTGCGGGGCCCCAGGCGAAGCGCAAGTGCGGGGGCGACTTCTCTATCATGTCTTATGAGAAAGCAATAAAATGGCCAGGAGCGGGTCTCTATAAGCTCGGGGCTTAGGCGATCGCCTACATTCGCGACCCCCCCTTGGGCCGGCCCATAGAAAGAACAAATTAGCTTACATGGTAACTTTATGGCTTAGGAACCTCCCGTATTTCCAAGAACATTTAGTTAGATACTATCAGAAGTGCGAACTACTTCTGTTTCTTCAATTTATGAAAGCTTAATCTTGTATACTTCAGCTAAAATTGATTTCCTTCAAGAATTGTACAAAATATGCAAATATAAAGACAAGGGAGGGGGCATTGTGCAATTTCCCCAAAGTAAAATGCAATTTGGTCAGGAATTTTTTTTCCCCGGGACTCCCAACGTCGAGTAATTGTGGGTAGACACCCTGTAAAAGTCCTCCCAAGATTAAGAGATACAGTTTTGTTATGGAAGGAAAATGAGTGAGAAAAGAAAGGCGATGGATAATTGCTCGCATATCACTTGCTATTATCCAGTTAAACTTCTACACGGAAAGGATGTTTTGTTGAATTCAACAAAATATGGCTGGCGCTTTTTCAACCGAAAAATTTTGTTGATTCAACAAAAACATTTCTTTGAAATAGAGCCAATCAAAATTATGTCGAATCAACAAAACATTTTTTTCAGTGTATGTAAATTTAAGTAATTAAACTCCTATTTTTAATGCATACTTTAAGTGATTATTTTTAATTAAAATTCTTAAACTATTGACTTTATTAGATTTTAATTGCATATGTTCATTAAAGTAAAATTTTTTCATGCCCACTCCTCCTCTGCCAGATATATCGCGACCTCGGCTCCATCGCTCAGTTTTCTCGTCTCCTGACCATGCGATATAACAAGGGGCTCCCGTTCTGGTTTTTTCATTAGCATTCTCAAAAAAAGTAATACTATTTAAAAATTTTAACAACTACATTCCCTTATAGCTAATGTAATTTTTCTTGGGATAAATTATATTTAAAAAAACAATGAAATATATTTAACTAATACTCGAATACTTTTTTGAGCTAATGAAGGTTATTAAATTTTAATTAAATAGCCAAAAATCTTAGCCTTTCTTTTTGTTTATTTTCACGTAATGCTGACTGTATTTAGCTAATATCATTGAATTTTATGATCGTAGCGTTTTTTAATGAAGTCATTTTGTAAGCCGCTAACACTACTTCAGGGTCAAAATCAAGCACTGAGTGTTAAGGCACATGCCAGGTATTCCGAAATTGGTGTTACAGGATTATCTTTTAAACCGCGAGTGGTCAAAACATACTTTGAATTAGAATCTTAATAAAAGTAAGGATAGCTTTCAGCTAGGGTGATTTTTTTTTTACAAGGTACTGTATGCATATTAAAATACAAAATTTAGAGTTTTTATATTATCGCTTTTTTTCTTATTTACACTAATATAATAAAGAGGAAAAGATTGTTTATATATAGGGGATAATCTCTGGAATTGCTTAACTGATTCCAAAGATTCTTTCACAGTATCCCTGGACATAGGCTATATTTTATTTTGAAATTCAAATGAGAGAATTTTTTTATTTTCTGTTTATGCGATTTTCGGCATTTTTTTCTCTCGCCTAATACGTAATAACGCAGCTGGTTACACTTGAAATAAAACGATATTTGCATGAAGGAGAAAATTTTCTTTTAAAAACAGTTTGTTCTGACTGTGTAACATAATTTGTCGATTTTAAAGAATTTTTTAAAGAAAGATCACTTTTGAGGAAAGTTTTCGTAAAATAATTTAAAAACCTGTTACCCACTTTAATTCTATCTGTCATAACTTTTTGATGTATTGGTAAATGACGAAACATTCATTTCTCTTATTTTTGAGGAATATAGTTATGCTAATCCTCAAATCACTGATTCACTGACTGGAACAGTTCCAGTCCAACCACTCCAAGATAGAACTTTTACTACCATTACTCCCAAAAGATTAAAAAAAAAAAAAAAATAAGCACAAAAGCGTAATAAAATCCTACACCGTTGCTGTGATCCGCTTGGAATTCATAATGAATAAAAGTAAAGAAAATAATCTGCGTTACTTTAAAAATGTGAAAATCCACTCATTCTCTAATTTTCAAACGATTTCAGCTCTATCTTATTTCTGAGAGTAAAAAAGTCAATGATTTTCGTGACAAAATTAGGCGTCGCACCGCAAGTGATAATGACGTCATACTGAAGTCACGGTTAGCAGGCTTTGAAGGAAAAATATCAATTCCAATTCGTCTAAAATAGTTTTTCTAGATTACCCAGTTTAACTTTTTTACAAATAAAATGATTTCCTCTTCATGAAACATTGATAGGCACAAGATATGATATAAGCGGGGATGTTCCAAGCGAAATAAAATCTTTTGAATGCGAAAAGTTTTCGCCCGTTTTTAGATGGTGGGGAAGGGGGGGGGGGGGGGGGGGGGGGGGGGGGGGGGGGGGGGGGGGGGGGGGTTGTTAATACAATTCCGATTTCGGTAGATAATAAAAATTGAATATGAATTTATTTATTTTAAATGGAAAAAGATTAAATATGCAGAGTATAGACATTTTTTTTTGTCAATATATTTTCTAGTGCTCGTTGTAATTGCCTCCACAACGGGCTTTTATCTTCTAGTTATAAAAAAAACATTACCCATTCTCAGCTGAAAATCTTGCATAGCATCTTGATTCAACTGTCGTAAGGAGGACATCATGGCAACAGAAAATTTCACGAGCGTCACAACATTTTTCACAGGGTCTTCTTTGGATGATATTGATTCCTGATAAAAACATTGGTATTTAAATCTATGTTGAAATTATCTGATAATTTTAGCAATATATATGGTCAAGCTTCAGGATGAGTAAACTTGTGTATGTGGCCAATCTAGGGGAAAAAAAGCACTCGCTAAAAATAAATAAAGAGACAACTAAAATCTCCAGCCCATGCTTGTCTAAACTTTTTGAGAAAAGGGCCATTTCAAAAATTTTAATGAAACTTGCTGGTTGAAAAGTGATATATTCATTTATTTATTTTTTAAAGGCTGGGAAGATCTTTCTATTCATTTATCTATTCAAAGGATGGTAGAGTTGCATTTATTTATGTATCTGTAAAAGCGGTTTTCCTTGCTTGTAGCGAATTTATTTTTCTACAGTTTATTTTCAAAAGCTCTGCAAACGAAAAAAAAAATAAATCCGAATAGTAGTACACAGGGCAGATTAAAAACATTTGGCGTGCCGTGTCATGGCTCACCTATATGTTGGACATTAAGGTGGTCACAAGAAATCAATTTTCGAATATTTTTTAGGGTGGGGAGCCTCCCCAAAAAGTTACCAATAAACTAGAAAATGAGATTGGAAAAGTTCCAGCTCATTTGCATAATATTAACCCGTGACGCATTGAGGTTAAAGTTTGGGAAAAAAACAGGGATTTTTAGCAAAAGAAGCAATTTTTCCATCATAAAATGGATAAAATTGAGCCTAGAAACATAATGTTCGTTTGATTTAAAAAAAAAAAAAAACTTCATGCCTTGATGAACCACACATCACTTTTTTGTAAAAACTTACAGATTGAAACATATATTCTTTTTTCAGGACTACATATGATCTGAATCCTAAAAATTATCTTTTTATGAAAATTCGAAAAATTCTATTTCAGCTTTTCTCCTTTCGTTTTTGTGTACAAAAATAAAGGTTTTAATTAAAAAAATTGAAAACTAAGCGAAAGAATTAACAGAAAATAAGGCATGAAATTGAGAACGATTAACGTTCTAAACTCACTTGATTATTAAAGTTAGGTTTCAAAAAGGAAGCACATTAAAAAGAAAATAAATGATTATTATTTACAATTTTTACGTTAAAGTGTCAATGACTTCGATAATATGGCTTTCGAAGAATCTAGAAAAGTTTTTTTTTTTTTTTTTTTTTTTACATTCGGATACAGCTTGTAGTAGAAAATGGTTTTGTTCTTCATCCTTAATTAAACAGGAATTGAAATCTTGGATTAATTTTATTCCCCTTAAATGCTTTCACTATTTTTTTCTTTTTCTTTTCTTTCTTTCTTTCATTTTTTTTTTTTTTTTTTTTTTTTTTTGGGCTTTCAAATAATGCTGATTTTCTCACAATACATCGAGATCAGTATTCAAACATTGCGTAGTAATATTAAGTCGCTTAAAAAAAATTATTGTTTGAGATTTAAAACAAAATTCAACTTCTTTGTCCAATAAATGAACCACTTCGTTGAAACTTATTGTTGCTCTTACATCCCTATCATCATTTTCTTTTTCAAATGACATTAATTTTACAACCATGCTTACTTTGACATTTTTTTGCCAAACTGTCATCAAAAATGAAAATGCAACTTGCTCCAAGTTAAGATATCCAAGATGGCTTATAATTTTATAGAGTGCTTTGTTTGCAACCTTTTCATCAATTTTTCTGTATTGAACAAGTGATTTTAATGATTATAAGTCTTGATTGGGGGCTAAAGTGGGAGTGGGAACGTTGAACCATTCTTTTACATAAATATTCATTATAAATAAACAAATGTCTGTAATACCTCCTTTTTATAAGACTGCTAATGAAACCTGATCTCTGAAAAGGAGTATTTTGAGACAATAATTTGCCTTATACATCCACTTGGCAAGCTGAACAGCACCAAGTACTCTGAAAGAAATATCTTTTGGAGGGAGACTCCTATAAAGATTAAACTATGTTTGATTAATTCTGTATAGTTTCCCTATATTATTGAGCTGTTGATTTCTTAAATGTTCTGTAAGAAAACTTGAAATTTCTTCCAAATTATGTATTCTATGTGTAATAGTTTCATATTCAATGGCAGTTTTTTACTTTGTCTTGTTCAACTTAGAAGAATTTATCAGAACTTATCAGAATTAAAAAAAAAAAAAAAAAAAAAAAAAAACTGCATGAAGGGCAGTCGTTCTGCCCACTTTGCAATCAAAAACAGATGTTAGGATGATTTCTAAAATATGATGGCGACAAGTTAGATATAGAAGATTTCGATCCAGTAATTGCTGCAGCAAAATGCATGTTCCTCTAAGGCGACCAGTGTTTACTGCTGTGGTATCAAAACACATTGGCTGGAATTTATCAACTGACCCTATGCTTTAACTGCTGAAAATATATATTTTGCCAGAGTTATTCTCATACTATTTTCAAGCTGAGGAACTTCTATTAACTATTCTTCATCGCCACAGCTAATTAAAATCTCAATTCTCTCTACATTTGCTTTATTCAAAATATGGGGAAGCAGTTTTCCATCCCAGAGAACAACAGCACCCTGTAAATCAGAATTTTAAAATCTGCTTTTGATGAGCTCAGTTCATTGTTTTCAAAATTCTCTCTTGTCTCCGGAGGCTATTGCACGTCAAAGGTCAGGATCAGAAAGCTATTATATGTTAGTGTTGAACCACCTCTACGTTATACCAGAACAAATAGAACATAAATCCTAACGAGCTAGGGGTGGCCATGCCCCCCTTACGTTTGGGCGCCCATGTTCATTGTAAAAGTAAATAAGGATAACAGATAGCAAAAATAGACTTTTAATAAAAAGAATTTGAGAGGTTTGTCTTAGTTGTGCTTCAACTGAAATACAAATCAAAATCTTTCTCATGAAGCACTGAAATACATACCAAATAAATAAAAATATTTCACAAATTGTAGTTAAAGTTATGAAAATTCTTAATTTATTTTTTCTTTTTTAATGTAAATAATACAAAAAATGGTCAACATTATTTAAAATTCCTAGTTTTTCTTTTTACTCTAATTTTTCAAAAATGCAGATTTTAGTGGCACGGTTCACAAACTGATCTAAAAACACTACATGTCATTAAATATTGGTTTTGTTGAGAGTAGAAGTTTGAAACAACAAAATTTTCTATGAAATAAAACAAAAACCAGGTTTGTTGTACGAATAGTTTTTAGTAAATGAAGGATGGATTAGATATTTTTGGCAAAAATCTTATTTTTCAAGAACTCAACCTCGATGCTGCACGGGTTAATATTATGCAAATGAACTAAAACTTTACCAATCTTATTTTGTAGTCAATTGGCAACTTTTAGGAGGGTGCCCCAAAAGATAGCATTACATTTTTTTTCTTCCCATGTAACTTGTGACCACCCTACTGGACATCCTTAGCTGAAGCTAATAACTTTACAGATGCAGTCATTTGTAGAAATAAGTACAATGGCAGATAATGTGATGGAACTAGTTACATAGAACTGTTGCAATAAAAGAAATATCTGCATATCAGAAATTAAATAATTTGTATTACTAGTAGTGTGTTGCTCTAAGGAATAGGTCTTTGTTCTGCATAAAAAAATCAGAGTAAAATACTTAAAACAGGTGTAAGTATATTGTTGCAGAAAACTCTGCTCAGTATCCGGTAGCTTAGCTTAAAAGTCTGTATGTGAAAAGTTCTAGTAAACTGTCCACTTGCCAGGACGAAACTCAAATTTTATTGATTCAGGAACTTCGTCCGACAACCTTCTATACAGCGTTTACAGGCATTAAAATTCAGTAACTTGCTTTATCACAGTCAGCTGAGCTCAGAAACTTTCTCAGATGCTGCATTTTACACACAACAAAATTCTTCCACAGGCTAAAATTCAGTTGGAAAACATCTAGCAGTTCCTCATGATTTAACAATGAAGATTTCAAAAACAAGCGATAGCTGGCTTATAAAAGTGCACCCTATACGGAACTTATGGGTCTCGCGCCGCTAATGCAATGAACTGAATACGAAACATTCACTCAACTGAACACCCAGGCGTGCTCTGCCCTCCTTATATACGCCCACCAAAATCTCTAGCAATTTCACGAGACAAGAAAAATTCCAATCAATCGCGATCTTTGATTGCGTAATAGAAATGCAATAGAGTAATTCTAGGATATTGCGTAATACTAATGAAAAGAATCAAACATTACAGGCACCGTTAATAAAATCGTGCCAAATGATATTTCACCAAATTTGGTGCCAAAAATAAGTCTCCAAAAGTGAAGCCAGCTAAGCAATAGCATCAATATTTCTCAAGAATTCGAGAAAACCCTATGCTAAACTATGGGGACATTCATAACTTTCTATTCCACGTTCTAGTTGGCTTATTTTCATGCTACAAAATGCAAATTTTAATTATTTGACTCGTAGAATACGAATTTTAGACTCAATTTTATCCCTGAAAAGCAGGACAACCCAGAAATTCGTAACAATACTCTTAATCAAAACACAAAAAAAAGTTGAATAGGATTTCAGAGTGCTAGAGAGTAAAAAATATTAAGACAACATTTTAAATATGTCTGCGAAACATATCTTGACTAAGCAGTTTCTACAATTGTTAACAACTTATTAATAAATTTGAACATCGTTTAATTTTCATCCTGAAGTGAAAAGTCGGAATCACCATAGCGTGATAAAAAATCTGCATTTGGAAGCATTTGTAAAAATCCAAGAGCATGCATAGGCGCACCCACAGACGGAGTTATAGGTGCTAACACCCCCCCCCCCTCCTCTCCTATCCACGAAAGGTTAAGAAATCCTAGTGAAAAATAGAGATTTGTCACTTAATGAATTAAAATACAGGTTGTCCGAAATTAAACAACCCTATTTTAATAGACCCTATAAGTTGTCTACAGATGAAACTATGGCGGCACGAAGATCACTTCTGCGTCTGCGCACACAACACCCGGCAATCGAGGTACCTTTTGGAAGAACCGGATTGCGCCTCACTCCACCACGCGAGTTCGAACCCAGCTCTCGTCCCACGCTCTCTCTTCAAAACTATTGTTGAGAAAATTATGAAATTTTGTGCAGGACAAGGACATATAGTCTAAGAGCCAGCGACCGCCAGACCTTCGTCATAGTATAAAAGCTGAAACTTTCTCTGCGCATATTCCCCAACAGAGGTAGGAACAATCGGCCACTATAAAGTTTGGATGACCGTGGCTTTGGCAGGTAACAGGTGGCAAAGGTGTATAAAATTGCAGAATATTTCCGTCATTTCATAAAGCTTAATTTTTTATATGTTCTTCTTCGCAATACTAGAAATCACTTTATCCCTTGCCAGACACTTTTCCATCGTGGCAAACCCCCGCCAGACAACCTCAAAGTCATGGAAAACTGTTGTGTTCGTAAACTCCCGCGACGAAGTACGTTAAGCTGTCACAAAGTGCCAAGCACATTTTATACTGCTACTTCTGAACTTTCTTACGATGCTGCAGCGCGCTCGTAATAGAATTACGTTTTCCATGGCTTTGAGGTTGTCTGGCGGGGGTTTGCCACGATGGAAAAGTGTCTGGCAAGGGATAAAGTGATTTCTAGTACTGCGAAGAAGAACATATAAAAAAATGAAGCTTTATGAAATGACGAAAATTTTCTGAAATTTTATACACCTTTGCCACCTGTTACCTGCCAAAGCCACGATCATCCAAACTTTATAGTGGCCGATTGTTCCTACCTCTGTTGGGGAATATGCGCAGAGAAAGTTTCAGCTTTTATACTATGGCGAAGGTCTGGCGGCCGCGGGTACTTTCTCTAATAATGAAGGGATGAGAATTTGTTTGAGCAAATTAAAAAATTAGTTCAAACGTTCGCCACCAGGGTGGGGGGTATTTTAATGAATTACACATTTAACACACATTTCTGATAGTTTACAAATATTATTACAACACAACAACATGACGGTCATCACTGTCAGTACTAACTGGAATAGTAAGCATGTTCTACAGCTGACCGCATTGTGTTCGGGGAAATGACACAAACATGTTGTGAAATGCTGTCTTTAACCCTTTAACGCGCAGTGTTCCCGCTCTGGCAGCACCAAACTCTGACGTTTTGACTGTTGCCAGTCACGAAGAATACATTTGATTGCTATAAAAACAGTTGCGGATGACATAGTTCCACGAGAATCCTTTACTTTCTTACCACGTCATTTCCGGTAAAAAAATGGTCACGATTATTTTTAACACCACTGAGATCTGCTGAAGAATGGAAGAATGGGAGAACAACTGAATAGATTGCCCAATGCTGAAAAAATTGCAGCCGTTGCCATTGCTCGACTTAACGGCACAGCCAGCTGTCGTCAAAAAGATGGTCTCTAGATCTGTGGCATGCGATGAACGTTTCGATCGTCCGCCATCTTGCTGGTAGTTAAGTCGAGCGATGGCAACGACTGCCCTTTTTTCAGCATTGGGAAAGGGTTGCGCCTCAAAGGGTTAAGATCAGGCAAAGTTCTTGAATTATCACGACCTACCAAATGTTTCAAACTCTCCCAAAGCCAAAAGTCGCATAGATTGAGGTCTGGGAACCACGGAGTTCATGGAACGCCCCCTGGTGACGAATATTTTAACTAATTTCTTTTATTCGCTCAAACAAATTCCCATACGTTCATTAAGTCCTACATGAAATTCTATAACTTTCTCAGCTAGTTTCGCCTGTAGACAGTAGCGGATCCAGAAAAAAATTCTAGAGGGGGCACAAGACATTTTTTGTCGCATTTTCTTACAAAATCACTTACATTTACAAGACAAGTCAATCTTCTATAGCGTAAACTTCATTCGTCAGGGGAAGAGGGCACGTGCCCCTGTGCCTCCCCCTCCCCTCTGGATCTGCCAATGTCTGCAGACAACTTTAAAATAGGGTCGTTCAATTTCGGACAACCTCTATTTTATTTTTAAAAATAATTTTAGAAATATTTTGAAAGTATTTTTTACAAAAGAGTTCGTAAATTAAATTATTACTTTCAAATATTACATTATTTGCAGTTGAACTCGATTTTTATGTATATGAAAAGACCAGATAATCATTTATGACGCTAGTACCGAGTTAGCTAAGTATTCCATGAGACAGTGAAACAGAATATTTTGATATTTTATAAGAGAGTTTTCATTTATAAACGAAGACACTAAAACCGAGTTCAACAAGGCCCCAATTTGTAGCACCCCCCCCTCTCTCCCCAAACTAAAATCTTGTGTGAGCCACTGAGTATCTGCTGTCAAAGAAAGTTGAGATGCATATGCTCTCTCAACGTTACGTGCACATGTGCCTTTCCGTAAACCATACTATTAAATTTCAGAAAAAATGAAAATCTGTACTCACTCTATTTTCGTACTGTAGCTCACAAGCAGCCATATAAGTGCTTCCAATGGTTTTAATTTTTTCGACAGCATGAAACTCCCTGTTTCCCAGCAACTAAAACACACACTTATGTTAAGAAAGATTCAAGTAATTTCAGTTTAATTCCCAATCACTCGTATTCAATTATTTTCAAAATTGTATAAAAACATTAAGTTATAAAAATAACAACAGATGGCAGCACCATAACAAAACTACTTGAACTGAAAGGATGAGCAAAATGATAAGTTGAAATAATTAAAACTTAAGTAAGATAACGCACTTAAAAGGTACTTGTCAAACAGGACGCGCGTTTCGGGCGAAAAAATTCTGAAGATGTTGAATGTTGATTGAAAACGTGTGGAATTCAGCTGAAGAAGGACAAAAACTTTTTAGCCCGAAACGCGCGTCCTGATTCACAAGTAGTGCCACTTTTCCGGAAAGTCAATCGGGGCAGTTCCCTTATGCCCACAAATTTTAGGGGCCTCCAAAACCTTTTATTTTCCACTTTTAAAATTTTACTATAGAATTAAAGAGAAAAACATTCTCAAAAGTTATATTATTTTTGTACAATGTGTGGTCAAGTAAAATACTTCAAATTTACACTTTAATAAACTAATTTTAATCAGGAATATTGTTTTAATTTGTTAAAATACTCGATAATCGATATAGTACTTCAAAGTGACGCTTCACTGATATCATATACAGTTATGCCACTGAAAATGGTAGATGGCCGAAGTGTGAAGGTCCCGGGTTCGGGTCCCCTCGCGCGGCTGTCGATCTAACGGTTTGGAGTTTTGATAGGTTTTTCTTCGGCTTTAACGTGAATATGCGTTAGAACCCCTTAGAAAGTCCTCCTAACCGGGGAACCCCCCCCCCCCCCTTGGGGTTGCCATAATCACACACAACAACAATATATCATATACATTTCCGTTTATGTATTTCACACTACTTAGAATAAAATTTTATGTTTGAAGGAAAAAAATAAAATAAATAAAACTTTTCTGAATATACCAATTGTAATTGTTTTCTAGACGCGGGGAGAGGTATTCTTGGAGGTTCAAAATTTCCTGAAATTGACTTTTAGGCATTAGTAAATGTTGCTTTTTATAGCAAGAATTCTATGGATATTTCTTTTTTCTTTTAGATAGATCCGTGAAAAGAGCGTTTTGGCTCCTTAACCCACACAGACAACCAATTTCAGGGAATGCTGCCTAATCTAGTATCTACGTTAAAAACTCACATAGGTGCGAAATTTCGCATTATGAGCTTTAATAATTTTTGGTTAAGCCAGTTATTGACGTATGAAAAAACAACATTACTTTCCGGTAAGCCTAATAAACAGGGTGTCCCTAAAAGGTGGTAACATGCTTTAATTCTTTATCTGTTAGAGATAAGTGCGCAGTGTAAATTGAAAATATGTTCAAAATAAGGTATGAAAAGACTACTCTTAAGAAAAAGTTTCTCTCGCAAATTATCAAAAAGTTACCCTTTTTAATTGCATATTTTAATTTGTATACGAGGGCCATGCAAAAAAAAAAAAAAAATCCAATTAGGGAACTGTGCGCCATACCCTAATGAGGTCATGTACAAAATTTTATAATTATACCGTAAAAAGTGTCAAAGATAGGAAGATAAATATATGCTTATCTAAACTAGAGATGTAACGAATAGTGATTTGGCCGAATAGCCGAATACCGAATATTCGGCCAATAGCTCAGGCCGAATACCGAATATTCGGCACATAGTTTAGGCCGAATACCGAATATTCGGTGGCCGAATATTAAGTATTTTAAAATTACATTTTAATTGTAAATAAAATATCGCTTTGCAATTTTGTGATTAAATACGAAATAAACACTAATTGAAATTCATTTTATATTATTTGTAGGTACTTAAAAACACACAACAGTATATTATCTGCAAAACCAAAAATATCTTGGTCGTGAAGAAATATCTGTTACAAAGTTAAACACTAATAACAGCGTAATTATATTTTGAGATATTCATTCATAATTTAATAAATATGCTATGGTAAATGTGATTCATTTGGTCATAATCACATCCTGTTTTGGGCTTTACAGCCTCTGAGCAAAACATATTGAGCAGCTTTTCAAAATTATGTTTGTAATTGTGGATCTGAAAAAATTCCACTTACCCCCACCCAATAAAGAAATTAGAAAATCAAGCGAGTAGTGTTACAAAGTAGAAAAAAGCCTGCATTTCTCTAATATTATTAAATACTTTAGATTATGTTCCATTCAGCTTAAAATTCAGTGACTTAGGTTATTTTATTATATTCGATTAACATATTGAAGTATAATTAAGCAATATTATTTGTAAATGCATTTAAAAAAATATTTTTCTCTCTTAGTTCTGAAATTATTCAGCTGAATATGTAGAAATATTCGGCTACAGCTATTCGGCCGAATACCTGTTTAGTATTCGGCTTACCGAATATTCGGCCAACTGAATATTCGGCCTACCGAATATTCGGCAAAACAGCCGAATAGGCCGAATACCGAATAGTGGCCGAATATTCGTTACATCCCTAATCTAAACCATTTTTTCACGACTCTCGAAGGGAAACATCACGTCGGATGCTTCAGAAATTAAGAAAGAATTTTTTTTTTTTTTTTACATTCTAGCTTTAAACGTTCACATTCAAGTTCCTGTATAGCCCCTGGTCATCTTTGCTCAGAGATTTATCTGCGACGTTTAGAAGTGAAAAGCTGAAATTTTGTACATTAATACATTAGTGTATGGGCCCATTTTACTAATTGAGAATTTTTTTGTACGGGGGTCGAATACAAATTTAAAAATCTGGAATGACTCCACTCGAATTTCCGAACTTTTACGGTTATGATCATTACCAAGAATTTAAATAAATTTTAATCGATGAATAATTCAAACATACATACCAAAATGAAGCTCAATCGAATGCACCATTTAAACGTTAACGCACTTTCAAGAATTTCTTTTCCCATAGGCCATAATGTAAAAGAAATCTTTGTCGTAGCCCTGTAAAGCCGTTATCAGACGACGTATTTTCGCCCTTCAAAATGCTCGTACAACTCTTTCGGCTTTCATTTTTCTTGTCAAAAGCAAGGTATAGGGTTGTATTGCAAGGCAAGAAAACGATCTGGTGGTTTGGCACGGGGTTGCCGATTTGGCGACGTTATCGCTCGTTTTGTGACAAAACAGTTATTACGTCATCGCTGTTTTTGTCACAAAAATCACTCGTCCTGTCGCGCCCCGTGCATTCGAACATTGACATTGACGGTGGAATTCGAAGGTTCATTTTTAAGTAAATACAGTAAAAAGTTTATAATGGTTTTTGATTTGCACTTCGGAAATAAAATCGGCTTCTATTTCCGCCGTCCACATTGCAGGCATGGAGGTCGCCATCTTGAATGAAGGTGTGGACAGTGTCTAGAGCTCTGATTGGCTGATTTCGCCATTCATACCAAACATTTTTCAACATTGTTCGAAACAGTCCGGTGTCAAGGGAAATACTATCACACAACGGTTTTCGCCTGACTGAAGGGCAAAACTGCAGTACAAAAGTGTTGTACGTGCATTTTGCAGTGCGTAGAGCTCTCGTGTGATAGCACCTTAAAAAAAACTATAAGTCCTATACACAGTCCAGATCACAATCAATACCGGTCTTACGGTGGTGGTTTATAACATATATACCAAATTTGAGCTCAATCGAGTGTACCGTTTAAACGCTAGCGCACTTTCAAGAATTTTCCTCCATAGGCTATAATGAAAAAGAAATATTTGTCGTAGCCTTGTAGAAAAACTATACACACCAAAATCAATACCGGTCTTTGTATTGTGTTTTAAGGCAAATCTGCACGCGGGGTATCTGCCTAGGATGGGGCGTGCCTTGACAGGAGGACTTTCTAAGGGGTTCTAACGCGTATTCACGTTACATCTGGTGAAAACCTACCAAAACTCCAGACCGTTAGATTGGCAGCCGCGCGATAGGACCCGAACCCGGGACCTTCACACCTCGGCCGTCTACCAATTTCAGTGGCATAACCACTGTGCCATGGTGAGGCTCAATGCCGGTCTTACGACGGTGGTTTACAACATTTATACTCAGTTTGAGCTCAATCGAATGCCTCGTTTAAGAGCTATTGTGTTCACTCCCATACACACAAACACACATGCACACACATATACATACATGCATCTTGTAAAAATAGCATAAGTGAATTCAGAAGACATGTGTAAATACACCAAAATCTCGAAATCGAATTTTTTCATGATTACAATACTTTCCTTACATGATACATGCTCGGAAAGAAAAAAGTGTAACTTTTTGAAAATTAACCTGAGGAATTCTTTTCTTAACGTAAACTTTTTCCTATATTATTTTGAACTTTTTTTTCAATTTAAATTGTTCATTTACCTCTAATAGATAAGAAATTAACCGTGTTACCACCTTTTTGGGACACTCTGTATAGATCATTGAATAACACACCATTAAGTATAATCAGTGGCGCACACAAGGGTGGGGTCCAAGGGGTCCGGACCCCTCCCAAAAGAGTTATCAATTTTACTTCGTTAAATCATAATGTAATTTTCAACATTTAATATGTTAGAAAACTTATTAAACTTTTATTTTTAGCAGTTAAGATAAATAAAAACACAATAAAAAGAGGTTATGATACATTTTGAAAATCCGCATTTTTTTTTTTTTTTTTTTTTTGTCAATTTTTGCGGACTCTTCAGGAAATTCTGTGTGCCATAGTATATTGCTGTCGAAACATTTTTTTTATTGTTTTGTTTTCTCCTTGTAGTAGTATAAGGAAGTAATGTGATCCCGAAAAATTTTGGGGGCCAAATTTCGACAAAAAAACCGATTTTGACTACCTCTAAATTTAATTTTAAGAATTTTTTCGATGCATCTCATCGTAGGCTAGCATGCACGATCATATTAACGCGTCTGCAACTCATTTTGACCAGCGGCGAGTTTATTGTGGTCAGTTTTTCCATGCCGTCTGTACGTACGTACGTATGTATGTAACTCGCATATCTCAAAAACTATGAGTCGTAGAATGTTGAGATTTGATATTTAGGATTGTTCTATGATCTAGTTGTGCACCTCCACTTTTGGTCGCAATCGAATGAATAGTTTATGTACAGGACCGCACAAAAGATTGGAAATACATTACGCTCTATGGGCCGAAATTCATTAAACTCGCATATCTCAAAAACTATTAGGCGTAGAATGTGGAAACTTCATATTTTGGATAGTTGTAACATCTAGTTGTGCACCTCCCCTTTCGGTTCCATTCGACTGGATAGTTTATCTACAGAACCGCCTAAAAGATTCGAAATACATTACGCTCTATGGGCCGAAATTCATCAAAGCGTTTTTTAGAGGTATTGGGCTATTTCAAACGACTCAGAAGTGATATATGCTGTAAAGAGTTAGAAAATGAATTTCTCCATTAAAAAAAGTGTCTTTATCATTTACAGTTCTGCTACAGGAACACTCAAAAGATTTCCAATACATTACGGTCAATGGCAATTTTAGGAGATTCATCCATTTCAAGCGCAATACCGTCCTACCACATAAGTTAGGTAATGGTCCGACCACGGTCACGTGCCTCCCTCAAGAACTATGCCAAAAGTCGCCAAGCTTGGCGACTTTTTTGTGTACGTGTGTGCATATTTAACTCTCAAATCTCAAAAACTATTATGAAATTTCATATATAAGATTGTTGTAACATCTAGTTGTGCATCTCGATTTTTGGTTAAAATCTACTGGAGAGTTTATTTACAGGACCACCGAAAAGAATTTCAGTACTTTAATGTCTATGGACATCTTCAATATAATACAATTGTAGACAGTCATTGTTTGGTACATGCCCAAAATCTCGCCGTCTGTCCTCGACCTTGGCGAGTTTTGCCGAAATGTCGCCAAATTTGGCGATAGTCAGTCATTTGGTCCATGCCCAAAGTATCGCCATTTGTCATCGTTCTTGGCGAGTTTTGGCGAAATATCGCCAAATTTGGCGATAATCTGTCATTGTTGGTCCATGCTTAATATCTCGCCAAATGTCGTCGACATTGACGAGTTTCGCCGAAATATCGCCAAATTTGGCGCCAAAAATTATTTCGGATTTTGTATAACTCTAAAACTTTAACCCGTAGAATTTTGAACTTTTGTATTTAGAACTATATTATAATATCTAACGGTTTTCAATATCTTTTTTGACAGCAATCGACTGTGAATTTATTTACAGGGTGAGCCAAATGACTTTAAATACATTAAGGTGTATGGATGCATTCAATTCATTGAAAGTCTGTGGTCAATGACTACTTTGGCTATCCCCAAAATCTCGCAAACTATTTCAAGTTTGTCGGCTTTTGGTGAAATATCGCCAAATAAAGTGTCAGAAAGAAATCTTTCAAATTGAACTCAGCTTGGCGATATTGAAATGTTTGGCTAGAAATCGCTATATCTTACTATTATTGATATTTTATATCTTTCAAACAAATAAGTTTAGAGGAAGTGCGTAAAAAACATTTTTGATTTAATAGACGTGCAAGGAAGTCATGTGTTGGACACATCAGATTTTTTTTTTAAATGTGGAGTTACAACATATTGACACAAAGCTTACCAGGTCAAAACCACAAATGATTTCGTTAAGAAGCTGAATGCACTTCAAGCCTTCTTCGTTTTCATCATCTTCATAATAGAACTCGGCGTAGTTCGGAATGGAAGCAAACAGAACAGCTACTGCACTCCGCTCTTCGTGATAAGGAATCTACAATTGCAAATACCGCATTTCAAAATTTCATTACAAACTTAAATCCAGTTGCTATCAAATCTATATCTCTGAATGCTCGTCCTTCAAACGGACAGAAGAGCGCTTTATTTTACTGATTTATGTATTTATTTATTTATATTACTAGCTTTATTTATATTGCTACCAGTTCTTCGCACGGGAAGAAGCGGATGTTTACCTAAAATAGGATCCAACTACCAGTAGAAAAACGGAAAAAAAAAAGTCATGACTCTTCTGTTGAAACAAACTATCGTGAGATATATTAATGCAATATAGGATAATTTAGCGTTTAATTAGTTGTAAGATGATCGTTGAAAAATCGATAAAACAAACACTTTTAATTTCCCAAAATATTTATTGCACAAAGCATTGACCCACTCAGGCAAAAGAAAGAAAAGAATTAAAACAAATAAATAATTGCAAGGCTTGGAACAAAATGAATTCGATTCAAAATATTTTTAATTCTGTTTTGCACCCCCCCCCCCTCAAAAAAAAGTTCCTTTTTGTTGAAACTGCTGCTGGATGTACATTAACGTAGAATTACTTATCGTTTAGTTAGATGTTAAAAAATGATGAATATAATAAAAACTCTTAATTTAATGCATACAAAATATTTTTTAACATGGTGTATTATGCTTAAATCCATATTATCGTTACAAATCCTCTTTCATATTTCATAATGTTGCATTACATAACAATTAAAAGATTATGCTTGCGTCTAAAGATGAAAACAATTTATGCGGAATCTGAAATGCTCAATTTGTGAAAAATAACAAAATGTGTAATCTCGATGAGCTATTTAGATTCGCATACATCGAGAATTTGTTTTCATATGACATAAAATTTTTGCAGCAGAGATTACCAATCTCGCGCAATTTATGATTTATGATGTTACGTTTTTCGCTGCCACAAAAAAATCCCAGTTAGTTCAGTTAGTCCACCTGGTTAGTTTATCCACTTAGTTTCCTAACGGAGTAATATAACTTAGACGGCGTTGAAAACTATATTTTTTCTGTACTTAGGACTGTTATGGAGGGATGTAATATCTTAAAAATAGATTAATAATTTACTATCTGATGGAACGAACATAATTTGCATAGGTATGAAAATGTATGGCACAAAACAATATGGAGAGATGTAATCCTATGTTAAAAAATAATCAATCAGTGTAAAATATACGTGTATGCTAATTTGAATCTGTGTATTCATTTTCATCATGCACGGTGGTGTAATTTATGCCAGCTTACTAATGTAACAGTAATTACTAAAAAATCTGGAGTCACTCCACTCGACTTTCCGAACACTTACGATTAAGATCATTACTAAGCCTTTAAATTAATTTTAATCGATGAATAATTCAAACATACATACCAAACTGAAGCTCAATCGAATGCGCCGTTTAAACGCTAGCGCACTTTCAATAATTTCTCCCCATATGCAATAATGTAAAAGAAATCTTTGTCGTAGCCCTGTAGAATAACTATAAGTCTTATACACATCAAAATCAATACCGGTCTTACGATAGTGATTTATAACATATATATCCAATTTGAGCTCAATCGAATGTACCGTTTAAACGCTAGCGCACCTTTAAAAATTCCCCCCTATAGGCCATAATGTAAAAGAAATCTTTGTCGTAGCCCTGTAGAAAAACTCAATCGAATGCGCCGTTTAAACGCTAGCGCACTTTCAATAATTTCTCCCCATATGCAATAATGTAAAAGAAATCTTTGTCGTAGCCCTGTAGAATAACTATAAGTCTTATACACATCAAAATCAATACCGGTCTTACGATAGTGATTTATAACATATATATCCAATTTGAGCTCAATCGAATGTACCGTTTAAACGCTAGCGCACCTTTAAAAATTCCCCCCTATAGGCCATAATGTAAAAGAAATCTTTGTCGTAGCCCTGTAGAAAAACTCAATCGAATGCGCCGTTTAAACGCTAGCGCACTTTCAATAATTTCTCCCCATATGCAATAATGTAAAAGAAATCTTTGTCGTAGCCCTGTAGAATAACTATAAGTCTTATACACATCAAAATCAATACCGGTCTTACGATAGTGATTTATAACATATATATCCAATTTGAGCTCAATCGAATGTACCGTTTAAACGCTAGCGCACCTTTAAAAATTCCCCCCTATAGGCCATAATGTAAAAGAAATCTTTGTCGTAGCCCTGTAGAAAAACTCAATCGAATGCGCCGTTTAAACGCTAGCGCACTTTCAATAATTTCTCCCCATATGCAATAATGTAAAAGAAATCTTTGTCGTAGCCCTGTAGAATAACTATAAGTCCTATACACATCAAAATCAATACCGGTCTTGCGACGGTGGTTTATAACATATACAGTGGACTCTCTCTATTCTGAACACTAAAGGGACCAGGGAAAAGTGTTCAGATTACGGGGGTGTTCACTATAGAGGGAGATTGAGAAATGTGGGTACGCAATGAAATTTTAGATTATATAGAATGCTTAGCCTGGTTAGCCATGCTAGTTACTGAGATGGAGGTGCTTAGTTTAGATTTGACAGCTCGTGCAATGTCAAATAAAATTCAGTCGGACCTGTATCCTAACATTTCATTTTTAAAATTTATTATTATTAAAAATGTTTTACAAAATATATAATAATAATTATATAAAATATATAAATTGTTAATTACTTGAAAGAATTAGTAATTTTAGTCTGTTTTTGAAATGTATATGCTCGTGCAGCATACATATTGTCTAGTTGTTTAACCCATTTGTGCCTGGATATTTTTGCTACTTTCTTCGATTTTTACTGATAACAGAAATAGTAAATAAATTTCTGATGTCAACTTCTTGAACAAGGGATGATTTCTTTTAAAATCATTATGCATAAAAATCGAAATATCAACATCGCACTTGGTCATGTTAAAATATTTTGTAGAGTTGAGACTCAATACTCATGAATAAAGCCTAGGAAAAATAAATAGCGTTTTCGAGTAATAGCGAAAATGCCGTCCCAAAAAAGGGACACTAGGCATAAATGGGTTAAGAAGTGGAAAGGATTCCGGATGATGCTCAACCGCATAGTCCATCATGTCTTGAATTCCTTTGCCATATTGCTTGAATGTAAGTGTTATTTTTGTTTCATTAGTGTCTTAAGGTTTTGCTTCTTCACTATCCTCTTCCTCTTCAACGATGTTGTTGTCACAAATTGGAAGGTTTCCATCGACTTCGAGATAAGAGTCAGGTTCAGTTTCAGTATGAAGCTCCTGAAGAATTGACCCCAAGTCATTCACAGCTTTTGATACTTGGTCCTCTATTCCTAAATGTTCATCATCACACGGGAATCCTGCTTTATAAAAGCATCTCTTGATAGTGTGAGGGGTTACTTCATTCCAAGCCATTGATATCCAGTGGACAGCATCCATAACGTTGACTTTCTTTGTTAGTTCAGCTGCAGAATTTGCCTCCTCCATTACCAGGGACATTTCCCTCAGAAAATGGATTCGGTAGTGAGCTTTAAAGGTCTTGATTACTCCTTGATCCAATGGTTGGATAATAGTACAGTTTGGTGGTAGAAACTTCAGGCTCACATTGCTCAGTTTCATGTTTTTGTGTGATGCTGCATTATCCATAAGAAGAAGAATTTTTCTTCTTTCTCTCCTCATCATCTCATTGATGTCTTCCAACCACTTCGAGAAAATTGGGAATGACATCCAGGTTTTTCGATTTGATTTATACTGAACAGGCAATGATGCGATATTCACATTTTTGAAGTATCTTGGTTTTTCACTTTTTCCGATTACCAGTGGTTTGAGCTTCTCTCCTGTGGAACTGGCACAGAGCATGACGGTAAGTCTTTCTTCCCACCCACACATTTCTCACTTCTTTCTGCTAAAGTTTTGTTTGGAAGAGCTCTGAAAAACAGGCCGGTTTCGTCGGCATTAAAAATATCAGCTGCGTTGAAATCCTTTTTTAAGTCCGCAAATTTAGTTTTCCACTCTTCCACAGTGTCCATATTTATGTCTGCCGATTCACCATTCATAATTTTAAATTCAATATTATGCCGACTTTTGAAGCGAGTCAACCATCCTTCCGATGCTTTGAATTCTTTGATATTTTCCTTTTCTGCAAAATCCAAAACAATCTGTTTTAGCAAAGGTCCAGTGACTGGAAGATTCTTTGTTCTCATTTGTGTAAAAAACTTCCAGACGTGATTGTTTATGCTCTCGTTTCACATTTTTTTTTTCAAAAATTCTACACTTTGAAGACGGTTCATTTGCTTCAAAAGCAGCTATAATTCTTTCTCTTTCTTGCTGATTCCGTTGACTTGGCCTACTGAAATTCCAAACTCTGCTGCAATTTTTCTTTGACCAACTTTAATTTTTTAACCAACTTGTATTTTTCCCGAAGTTTCAGTTCTTTCCTTTTTTTTTCGCTTTAGCACGTATTTCCGACATATCTGCGTAACTACAGTGATTCTTATACTGCAGTGAAATGATGAAAACTTTATTCTTTTCTGAGCAAAAAGGAACAAAACCAAATAGATTATGCTACTTCACCTCTCTACAAGCCATACGACACATGACTTCAAATACACGCCTAAATAAACACCTGCTTAACACTTCCATTTCATTGGTCAAGATTACAGTTGCATCAAAGGCCGGCAATTTCAGATCCATCCGCTGGTTTCTGCACTGTATCATATGAAAAAGCCGAAGGGGGAGGGGGGTTGCAAGCTCTGTGAATGAGGGAATACAAAAGAACTTCCTAAAACTTGAAACGCTGTACCCTCCAGTCACGAGGGGTGAGTTTTTCTCTGAATTTCCATGCCAGAGGAATTCCTCGAATTCCAGTTGCCAACACATGTTCAGTTTACGGAGAGGTAAAGGTTGAATGAGGATCAAAAGTAGCGTTCATAATAGCGGGGTGTTCAGATTAGAGGGTGTTCAGAATACAGAGAGTTAATCTAATGTTAAGTCTATGGAGCTTCGCCGGGACTGTCGTAATGTGTTCATATTACTGGGGTGTTCACATTAGAGAGTGTTCAGATAGAGAGAGTCCACTGTATACCAAATTTGAGCTTAATCGAATGTACCGTTTAGGAGCTATCGTGTTCACTCACATACACACATATACACATACATACATACATCTCGTAAAAATAGCATAAATGAATTCAGAAGACCTCAAAACGTGTCAATACACCAAAATCTCGAAGTCGAATTTTTTCATGATTACAATACTTTCCTTACATGGTACATGTTCGGAAAGCAAAAAGTATTTTTTAATTGCTTTCAGTTAATGACATTTTTTTTACTTCGCATAATTAAATAATCGTATCTTTGTGAACACAACAAAATTTTGTGCATCTTGGAGTTAAGTAGAAAGTTCAACACTTCAAAATAAGCTGAAACTAAAACTAACCAATTCTAAAAGTCATTCATCTTTTCAACTATCGATATAACTGTCGAATTGTTCGAGGAACTGCTAATCGTTTTCTCGAAATACAGTAGGTGGTAGACATGCAATTATTTCAACTCATAACAAGAACTATTGTTACACGCGATCAGTCCAAATTATCGACAAATCCATGTAAAAACGCAGACTTTTAGAGATCAGATTTTCGTTACGGTTGTTGCACAGAAGAAAAAGAAAAAGAAAACACCACAAGGACTGTGTATTGCGTCGTCGTAGGAACAAACTCAATAAATCCTGATGGTAAACATATTTGAAAATGCTTGCTTTTTTTTTTTTTTTTTTTTTTCCCCGGATCGAAATTATCTATAAGTCGATAATTTTTTATTGTTTGAAAGCTTTTGCTTAGATTATCCAGTAATTGGAAAGTTTCTGCGTATCCAAGTAGAAATAACGCTGTTTACAAACTTTACATTTTTTTTTTTTTTTTCGAGAATATTGTTCGTGGATGGTTTTTGGATGTTTATGGCTATTGTTTAGCGCCACACATTTTCATACCTATGCAAATTATGTTCGCTCCACCAGATAGTAAATTTTTAATCTATTTTAAGATAATAGCGCTACATTTTGAATTGCGTGTTACTGATAATTACTTTTCTTAAAATGAAGGCTTTTTTGGAAATTTATATGCTAGTTTCTGTGATAGGCTCACATCATAATGTAGCTAATAAACAGCAGAATTATTATTATTATTTTTAATTAAAGGAAAATAAAGTAAAAGTTTGACTTAAAAAATAATGACTGTGTTATCAAGCCTATAAAGATCGGAAAGATTTGATGAAGTTGTTATTATTTGTGTTGGTTTAGGCTTCCCCAGGTTTATGGTGAAGTAATAGAACTTCAATACAGATATCCAATACAGCACACATCAACTCACACTGGAGATAAGCGCTTGCGCAGGTGCTCCTGTAAACACCTTCCATCAGTCAGTCAGTCAAGTAATAGAACTTGATTGTGGAGTGGGTAAAAAAAAAAAAAAAAAAAAAAACCTCTAAAAATTGAGCGAAAATATTAAAGTTAACGTACAAAATTCCATACACTGATTGATGGTATTGTGATAATACTTTAGGAAGTGACTGGCTACGTTCTGATAGTTTTTAAATATTAGTCTAATACAGGCCTCTCAATTGGTCCTCGTTTTTTAAAATTCCTACCCCTATAAATAATAGAGTAAAATGCTCTGCTTCTTCAACAGTTGCTAAATGTTCTTTTAGATGTTAAGGTTTCGTCTATCAAACCATTAAAATACTAGGCTATATAAATAAAACTTTGATGAAGGTAGGAATTTAAAAAAAAGAGGACCAATTGAGAGGCCTGCTAATAGAAGCGAACTTTCTGGGGCGGGGGATAAAGCTTAGTTTGCTTGTGGTTTTATAGGCATACAACTAGCAAGAAACATATATATATTGACAAGACCAGAAAAAAGGAAAGGTTTTATTCAATGGCTCGATGAGAAGTTTTGAAACCCTGAAGCAGTAACCTCCTAAAAAGCCTTTTTTAACCCTTAAAGTTTCAAATTTGATACCGGATTTTAACCTTTAAACAGGCGGTGGTAAATATATTACTACCTACGATCTGTTGACTACAGAAATCAATTCTTACTAGTTAATTTTCTGAATTGTGTTAAGTAATAATGGACAAATACTTTTTTCCATATTATATGTATATATAGATACCGGGTGATTCAAAATAGATGTTAAGGCGATTATGTTTTAAACCGTAAGTGATAGAAACGTACTTCCAATTAGAAAAGTCGTCAAATTAAGAATAGCTTTCAAATATGGCATTTTTTACTGGGGGTGGTATACATATTAAAATAATTAATTTTCTTAGGCAATAATAATTAATTTTCTTAGGCAAAGAGCAACATTCTTCTAAATATAAAGGGCAAGAAAAGAGAGACCGTATAAAAATTAAAATTCGTATTTTAATATGTATATAACCCCCAGTAAAAAAATACCATATCTGAAAGCTACTCTTAATTTGACGAACTTTTCTAATTGGAAGGATGTTTCGATCACTTACGGTTTAAATAATAAGAACCTTAACATCTATTTTGAATCACCCGGTATAAATATGTTTTTATGTATGTATGTATATATGTATTGAATGTAAATTATATTTGGTTTACTTTCCTTTGATTCGTATTTTCAAAGGAAACCCACATAATTATTAGAAAAGTGAGCACAAGAAACATCGCTTTTAATTATTTACTTTTGCAACTAGCAGTTATTCTTCCGACTCTGATTTTGTCAATAATTAATTTATTCTCCCGCAAAATTTATATAATGGTGTAACACTTGTTCGTAAAGAAACAAATGTTTAAGTATTTAATTCTCACGTCGCATTTTGAAATGTAAGAAAATTATGTGGATAATTTTTCAAAAATGGTCCAGAAAATTCCCAATTACTTACGACTACGCATAAACGTCGCGGCTATTGCGTGAACGGCGGCGAACGTGTTAAAAATTCAGGCTTTTAAGGGTTAAAGTGCATTGATCCGATTTATCCACTGCTATAACTAATATCGAGGTCCTGAAGTCCTAGAAGGGAAGGGCATAAATGAATAGAATGAAACCGGCTAAGCTGTGCTGTACAAGAGCAGTACCTTTATTCTGTTTCGTATTTACAGTAGAAAGAGGAAGTTTAAATAAATTGTCGCTAAAATTTCAAAATTAAAATTAGAAAATTAAAAATTTAAAGATATTGTTTTCTTATTTATAGAGAGTGATGGGCCCTTGAATTTTCTTTGGCCTGTTCTTTCTGATATTCAACTACCATGACTATGGACATAAAATTAACTTTTAAATACCAGTCCATTCACAAAGAAACCCCTTTATGCAGTTGAGGACCCTGGACAAAACTTATTGCAGAGCAGGGTTGGAAAAAAAACCCGCTTTATTTAGAAAAAAAAAAAAGACCTTTTTTTTTTTTGTTGTTTAAATCTTTTTTTTTTGTTTGTTTAAAAATATCTTTTTATAATTACCTGTTACATACTTAAAAATAATATTATTTGTAAAATGTTTAAATAACAATTAATATTCTTTCTGAAAGTAATTAAAACAAAGTAAATAAACAATTGTTTCTATACTTATGTGGACATTGAAATCAAGAAGGATTTCAATTTTAATATTTTATTTAGAGATACTATTTTTTATATTTAGTATATAATATAATACAATATTAATTGTTTACTACATTTTACATGGAATCTTGCACTTAGATTAATCAGTAATAATGGTGATAAGTTGTTCAAAATGATATTTTTAAAGTTTAAAAGTAAGTTGTTAAAACACTAAACTTCTATTTTAAAAACAAATAAAAAAATGCAGCCTATAATTTAAGTTTAATTAATAATTTTTAATAATGATAAAACAATAAGGTATCAATTAGATTGATATAAAAACGTATTGTTAAAATATTTTAAAAGATATCGGAACGTATTATATCTGTAGTATTCGGAATTTTAAATTATTCTTTTTAAAAAACCAATCGGTTTTTTTGAGAAAAAAACCATTTGGTTTAAACCATGCTAACCCTGTTGCAGAGTATTATTTTTTAAATTGGAATTAATTTCCGTATCTCAAATCACCTATATATAAACATTTATTTTTCATAAACATCTCGAACGCTACTTTGCGAGAATTCTTCAGGTTGAATGCATAAAATATTTCAATTACATTAAATTCCTATCTACCACGGAAAAAAAATGAGCAATCTTTTTAGTTTTGTTAAAATTTTTCATGCTATAGAACGATTAAACATTTCAGTTTTACTAATATTAGAGACTATAAAGTGTGGTTACAAATTAAATCCGTTTCAGACAAAATTCCTGTTTTTTATTTTCCACATTCTGAAACTTTAAAATTTGTTCACAAAATATTTCTAATGGAATCATGACAAGAATTCGTATTAAAATTATTTACGAAGTTATTATTCATCATTATCAGATATTATTAAAGTTATATATTTTTTACATAAATTGCAAAGCTCTATAAAATAAGAAAACAAATGTAAATTTTATTTATTAAAATTTGAAAATTTTTCATGGTTTGAATGTGATAATCAGACATTTTGCTTTGATTTCATGTAGAAAGTAAGCCCTTTATAGCATTCGAAAGGTGATTTTAATAGATATTTTGATACTACTCGGAAGATATTTTGGGGGCCCCCCTAAAGATGAGGGCTCAGGGCACGTGCCCCAAATGCTGTAAATCAATCTCTGCAGGCGCCATTCTTTCTAACAACCTATACCTCATTCCTTTGAGCATCATCTTCAATCTGCTTATTGAGGTAGTAACGTGACACATGGGGTGGCAAGATGTTGAAGAGGAGCATGCGATTTACAAGTTCCATGGAGCGAGCTTCTTCTTGTTCGTCTTTCAGTTTCACCCTCGTCAAATAATCTAAACGGCAGATATACTCAACCTATAAAGTTCAGGTAAGAAAACTTTTATGAATATTTTGAATATACGAAAGGCTTTTTTAAAATTAAAACGAACAAATGCATCTGAACTACAGGGTGTTTATAAGTAAGGTTTCCCTATTCAGAGCGGTGTAGACCCTCCAAAAAAATGTATTCGTGTAAGAGATAAATTTCCTCCGTTGGTTCCGTATACCAAAAATTATTTATCATAATATATGAATTAGGCTATGTATAAATATGACTTTCCATATTTCTGTCAAGTTGTGCGTTTTTCAAAAACTCAATTATTATTTGCCAATCTAAAATAGGAAATTCATCCCTTACTCGAATACTTTTTTTTTTTGTACAGCAAGTTGAACAAACGTCCCCAATTTCAGAATTTTTTTTTTCAGTTTGTCCCCAAATGTAAAACATCAGTTGAGGACAAAATTTTAATTACAATGCATTTTCTTATCTCAATTTTAAAATATCAATTATGTTTCCTTCGTTTTATGAATATTAATAATGCTTTAGTTAAATAAAGGTAAGTTTAATTAAGCAGAGCATGAAATTTATAAAATGTTTCCAATTTCTATTTCAGAATTGGAAATTCTTTCTTCAAAAATCTGGCTACATTACTTTTACAACGAAAACTAAAACTGGAAAGAATGCTATCAAGTTTGTTCGAATAAAAGGAAACCATAGGAGAGAGATATGCGTGGAATAAAAAAAAATAGTTCAAAAAATCATTACGAGGTGGCGTTCTACAATTATAATATTATAGTTGCTGACATGCAAATTCTCCTACCGCACAGAGTTATAAAACATCTGCTTCAGAAGATCTTCATTTTTTTTTCTCCGCTTGAAAATGGTTATTTGTCTGTCTGACTCGCATTAACAAGTGTCTCTACATTACAACGCCGTGAAATGCCACCTAGTGGTGATTTTTTGAACTAATTTTTTCTTCTTAAATCTCTCTCTCATGGTCTCATTAAGATTTTCCTCAAATTTCCTAACAATTCCTAGCATTCTGACCAGCAGTTTTCGCTGTACACTGCTCTGAATAGAGCAACTTTAATTATGAATATCGTGTTTTTTTTCTCTCTACATTAGTGAGAGAAAGACAGTATACAGCTGCGGAAAAAAAAAATGTCCCACTTGCTCTTTATTTCGCCGTCGTTCGTCATACAGGAAAGTTATATATACCATTCGTTTGCAAATAACGCATACTTTAATTTGATATTAATTTAATTTGCATAAGGGGCCGTCTTCATATTTAATATCTGCATCAACTTCATTTTTCTCAATGGCAACACTGTATTTTGACTTTATTAAACGAAAGAAAACCTTCAAATTACCCTGAATATAAATTTTCACCAATTTTCTACGATAATTTCCGGAGATATTGCGAATTATTTTTTGCGCGTTTTTAAGGAACTTTCTGCAAATTGAAAAACGCTATTTGTAGGTTCCGAACTTTTCGCCTTTCATTCATTTCGCCCAAGAGAGTTAAAAGAAATAAACATTATTTTCAAGGAAAATATTTTTTCCATCTCAAAGTTTTTTGTAGTAAGAATATCAAGGGTAGAAATAGAATATTTAGTCAGTGGTCCAAATGACCCGTGAGTTCATAAGTTCCTTGGTTCCTACACATGATTTAAAGGAAAAATGCAAAACAACTGCTCACGATTTTGAAAATCTTTATAATTTTGAAATTGTTATTGAGTATTTCCCTTGATGGTTCTCTTAGACAGGTGAAATGTTGGCAGGAGTGAGAGGCTGCTCTTTGCTCTTCTGACTACAAGCATGAATGTTACTCAGAACTTGAAGAATGGTTTCATGATTGAAAATTTATTTGTTTCATGTAAAAAACGCAATTACTTTTTTGCCGACCCAATATTATCACTGTGGGCGCGTTCGAGAATTCATCGGTTGTGCACCGGTAACACCGGTGCACGACCAGAGCGTTCGAAAAGGCGGAGCGTTGGGCGGAGCTCTGGAATTAACCGCGTTTGAAAACGTTTCGGTCATGTAGCGGTTGTCTGCTCAGCGTGACCAGAGTGCAACCAGAATGACCCTGCTAGCGAGGTGGGTTATTCTGGTTATTAGCGTAGTGTTGCCAATGTTTATTTCTGTTTTCTTGGCTTGGAATTGAATGTGGTGAGGATGACCGAAACCGGTTGACAACCGTGACGTCACTTAACCAAAGAATGACCGCAACCGGTAGCACCGGTGCATAACCAACCGGTGAATTCTCGAACGGGCCCTGTGTTTGTTATTTCACTTTCTTCATTTAATATTATCGTCTGCAAAGTGCAATATTCTTATAAGACTTTTGACGGAATTTTAATTTATATTCAGATGAAAATTTAGACAGAAAAACGTGATTTTGAATGTTTTTTTGAATGTTTGATAAAGTATGGGGAAGTCCAAAGACCCAATGTTTCCAATATCAAAAAATCTGATGTGTCCAACACATGACTTCCTTGCACGTCCATTAGATCAAAAATATTTTCGACGCACTTCCTCTAAACTTATTTGTTTGAAAGAGATAAAATATCAATAATAGTAAGGTTTAGCGATTTCTAGACAAATATTTCGATATCGCCAAGCTGAGTTCAATTTGAAATATTTCCTTCTGACACTTTATTTGGCGATATTTCACCAAAAGCCGACAAACTTGAGATAGTCTGCGAGATTTTGGGGATAGCCAAAGTAGTCATTGACCACAGACTTTCAATGAATTGAATGCATCCATACACCTCAATGTATTTAAAGTCATTTGGCTCACCCTGTAAATAAATTCTCAGTCGATTGCTGTCAAAAAAGATATGGAAAACAGTTAGATATTACAATATTTCTAAATACAAAAGTTCAAAAATCTACGGGTTAAAGTTTTAGTGTTATACAAAATATGAAATAATTTTTGGCGCCAAATTTGGCGATATTTCGGCGAAACTCGTCAATGTCGACGAAATTTGGCGAGATTTTAAGCATGAACCAAAATGACAGATTATCGCCAAATTTGGCGATATTTCGCCAAAACTCGCCAAGAACGATGACATATGGCGATACTTTGGGCATGGACCCAATGACTGACTATCGCCAAATTTGGCGATATTTCGCCAAAACTCGCCAAGGTCGAGGACAGACGGCGAGTTTTTGGGCATGTACCAAACAATGACTGTCTACAGTTGTATTATATTGAAGATGTCCATAGACATTAAAGTACTAAAATTCTTTTCGGTGGTCCTGTATATAAACTCTCCAGTAGATTGGAAACAAAAATCGAGATACACAACTAGATGTTACAACATTCTTATATATGAAATTTCATAATAGTTTTTGAGATTTGAGAGTTAAATATGCACACACGTACACCAAAAGTCGCCAAGCTTGGCGACTTTTGGCATAGTTCTTGAGGGAGGCACGTGACCGTGGTCGGACCATTACCTAACTTATGTGGTATTGTGCTTGGTGGTAAGGACGGTATGGAGTGTATGGACGGTATTGTGCTTGAAATGGATGAATGCCCCTAAAATTGCCATTGACCGTAATGTATTGGAAATCTTTTGAGTGTTCCTGTAGCAGAACTACAAATGATAAAGACACTTTTTTTAATGGAGAAATTCAGTTTCTAACTCTTTACAGCATACATCACTTCTGAGTCGTTTGAAATAGCCCAATACCTCTAAAAAACGCTTTGATGAATTTCGGCCCATAGAGCGTAATGTATTTCGAATCTTTTGGGCGGTTCTGTAGATAAACTATCCAGTCGAATGGAATCGAAAGGGGAGGTGCACAACTAGATGTTACAGCAATCCTAAATATAAAGTTTCAACATTCTACGCCTAATAGTTTTTGAGATATGCGAGTTTAATGAGTTTCGGCCCATTGAGCGTAATGTATTTCGAATGTTTTGGGCAGTCCTGTAGATAAACTATCCAGTCGAATGGAACCAAAAGGAGAGGTGCACAACTAGATGTTACAACTATCCAAAATATGAAGTTTCGACATTCTACGCCTAATAGCTTTTGAGTTAGGCGAGTTTAATGAATTTCGGCCCATAGAGCGTAATGTATTTCGAATCTTTTGGGCGGTCCTGTACATAAACTATCCATTCGATTGCCACCAAAAGGGGAGGTGCACAACTAGATCATAGAACAATCCTAAATATCAAATCTCAACATTCTACGACCAATAGTTTTTGAGATATGCGAGTTACATACATACGTACGTACGTACGTACAGACGGCATGGAAAAACTGGCCACAGCAGACTCGCCGCTGGTCAAAATGAGTTGCAGACGCGTTAATATGATCGTGCATGCTAGCCTACGATAGGATGCATCGAAAAAAATTTTTAAATTACATTTAGAGGTAGTCAAAATCTGTTTTTTTGTCGAAATTTGGCCCCCAAAATTTTTCGGGATCACATTACTTCCTTATACTACGTACAAGGGTACAAGGAAGTAAAAAGGTCAAATTCATGCCTGGAAAGTTGAGGATGTTAGTTTTTCAGAAATAGGAAGTTGTATTAGAAGACATACATCTACTGCATCTAATTCTATACCTGGAAAATATTTTGTTTGGGGGAATATGGTAGCGGACGCAACAATAGACGCTTTATAGAATCACCATCAAACTGTAAAAACCTCTAATTTATTTGCTTCAAAATTTGATATTTTTTAATACCGCTATCTTTTACTGTGTTTTTGCAGAAAAGAAATCTAATTTCTTTTATTTTAAGTAATTCTCAAAAAATTGTCACTTAATAAATTTTTATATGGTCCCTTAACTCATGAAAATAACATATTTTATTTAATATAAATTAAACTACCGAACGTAAAAAATTGAAATTTTACACACCCATGTAATATTATTTTCTGCATCTATTTCCATCGAAATTTGAGTATGTTTCTATTCATAATTTTTTTGAATATTAATTTAATAATTCATAATTCATATTAATATTTTATTATAATATATTATATAAAAATCACAATCAATCGCGAACTTTGATTGCGTAATAGAAATGCAATTAAGTGTACTTACGTATTATCCCGGTGGTCGTTCCCGCCAAACTATGTCTTCGGGAAATATGCTGGCAAACTTTGCAGTCGTATCCCGACCCATCAATAGTTTCATGTGTTCGGCATTTATCTTAGTGAAAAATCGCCTGTCTTCGCGGACCGCCGCGATAATACGTAAGTGTCCAATTAAGTAATACTTGGTTACGGCGTAATATTAATGGAGAAAAGCAAACATTACATGTTTCATTAAAAAAATCCCGCCAAATGTTGCTAACCCTGGCAACCTTTCGGCGAAAAATCCCCAAATTCGGTGCCAAAAATAAAGTCTCAGAACTGAAGTCAGCTAAGAGATAGCGCCAATATTTCTCGAGAATTCGAGAAGACCCTATGTTACACAATGGGGATAGTGAAAATTTTAATTATTTGAAGCGTAAAATAGGAATTTTAGCCTAATTTAATCCCCAGAATAGCAGGTCACCCCGAAAATTTGCAACATTATTGCCACACTGATAACTGTTTTATTTACCTAGTTTTGTTTGCTATATTCGAAAATGACACTAGAAAAGGGAACGGCTTAGCAATTTTTAGCGTTTGGAATTGAGTTGTTATTTAATTATTTTATGAAGTTTCATTTTATAAACTGAAATTCCTTAAGAAAGTTGGTATTGATACCAAGCTGTCCCTGAATTCAGCACTAAAATAAACATTTTCCTCGACTCAACGTTTCGTCCAAGATATTGTTGCAGACAACTCTGCTTAGTTTTTGGGCTCGTAGCTTAAAAGTCCACTGTATATGGAAAGTTCTAGTAAACAATCCATTTGACAGGACGAAACACGAATTTTATTGGCTCTAGAAATTTGGCGAACAATCCTCAGTACACAGTTCACATATATTAATAAGCAGTAACACGTTTTATAATAGTCAGCTGATCACAGAAGTTTCTTCAGTTGCCATATTTCACATTCAATAAAATCCTTCCACAGGCTAAAATTCAGCTGAAATTCTCAAGCAGAGCTGTCGGCTGCTTTTCAGCATATAATGAAGAGTTCTCAAACAGCCTTCAAAAACAGGCTCCTCAAAACAAGCGAAAGAGCGCGTATAAATGCGCACACAATATAGAGCCTTATGGCTCTCCAGTGAACTCTACAAGCATTTACTCAAAAGTGAACTGAACTTGTGAGGCGAGCTGCCCTTTTATACTTTTCGTACATACTTCGTGAACATTCCACGTAATTCCCGCAGTAGTATTTTCTAAAAATCTCCAGTTATTTGACTGTTCAATAGTAATGCCACTGCTTAAAACTAACGCAGGGAAGCAAACATTACAGGCCCCATTAATAAAACCTCGCCCAAATTTCGCCAAGCTTGGCAACTTTTGGCGAAATTTCGCTAAATTGAAGTCAGCTAAGCGACAGCTCCAATATTTGGCTAGATACCGCCAAACTATAGTTAAACAACAGGGAAATCCAAAACATTCTATTTCGCGTTCTAGTTAACCAATTTTCATGTAACAAAAAGCGCAATTTAATTATTCAACGCGTAGAATACGGATTTTAGACTAAATTAAACCCTGAAAACCCCAAAATTCGTAACAATATTGACATCCACCATGCACGCATAAGCAGTAGGGAGTTCGGAAGGTTATGTTAAGTATGTCGGGTCACTCGTAAAGCGAGGTTGAAAAAAGTGAACTTGAACTCTTGATCTTGATTCTCCTTAATCTTACATACACTTGAGTGTGTCAAGTGTCTAACTAGATGCAAGAGTTTGATATCATAAAGGAAGTTTAAGGATATAGCTCATTGATCGAAAATGCTGCGGCTGTCAATTAGTGATCAAGTTTATACTTGTCAAGTTTCCACTGTAAATATTCTTTCAAGCTTGATGAACAGAGACAAGAGCATGAATTAACCTTGAAATCCCAGTTACAAAAGTTTTAAATCAAATTAAAACGGAACGTTCCAGGTAACGTAGTAAATTGAATCATTTTGTGAACGCAAAATCGGAATTTATTCTCAAAATTCTTGTTATCCCTAAAAAAGAATATCGGTGATTGTAGCATGTATAATTCATTTTGATTTTTCAAGCTCAAAATCAACTGGATGTATACATGAATCATCAAGTTTGCAGCCTCATTTTAAACTTCCAAGATAAAGAAACTCAAGTAAAATTTGATTTTATCAGGCATCTAGTCTGGGTAAGAACGTAGTCAAACGTTTTCCGTGTCAGATGATCATTTAATCAACCAAAAGTATCGTTTGTTCGTACATTTTTTTTTTTTTTTGTACTTTTTGTTATCTATAGCAGAGAATTTTTCTCACATTGTATAAAAAAATTTTTGAAGTGCATAAAAATACCAAAACCATTAAACAAATTAACTATTTGCCTTTTTATTTTATATATTAAACTAAGCAAGCTTTAAAATATGTTTGAATGTTTAAAATTTAAAAATATATAGTTAGAGGTACGGAATTTTCTCAAATAAAAACCAGAAATTTCTAAAAAAAAAAAAGAAAATTTGAAATTTCGCTAAAATTTACATAAATTACTATTATTTTATATACTTAGAATTTATATTCAATGTTAATTAAAAGCTACATTGTTATAATTTCAACATTTGATTTTTTAGAGTCGTTCTTTTGTACGTAACAGGTGACACCACAATTACTGTAAAAGCGTTCTGCTTCTACGCTATTGGTTTGGCTCTAAATGCTCTGTAGAGCTGCTTTAGCAAAAATTGGAAAAGAACATTTATTAGCTCACAATATGTCCTTAATATTGGGATCTTTATTCCTGTTTATTGATTGTAACATTATGCGGTGAAAGTGGGCGTAGCCATTAATGAGCTCTTTTCTTTAGGAAGAAATGTGAATTAAGGTATTTTTGAAAGGCTTTTGAGCAATATAGTTTAATGCGGTCATACTTGCAGCCCATGAGGGGCAAAATAATTGGCCGGTAAATATAGGCTTCCTTTCTTGTATTTAATTTCATGTGCAAAGAAAGTTTTTTTCAGGTGCTGCTTTTAGCATTGCGATTAGATCTGAACGGTCCGACTTTGTTGTTCAAGAGTTGCTTTCAAGGCTTTTAATTTGTTCCACAAATGGTGAGCAAATGCAGTGGTGTAGGAAAAAGGGGGGCTTAGAAGGCTCAACCCCCCCCATACACTTGGAGGAAGGGAGAAAATTACTACAAATCAGCACAATATGGTGTCTTTCTTTCTTCCAGAATCGATCTAAACATAGAGCCCCGCCTCCAAACTTAGTGAATTGCTATGCTACTGAGCAAATGGATAACTTGAATCTTCTAATTTGTTAATTAATTCCAATAATTACGGATACTGCTCAGATATGAAGCTTATTTGAATCTTGAGTTTAAGTTTGAAAAATTATTTATCGTAATTTTACTTCTTAAAAAAAAAAAAAAGCTATATTTTACACTAATTCACAAAAATAAGAAATTTTCGCAAAAATTCGCGGCTACGCACAACTTGTTTATATTTCGCATCTATTCGTAATTATGAGAAAATTTCACATAAACTCGCACCTATTCGTAAAAACGAAAATTCCGTACCTCTGTATATAGAATATTTTTATTTCTAGAATGCTTTACAAAATATCCATGATACAATCCGGAAGTATATAAAAACATGTTAAGAGAAAACATTTTTATATTCCTTAATCAAGTATAATACAGTAACCACTTAACCGTGTCCTTAACCCACACGCTATATTTCGGTTTTCCACTACATTTCTATGGAATTATCATGCTTGAAAGAATGGAAACAAAGCGAAGCTTTTGTTGCATCGCAAACAAGCATAAAAATGTTTCGTATTTCATATTCAAGTGACGTCCAAGAAAAATGCATTGAATGTTACCCTAAAAGCGTGCGCCGATTCTACCTTTATATCAGAATGTCTTTCTTTTTATGTTTATTTATGATTCAATAATAAATATTTATGATTAAAAAAAAAGTATTCTTTCTTTTTTTTATCCGCACAATTTTCTATTTTGAACTTTTGAATTTTTTCGCCTCTTGCTCTATGCCGGGGATTCCCCAAAGTGTAAGCAGTGGTGCCCCCCAGGGTGCCACATAGAGGTGCGAGTAATGCTGAGAAGCGCCCTTGGTCTCATTAAACTCCTCATAGATTCTTAATTGAATTAAAATCTCATTAAAGAAAATTATAATATTCTTAAGGGTGCCTGAGTTGGATTTTGGGAGCCTCTACTCTATGCGAGGGCATGGCCATATTGAAAAATATCAAAAAATGGAATTTCGTGATTTACGTGCCAGGATTTAAGTTTTGAAAATGAGAAAAACTCCAATACTCTAAAAATTATACATGTCCACCCATTTTCTATAAATTTAATTAATGTAATATTTTTCCGTATGCATAAATATACAGGATGATAACAGTTAAAATTCTACTTTTAAAGATTAAAAAAAATACAGGTCAAAATGGCGTGTAATTTGAGTTAAATATACTTGAAGTAATGGGAATTGTCGGAAAAAAAGGCTTTATGACACAAAACTTTGCTGGCGCATTTTTTTTTTCCAAGTAAATTTTCATCTGCATTTCCGTTAACTTTTGCTAAACGAGTATTGTTGCAAAATTTTATAAAATGATAAAATATAAATGTTAACTTATAAATTTAATCTTACCTGTCTGTCTAATATATGCAGGATCAAAACGACAAATGTTAAGTAGTAACAATGACTTTGATCAGCTGGAAACCCAAATTCTTCCCTTGGAAAAAAAAAAAAATTACATTTTAGCATAAGCGTGATTTGAATAGCTAAAAATATTACAAACAGCTGCATTGGTTCCATTACCAGTCGATGCAATATGTTTTTTTGGACAGCTGTAGCCCAGTGGTTGAAGCGCTGGACTAGTAACCAGAAGGTTGTGAGTTCGATTCCGACGTCCCACTAAAGACCACCGTGTACGTGACGGTTAAATCCGTGGCTCCGAAAGTCCTCTCGGTGATCGCTAGCAATTTCTGAGGGGTGCCAATATTGAGAATTTCCCCCACCTTCTGATGAGTAGCCAAATTGTGTCCCGGGGAAACTCCGGGAAGGACCTATGCAGCTCTAAACGACACATTACAGCTCAGTAACGTGAGCTGTCCTCTCCCGGCAAGCAAACAACTGCATTGTTGGCCACACATTCACATACACACGAGTACCAGTAATATCTGTCATACCCACAAAATGCTTACCGGTAGAGGGGCTCCAATTATTTTTAAAATTGTCAGTGCTTTGTACGTACAAAATGATTCAATAAGGAATCGAGAAAGGATTCAAAATAGAATTTCATATAAATGCAAAATTTAAGATGAAATGCATCTGAGATACATACGGATTTCCAAATAAGCTAGCTAACCCATACCCAACAGCTGCAAATTTTCGATGAAGGTAGAATAGGCGGAGCGTTTATTCAGCCTATAGGCGGCTTTGTTAATCCATCTCTGTGGATTGTCTATGCCAATGGGGTAAAAAAAAAAAGAAAACTTTTTACGCAAATCAAAGATTTTTTTTTCATTCCTGAACTAACTAAAACTGATAGTGTAGAAATTTAGCTTCATGACACTGATGAAATTTTCAGAGACAAGCTCACTTTTTAAAATGAATATTATAAAAAAAACTTTTTAGAATATTCATTTTAAACCTAGTTCTGAAATTACATTTCTAAAATGATTGTTAACAGGGACATGAAACTGACTTTTGCGGTTGTATTTTTCTATGTGATTTTGATTCATCTTCGAGTAATCTACGCCTTTCAAAAGTTTGCCTCATGATCGTAGAATCCCCCTGTATTAAAAAAAATAACTAATTATTTAAAGGAAGGGAAGTTTTTTTATAATGTTTAATAACACTCAAAAAATCCGTTTCAACCTCGATTTTAGTGGGGGTTTTGGGGGGTTTGTGGGTACTAAACACTGTACGCTACTGAATATATCTGTTTAGTAACTATCCGCGAATACAATAAATATACTGACCAGTCGGCAAGTTTTGATGTCGGGTGTCGGAAAATGTCTTCTCCGCTGAAATCCATTATGTACCAGAACACGAATAATCCTATTCCGTTGACAGCTAGCTTCATCAAGAAATGCACCCTCAGAAACACTGATGTATTCGTCATAGCAAGAGCCGCACATAAAGTATAGAACTAAAGATGAAGTTCGTAGATTAAAGCAAGTTATTACAAGTTTACATTAAATACAAGTTCACATTAAATTTACAATTTGTAATATGATTCGACCCGAAAACAAGAAAAAAAAATTGAAACACTTTCATATTTTAACTACCTACTAATATGCTATTGGGCAATTCGGGACTTATGCCGCATATTTTTTGAATTTGTGTAAAAGAACCTAGGCTGCACTTACAGTAAAATAAATGAGGCTGTGTTATTTATAGTAGAACATGTGTACTGCGACAACAAATCTAAATAATAATTAATATTTTTAAACAATTTTTTTCTAAAACATTGCATTAAGGGTAAGACGCCGCTCTTGTGCGGGAGTTATGCCGCGCCTGTCATAAGAAGACAATGGAATAATAAATAAATAAATAAATGCTCGAAAAAAAAATACATATCTGGACTATTACCTATTTAATAACAAAAAATACTAAATTAGTATAAAGGGACGTACTAGTAGGTTTAAAACAATATTACTCTACTTACTTTTCACTACTAAAATTAAGTTCTCATATTTTTTATCTGAATTTTAATTGTTGTTTCATCAACGACGTAACATCAGAGTATTTGAGAAGGAAAAAAGAGTAAAATAGTGTTTACATTTTTTTTTTTAATGTGGGCGTTTCTAATAAAATCTGTAAACAAATTGACAATTTATCCGGTTTTTAGAAACAATGCTTCATTAAAGCCAGAGCGTTGAAATGCAGAATTATTAAATTACATTTTGCACAAACTTGGACTCAGTTTGTCTAAAATGAAAAGAAAAAAGAAGTTAATAACACGTAATCAAATCCAGCAAATATACTCCCGTAACACAAATTCTGTATTATAAAAAAAATAAGACACGGAGATAAATTAAAATTTTGCTAATTGCGGCGTCGCGTGCAAAAGAAACTGCGGCATGTATACTCGAATGGCAGAGCGGCATCTATCCCATTTTGTACGGTAAATGTGTAACAAATCACAGTTGCCAGTCCTCTCAACGGAAAAGGGCGTAAGTACTCTATACAGATATATACACGGGGCGTTTATATACACAGTACTCTATACAGATGCTACACTTACTTTTGACTTTAAATCATGCATTGATTTAGTCATTGGCGCAAAAAAGTACTCAAGCATAACGTGTTTATGTTTTTATAGTGAAATTATGATCTTATCTCACAATAAGGATAGCATAATTACAAGTAAAACATAAAAAGGATCCAAGCTATACACTGGTTAAGTAAATCTCATTGCACACCTATACTGTGCGTTTCAGTGCTATCTATCGTCAATTACAAGAAATACAAGGGGTGCAGCATCTGTCCCGGATGCAGTGACTCTACCGGAATTACCCTACATTAAAAACGTATCATACTTCATGTGTCGTCTCTATATTTCTTCCTTATTCCATTCAGCTGGAAATGGTATCATTATCGATAAGTGTGCCGCATTTTTCTTGACTATTGCATAAAACACGGCTTTGGAATCGAAATTTCTATTAAACTATAGCTGCGTACCCGTTCTTCGCAGCGAAAGAATATTTTTCCTACTCATTAATTCATCGTTGAATAATTAAATTAATTTATCTTGTTGTGGAATCTCAAAAACTACTCAAGTTTTTTGACTTGCGACATAAATTTTGCCTTACAGATTTTTCCTTACAGCTGTCGTCAAAAAGGGTCTCTAGATCTGTGGCACGCGATGAACGTTTCGATCGTTCGCCATCTTGCTGGTAGTTAAGAACGGCTGCCCTTTCGTCAGCATTGGGCAATCTATCCAGCTGTTCTCGCATTCTCCCATTTTTCAGCAGATGTCAGTGCTGTTAAAAAGAATCGTGACAATTTTTTTACGAGAAATGACGTGCTAAAAAAGGAGCGGATTCTCGTGGAGCTATGTCACCCGCCACAATTTTTATAGAAATCAAATCTATTCTTCGTGACTGGCAACAGTCAAAACGTCAGAGTTTGGTGTTCCCAGAGCGGGAACACTGCGCGTTAAAGGGTTAAACTCGATGAAAATGTTTCTTTTTACTTAATTAACATGCTGAAATCGACTAAAAATGTAAACAGACAGTGTTTGCTTTCATCCATTCCAATACTACTTCTATTTAGTTAGAATACTTGAATGATTCTTTAAAACAAAATTCGGTACACATGGCAATTAATTCTGAAAATTTACGAAAATTTAAAGATAATTCTAAATAGAGGAAAAGAAGAAGGAAACTGAATGGCAGAGATCTTGCTTACCCAAGGATGTTTGCAGGCAAGTTGTTTAGAAACTATTAGTATGGCACTCTTGTTTCCCGACGAGAATGTCGCATTGATGTCGCCCTTTCTTTTGAAAAAGTTTTCGCTGAAGCATTCATTCTGGAACATATGCAAAATACATTGACAAATACATTGAAATGTGAATCAAGCCGAAAGTTGTTTTTTTTTTTTTTTTTAAAGAAGAACAATAAAATTCGTTATACAGGTTGTCCCAAAACTAATGATACAAAATGTAAGGGGAAGATTTGGCACAAAAAGACGCCCTTCTCTTTTACCCGTAAATAATCACTTTTGGAAAACTGTTGAATTGTCCGCCTAATTCCTTGACATCACATCAGTCTGAGTTTCATAAAAATTGGGCTTGTCTCCAAATAGGGATTTTAAGCTATCAGTTTTAGTCACGTGTTTCTGGGAAGAACATATTAATTTTTGACGAACAAAGCTCGGAAAGTTCACTATTACATCAGCTATTGTTCCAAAGTAATTAATATTAGCTATGCTACGATATAGGCTATGATATTTGAAAACATTGTCATCAGAAATTGGCATCTCTGCTCTAGGTATTTGCGAAAAGTGTTTATGTTTTGTTCGAGCATCATTTTAAAACGGTTTCAGTGAATGTAATGAAATTTCGTAGAACGCTCGGCTGTTACGCAGCAGGCGCTTAATTTCCACCAAATTTTGAATGGACTTGGGGACTTTAAGAAAAATGTGCAAATTTTGACAACGCTAATGAGGTTTGCAAATTCTGGTGATATTTTATTGGCCAATTTTGCATTAAACGACTCTTAGGCATATTCAATAACATCGAACGGTCCATAAAATTAAAAAAGCCACGATATTTGAGGCCAGCTCTATCGGAAATTGGCGTGGAAGTTCTTCAAGATATCGAGACTATAAAAAAGTATGCAAATTTTGTTTCAAGCATCACTTATACCCAGTGCCATATTACCAGCAGGGCAAACGGGGCAACCGCCCAAGGCCCACAGATTTTAGGGGCCCAAACATCTTACATTTTACACTTTTATAATTTTACAGTAAAATTAGAAAGGATAAAAAATTTATAAGTTAAATGATTTTTTAACTATAAAGTACGAACAATGAAAATAATTCAAATTTACACTTGTATAAATTAATTTAAACTTATTTTTAATTCTTTGAAATGCAAATTTTAACTCATTTTTAATTCTTCAAGAATCGACGAACACATTGAAAATCGATTTTTTTTTCAAAATTGATTTGTTTGTGTACATTAAAAAATCAGCTGTGGATTAGAGGTGTTTGCGGATTAAAGTGAGTTGACTGTATATTTGTTTATAGCGCCACCTAGTAGTTTGAAAAATCCAAAAAGATCTGCCCGTTTTCAAATTACGCATACGCGACGCTGGGCTGGTAAGAGTGGAATCGTTGCGTCGCGTATACGAGACGCTGGTCGCGAACAAGCAGCAATGAATGAAATGAAATCTGATAGAATGTTAGGTTGTTATTCAGCCTAACAACAGGCATTTGATTTCCATAAAATTTTGAAAATAGACTTTACGATTTTACGAAAATTGTGCAAATATTGACTGTGCCTCTTGATACTGTTTCTAAAAAAGAAAAAGGAACCAGATCTTTCCAAAATGGCGTAATCTTGACTTTTCTTGCCAAATGTTTTACGTCACCAACTGTCTTCATCTGTGTGTCGTTGGAAATTTATGATTTTCAATGCACTGAAGAATTTACGCAGGAAAAAGGTTGGTGTTGTTATTCGAAAATTTAAAAATACTTTTATTGTAACTGTAACCGTGAGAGCTTCATCGTTTTAAATAATCCAAATCTTGAGCATTTGCCTTTAAGTAACAATACATGAAGTTTCTTTTCGTATTGTTTTGAGTGAATAGGCCACAGAGGGTTCATATGTAAAAGGGGCATAGCCAGTAAGGAGTGGAGCTTCAGAGGCACAGATAGATTAATGCAATTTTGTGGGTGGGTGGGTGGGAGTGTGGCTAAAGGAAATTTATATTTATTTTATGGAAGTAAATTAGGATATCTTAAATTTTTTATTTAATCTCTTCCTTCAGCCCCCCCCCCCGCTTTTCCCCACTTATATAGACATGATACAGTAAAACCTCGATCTATCGTTTTTCAAGGGGTGCGTAGTAAAAAACGATGCATGCGGGAAAACGACGAATGCGGGTTAAAGTAAAAATATGAAGAAAACAGTATTTATGAATATACACAGCGTATACAGTATATCAAAAATACTAAATTTGTTACCAAACTGTAAAAGAAACAAATTGAAGTTGTGTAGAAATTAAGTGATACTTATTTTTTAAAAATCAGTAATTTTACACTGGGTTTTCCATTAATCTTTTAATTAAACAAAATTTTCAAGATTTACAATTTTTTTGTCTTTTTATGTGTATTCATCTTTGTATATAAAAGTCATACAATTTCAAATACCGTTATTGCGTAGGATAAACTAGGCACTAGTGTTGGCTCAGTCTCATAAGCGTGATTGTTTTCATTTCTTGCGTCACATTTCTTCCATTCTTAGAATACCGCACGTTGCTACTTCTAAATCAATGGAAATATAATCACTACATTTCACACCATACTCATCCCTGCTAGATGTAAGAACTCCTCACCTATACCATCGTCAACCCAAGATATCATACCAGGAAGTAATTATATTTGTAAGCCATATTGATCCACTTCATCTTCAATTTCATTTCCTTCAGAAGGAACATTTTACAACGATGAACGCGGGAAAGCGAATTTTTGAAGAACGATACATGCGAGTTTTCTTAACGTTATTTGAATACAGTTTGTGCAGAGACCATAGAAATAAAACGATCAATATGGGAAAACGATGAATGCGGGAACGATAGATCGGGGTTCCACTGTATATAGGGAGAACTGCTGTTTTTTCTTTTGTAAATTACTGTGCATATAGGGTTTGTATGAGGCTATAACTTTTTTGTCTGTTAAATCGGTCTTTGACGGTGGTTTATTTTTTTAAAAAGAAAGCACGTGGCAATACAGATATATTTCGATAAATGCTGATATTGTTTACCAAGCTTGCGACGGAGCAAAAGAGCATCATGACAGAAATAAGGAGCCAGATTGCAACCCGTATATGCATGGTCTTCCACACTCGACGAGACACTCTCAGAATTCTGGAATCTAAAAGATTTTCGCCTTCATCCTTCTAAAATTAGGAGCAAACAAAGATAAATCACGCAGAAAGAGCAAGGATTATAAAACACTTTTCAAAACAGATTTAATTGAGCTTACACTACTGCCTAACTTATGTTAAAACTACCTTAACCCGTTTTGGGTGGTACAAAAGATGCGCCCTTCTTCAATTGCTAAAAGCTCCACCATCCACTCAAGAAAGAAGGTTAGAACATCTCTTGCTTGTGTAAATGGTGGACCTTTTTTCAGTTGAAGAAGGGTGGACTTTTTGTGCCATTCGAAATTATCATCCATTGATATATTAGGCTGTAATGAAAGTTTCCCGCCACTGCAAATATCAATGCATTTGAAAGAAAGAGACTTGCTTTAAAGCATTGTGTTGTGAAATCTGTAAAAAAAATATCATCATTAAATAGAAGGTGTCGGAAATAAAACGCTACCAGATTAGAACCATCATTTATTTCCGGTTCTGTTGAAAAATACCAGGAACAGAATGTCAACGATTTATGTGCACAGCTTTGGGTACTACTGTTGTATAGTATGATACTGTAAAGGTTTGGGGCCGGAAGTTTAAAAAACAAGAAATGTGACATTCAAGAAACAGAGCTCTCTGGCCAGCCTACTGATGTTGATGAGGACCGCCTGCGAGAACTTGTGGAAGGAGATCAGTATTCAATAGGGTGGATCGAAATTTTTTTTTTTTTTTTGAAATCTTTATCTCCTGTGGTCTCAAAAGTTGTATATTGATATGAATAAGACGTGTGTAAAATTTGAATGTTCTACGACAACCAGTGGCGCACACAAGGGAGGGGTCCAAGGGGTCCGGACCCCCCCCCCAAAAAGAGTTATCAATTTTCCTATGTTAAACCGTCATGTAATTTTTACATTAAAATATGTTGGAATGCATTATCAAATTCTTATTTTCACTAATTAAGATGAATAAACATAGTAAAAGGGGGGGTTACTATAAGAAATCCGCATTTTTTCAGGTGGTTGGTGTCGCAGTTTTATGGGCTGGACCCCCTCCAAGAGAAAATCCTGTGTGCGCCACTGACGACAACGTCTTGGGGTTGCGCATCGAGCTTGAAATTTAGAAATTTTTGAAAAATGTGACTTTTCTAAAAAATCGACCAAAAAAATTCTTTTCCAAATTATTAGGCTCCCGAGGCTTTAGGAGTTGTTTATGAAGAACACGTATGCAAAATCTGGAGGGGCTACGGCAGTTCCTAGCGATTGCACATCGAGCTTGAAATCTAAAAATATCTGAAAATTATATGTTTTGTGAAAAAATTATGTAGAAAGCAAACTTTATTTGTTAAAAATAATTTGGTACCTTTTGTATGTTAAAAAATGTTCAGAGAAGCTCAGTAAATCACAAAAAATGGCTTTACGAATAGTTTTATACAATGAACACGTCATGCTATCGTTTTGTCTTGGGCGCAGTACGCAAGCTGTGTTTCAGACAACTAGCGCCGGCCGGTTTGCCTGCCGAGTGATGGCGATGCACATACGTTCGGTTAAATCAGACACGATATATTTTGTTGAAACAGGCATTTAGTTTAACGTTTGAGATAGATGGTGCTCCCAGTTTACTCTCAAAAAAGCTAAAAGGTGGTTGCCTTGCACTGCTACGATTCTGAATAGAGTGAAACTGTCTGCAACAGGACATGGAACAAAATCGGTGTTCATAGAAGAGCGGGAATATAAAAAGAATTACATTATTCCAAGTTACCAACCCGAGAAGACATACTCGTACTTCTATATTACTATTTTGTACTTAAGAAGAAAAATTTCTGAATAAAGGGCAGGATCCACCGGAAGGAGAAGTAACCTTAGTTGTGGCGATCAAAATACAGGAAATTTGGATCAAGGCCAGTATCCCAACTGTGCCAATGCAAGGACTTCAAGAGATAGTTAGAAAAGGTCATGAGCAAGTTCAGCAGCTAAATGAATCGTACGTTAGAGACAGACATAAGGAATTGTTTAGGAAGAAAGTGGTAAAAACTCTTCCTTACCGAGCTACTGAATATCGCACTTGCAAATGTACTGGCTTTTCCCGGAGCAGGTGTGGCTCATAGCCTCACATAGCTCACACAGAACGGGAGTCATTAGCAGACCAGACAGGAGCTAGATATTTGACAATTCGAGAAATTGTAAAGTAGAGAAGTTTATGGTGAATGAGAGAAAAGTTGAAAGGTTGGAAAGAGAAATTTCGAGATTGGTGGAGAAAGAGGTGAAATTTCCAATATCCAGTGTATGTTTCAACTTGAGTCATTGATTTGGAAAGTGAAAATAACGAAAGAGAAGTACGAAAGACTGAAAAAAAACACTGAATGCCTATCTACCGCCACTTTGGGAGATGCGTTCACAAACCACCAAGTTAGAATGAAAATCTCAGTGCTTTCACAAGTCTGTTACACAATGTTATTACGGACTGCGTAGCAGGAACTCTGGTATCAACTTTATTTCCCAATCTAGAAAGCGGAAGGAATGTAGATGGTGAGAAACATTCTCATCTGATTCTCAACCCACATAAAGTTAGAGGAAGGCTAAGATGACTCGCAGTGGAAGAAAAAGAATTCTTTAAAATGTTCTTTGGATTGTGTCTTGATAGGAGGAAGAACGAAACCAGATGCATAGAAAAATTTGTTGACTGCAAATTACACCCAAGTGTTTGTCACAAAGAACATATCTCGCTCATAATCGAACCTGGTTCAACATATTTTGGCCGTATGTCGCGATCTGATTTTAAGAATTTCACTGGAAATTTGGGAGAGTTTGACATGAAATCTATTGATCTTGGGACCCTCACATGCACTGGCGGTGGTGGCGAATCATCGAATTCTGAAAATAAGAAAGGCGTCATGGGAAATCTAGAAACGCAGTTCTTTAATCTAACTAAATCTCTGCAATGCTGTAATTGCCAACTTCACACATAGCAAACAGCCACTCCGAAATTTGCTGTCCATCCCTCTATCAGATGATGGTTTCCTACGATTTAAATTATTACACTTGAGATAAAATGCCACAGTTTGATTTGAAGTTAGGCTTTACATTATTCATTAAAACGCATGCTCAAATAACTGGATGCTTGGGCTGGCACGGGCAAAACTTGGATCGCAGGTAAACCAACGAGGTAAGTCCTGGGTAATGTAGTTAGGATTGTGGTTTTACTAGAGAAGAGCTGCGAACGTTACTGACTATTTTTCAAAGGGACTAATCCATTAAAAATATAATTTTTGCTTCCTACATATTTTTGTAAAAAAAAAAAAAAAAAAAAAAAAAAAAAAACCCGGAAATTTTTCAGATATTTATAGATTTCAAGCTCGGTGTGAAATTCCCAGAAATTGTCACAGACCCTTCAGATTTTTCATACGTATTATTCATAACAATATCCCAGACAGCACAGCAAACTTGCAGCAAGCTTGATTTATCAAGTCAATAAGCTTGAATTAAGCTTGAAAATTCCAGTCGTGTAAGCTTGATGCAAGCTTGAATCAAGTGTTCTAGTTTACACTTGCCCAGCTTGCATTAAGCTTGACATTTCAAGCTTAATTTCAAGCTTAAAAAATTTTCCAAAAAAAAAAAAAATTTCTAAATACACGGGGCGCCCGCTGGCGAACGCGCCCCACATACTTTATTTTTCCGCGCATTTTCCCCCTCTATGCTGTAATTTTAAGTTATTTTAATCTGTTTCCATTGAGTGTCCGAGGCTAGAATAGAACCCGGAACCTTCGTAACCGAGCGCGTTATCCATTCAGCCACCGGAGCCTTGTGCAGCTGTGACTAAAGTTTGAAGTGAATTATTAAGCGGTTTTCTGGCCAGATTGATAAGTGGGCGATATGTTATTTGTTTTTTTTATTTTTCCATGGGATTAAAATAATTTTAAAATTAAAATAATTTTATGTGTGATTTAGAGACTCTACTAATAGGGAAATAAACATAATATAAACTTAAGAGCAACACATGTTTTAAAACTTTCGCAACACTCATGAGCAATACTGCCGCTGGCCAAAATCGAGACAAACGACTGATTTTGAAATCAATTTCGTAGTATAATTGTATTTTATTCTGAAGAATTTCCAAATTTGGAAAAATGCAGTTGGAACTGCAGTACTTACTTAACACAAATTTTGTGTTAAGTAATCTGAAATGAAAGAAACAGATAGTTAAACGTTACTTCGAAATGCTATATCACAGTTGCTAACATGTATGGAATACAAACACTTTAGTCATTTTTGTAAATATTTCTTAAAATAACAAATAATTGAAAAATTTTGCTATTTTTTAACGCTAAAAATTCTCTTTACAAATGTGGTTATTTTCTTACATATTGGTATGCTATTGATATAGAGCATTTCGAAGAATTAAAAATAAGTTTAAATTAATTTATACAAATGTAAATTTGAATTATTTTCATTGTTCATACTTTATAATTAAAAAAATTATTTAACTTCTGAATTTTTTTTATCCTTTTTAATTTTATTTTAAAATTACAAAAGTGTAAGATGTAAGATTTTTGGGCCCTAAAATCTGTAGGCCCTGGGCAGTTGCCTCGTTTGCCCTGCCGGTAATATGGCACTGGTAATAAAAAACCCATCCCCGTTAGAACACATCTTTTACGAACTTTCAACAAATTTGAGGACGCTAGACAATTAATGTCCATTCTCTTTCACAGATGGCGCCATCACCGCACTTTGCAAGTGAAAATCCAGCTTAAGCCAACCTTGCATTGCCAAGCCAAATCCCAAGCTTGATTTAAGCTTATGTGCTGTCTGGGATACAACTTGTAAAACCTCGGAAGCCTAATAATTTGGAAAACAAGTATTTGGTCGATTTTTTGAAATCGACCGATTTTTGGTCGATTTTTTCAAAAACTTCTAAATTTCAAGCTGGATGCGCAACCCCAAGACATTGCCGTAGAACATTCAAATTTTACACATGTCTTATTTATATCAATTTACAACTTTTAACACCTCAGGAGATAAAGATTTCGAAAAAATTTTTTTTTTCGATCCACCCTAGTATTCAACACTCGGGAGCTATAGCTAAGGAGTTCGAAGTTAGTGCCATGCCCATTGGCATGATGAGTTCGGCCTCATTTTTTGAAGTCCGAGCCCGAGGACTTTTAATCCGAGCACGCCCGAGCCTGAGCAATATTATTAAGTTGGAGCCCGAGCCCGAAATTTCAGCTAAAGATAAGTAAAATTAATTACTTCATTGATAGGATCGAATAAATTTTGCCGTTTGTGCAAATTAAAGACAAATATAGTTTCAATCTCTCAATGCACTTTCTAATTCTTTATATCCATGTTTATCAAATAATGGCCGATCTCATGACTAGCTAAGCAATATAAGCCGCTGTTCTGAAATACCCAAAGAGCTTCACGCACCTTCTAGGAGCCCGTGCCGCTATTTTTTTTATAAGTACTTTTATTTTCCCCTTGAATAATTTTTTAAAATCTGTTTCAAGGAGCATGTTTAACAAAGGAGAAATTTTTCACGAGCCCGAGCCCTAACGCAATAGTGAATTACAGAGCCCGAGCCCTGTTCGGGCCCGGGCTCGGGCTTTCGGGTTCGGGCTGAGCCCGTCTCATCTCTAATGAGCCCATTAGTCGTGCTATGCATTGCACGGTGGCAGCTCGTGGGCTATTTAACCCTTTAACGCGCAGTGTTCCCGCTCTGGGAACACCAAACTCTGACGTTTTGACTGTTGCCAGAAAGGAAGAATAGATTTGATTTCTATAAAAATAGTCGCGGGTGACATAGCTCCACGAGAATCCTTTACTTTTTAAGCACGCCATTTCCCGTACAAAAACTGTCACGATTATTTTTAACAGCACTGACATCTGCTGTAAAAGGGAAGAATGCGAGAACAGCTGGATAGATTGCCCTATGATGAAAATAGGGCAGCCGTTGCCATCGCTCGACTTAACTACCAGCAAGATGGCGAACGATCGAAACGTTCATCGCGTGCCACAGATCTAGAGACCCTTTTTTGACGACAGCTGGCTTTGCGCGGGCAGAGCCAGCAGTCGTCAAAAAAAGGGTCTCTAGATCTGTGGCACGCGATGAACGTTTCGATCGTCCGCCATCTTGCTGGTAGTTAAGTCGAGCGATGGCAACGGCTGCCCTTTTTTCAGCATTGGGAAAGGGTTGCGCCTAAAAGGGTTTAATGGCGGTCCATGATGTTTCCATCCTGCCATTTCGGTCCCGTTGCTGTTTCGGTACCTTCCCGTTTCGGTTCGGTAGCTATTTCGATTCGTCTCTCTTGATGCAGATATTCCATTACATTTCTCACTTTTTTCTTATTACAGTGGGTATGTATTAATGTCCTAGGCCCTAGATAGGGGCCCTAAATTTGTAAAATAACTTTGGGTTTATGTATTAGTGGTGATGACATGATGTGATGTTTTAAATTAACATGCAATATCTTTTTTCCCACCGCTGTATAATTTTATTTCGATTGTGTAATTATATTTCCATATATGTAATCATAATTTCATGTAATTATATATGATTGTAAAGTTTGGTAAACAGATAAATAAATTTAAGAAAAAAAGGATTGCTGTGCTAACTACAGTCACGCAGTGCAATCTGGAAACTCCTTTCAAATAATTCGCATCTTGAAAATAAGAAAATGTTTGAAGAGAGGCTAAATTTTAGCAATCAAAAATTATTTATAATAATAATAAAGAAATAAGGTTCATTATAATTACACTGGAATTACTCTTTTGTATAATCGATAATACGTGTAAATCGATAAGACGCGATTGTAAGTTGAGGAATTAAACTTAATCATATTATTCATTGCAAACAACAATAAATTAAATTCATATTAACTTTATTGGAATAAACGACGGGACCGAATCGAGAAGGGACCGAAACGGCAACAGGACCGAAAGAGTGGGACCGAAATGGCAGGACCGAAGTGGCGGGACCGAAACGTCCTGCTTCGTTAAACGGAGGTTCACAAAACAAATTTCGAAAATTAAATATGCAGATACGACGCAACTTACTAGCTGAAATATATTTGTGTTTTCAGCATTTAAAGTAAAACAATACATGCAACTTAAAAAAATAAATGATGTAATCTCTAGTCATACATTTCGTCATCTCGCTAAGTTCTAGCAAAGGTGTTGTCTTAAGTAATTTTATTTTAATTTTTCTTTCCAGAGATATTGTTGAAAAATGTAATTGCTTTAGCTCTGAAACACTTATTTTTCTACCATCTCAATTATTTACATTACTTTGTAGAAAATATTGTACTGAAAAATGATAAAAATAAATAAAATAATAAGAAAAAAAATGGATCAACTAACCGAACATAACAAACGAAGGGAGAATTTGGAAGAGCTAACCGCAAAAAATGGTCCGTGGGCACATTGAAAATGTTCAAAAGGAATGATATTAGCAGCTCCTTACCCCTCTCCCAACTCCATTCGCTTCTGTTTTTAGATAGTGGTTCAGAAGGGCATTTCTCCGATTGCGCGCATGATTGAGGAAAGACCTGATGTTTTCTGCTGTAGTAACCTACAGCAGCGGTGCGCAAACCGTGGGTCGCGACCCCCGAAGGGGTCGCGAGAAAATTTTTGGGGGTCGCCAAATTCAAAGAGATTCAAATTTATGAAAAATCTACAATTATTCATTTCAAAGAACTGAAATAATAGAAGAGAAGAAACTGACAATTATTATTTTACGAGCGCGATATCCGCGATCGCTATCACGGGGCTTCAAAACCACGTTATCATGCATAGTGATCTGCAAATTGATCATGCATAGTGATCATACATAGTGATCTTCAAAATTATTTTCCATTAAAACAAAACATCGATCTCGATTGGATCCAGAGGATGACTTACGACTTGCGGCGAAGCAAGTCGTATTTCCAATACAGATCCGAACATAGAAGCAATCATGAGCTCTTTGCAAGCACATATTTCACATTGACTTTTTATGATGTACAGTTTCTTTAAAGTAATTTTCATTAAAAAATATTTATATCCATATGCATAAATAAAGCATTGTTTCATAAAATTATGTGTTGATTCATTAACTGATTTTTATGATGTTACAACTTTTATAACATTTTTATGGTGGTTTATAAGTTTGGTGCGCTGTTTTAAAAACGGGTTATTCCAATCGATGACGTCACGACAGTCTTTTAAAAACACCCTGTAAGAGCAACTCCCAGAAAGAATTTCAATGTAACTTCGTTTTCAATTAAACAGAATGTCTACTGTCTATCCAGGGGTCGCGACAAAATTTTACTCAAAATAGGGGGTCGCAACAAAATTTTACACAAATTAGGGGGTCGCAGATGAAAATAGTTTGCGCACCACTGACCTACAGTACAGTGCGTTAGCTATGATAAGCTAAGCAAATTTAATAATAGTGTGTGGAGGAGGGGAGGAGAGAAAAACTCATGTTTTAAATTCACAAAAATCTAGAAGTGTACTTAATTTTTTTAAATTTAATTTGTTAGTGTGTTTACTTTTTAATTTTTCTTTCGGGGGGGGGGGTCACGTGCTCACGTGTTCATATAGACGTGCCGCCACTGGCATCACATAAACTTGACGTACAAGTTTAATCGCTTGGTGCTGCATGAGCTCTCAAGAAGATTTGGCGGAAAACTTTCGATACAACCTGATATTTTTTATTTATGAGTGTTTAAGAGCTATTGCTAAGCTATGTTCAGTTTTGGAAACTCAACTTATTTTTGGTGCCAAATTTAGGGATAATTATCAAAAAGTCGTCTAGCTTGGCGACACTGGCAAGATTTTGGGAATAACTCAAACAATGAATCTCCATAGATTTTAATGTATTGAAAGTCTTTCCGGTGTTCCGTAAATAAACTACACAGTCGATTGCAATAAAAAAAGAAAGGTGCCAACCAGGTGTTAAAACAGTCCTAAATAAAAATTTCAACATTCTACGACGAAGGGCTTTCTAATTATGCGAGTTACATGGGTGCATACAGGGTGTTTCACGAAGACCCCTACCTTTGAAAATTAAAGATCATAAGAATCTGACACAGAGGTCACACTATTTTCCTCACAATTTGCACCTATAGACGGAGCTATAAGCGACAGTACGGATGCCAGAAAGAGAGCTCAGACACCATGAACAATCACATCGAAACAGATTTAATATGTATAGCTTCCACATTACCCGCTACGGGCATGCCGTATTAGCACTTGCAACTCCATCTATCGAGCAATTTGCAACTAAATTTTGTGGCTTCTGAATCAAATTCTTAATTCTTTTGATAAACATGCTACTGGTATCATACTTCTAAAAATCACTGATTTTGAGCTATTTATTTTCAAAGTTGGGTGGGGGAGATCCTTCGTGAAACAACCTGTACGTACATACATACGTACGTATAGACAGTGGAACTATAGAAGTATTTTTTTTTTTTTCACTGTGTACTTCATTTATATATCCGTAAGTTATGAATTGCTGCTTAGTCGCTGTCTATAAAGCCTCAAAATTTTAAAAGTCGAATAACTTAGTAAATATTTTACTTAGTGCTTATATGTGCAAGTTTTTCTGGATTATTTATCGGAAAGGACTTCATTTTTCTAAACTGAATTTTTTATATAAAGTCACCAGAAAAGCATGATTTTTTCTAAATTTTTTTAGTGGAATATAAAATGCATAGTATAAAAAGTAACAGTACTTCATGAAAAATTTTGGGTAGTTTTGTAGAACTTTTTTAGAAGTATAATGCTAATATGAACAGTCTGAAAGATTACTAGGAAACCCCTCTGATGAAACAAACTGAAACGCCCGATATACTGCAATAATAACACAAAATACATAACCTTTTTTAGGGCAAAATGACAGCATAAATTACACGTGCAAACATAAATTAAATGACTAAGTTTATGATACAAAGGTAAAGACTAAGTTTATGATTGTAAGGTAATTCAATCTTGCTTACCTTGCAAGATATCCATAAATAGCCAGACCAAGAAGTAACACATATTGCCAAAATGAGGAACAACAACACACTATAGGATATCCAGAACTCTAACGTGCTGCAGAAAGATATAGTACATGTGAGAATCATCCCGAAACGAAACATTAAAAAGGTTGATCGATTACAAAACACTTTCCAACGAAACTTTTTTTTCACGAAATTTGGCGATGTATCCTTGTCAAACATTTTTTGTAATATGGAAGTGCACCGTAAAAAATTAGAAAAGTAATTTGGCACCCAGCATTTCGCACCAAGTCGGGCGATGGTTCCATTGTTAAGTCAGTTTTGAAATAACAGCACGTCAAGTTAAGTTTCAACGGTAGTATAGGGTTATAGTATTACAACAAAATTCGCAAGAAATGAAATTATTCCCCAATTTGGTGAAACGTCAATGAATAAAATGTGTTTTAGCCCTGTGCTTGGCGAATTTTTTTAGACAGTCGATAAGTGTGCGAAGAGTTGTAAATTTCATGTTTTAAAGCCGTGGAAAAGCGAAACGAGCAGGGCAGGTTGCAATCCAAGAGACGCTCCACAGAAACGTGCCAATTCGACAATTTCTCCGCAATCTCCGACCACGCAGTATCGGAGCCGCCGGGAGGGGCGTGGACCCCCGGCAGTATGCTAAAGCAAATTTTCTCCGAAAATATTATTGAAGAAATACCTCAGCAATTAATAGGGAATGACAATAATATTATTTATAAAGTGTATAGAAATGTTTCCGAAAACGGATTCTCAGATAAAGTATTGAAGTCAGTTACAATAGAACTTAAAAATGATGATTGAACTTTTATTAATGCTGACTTAATATCTGATGAATATAAAACATATCAACATAGCTACGGTAAAATAATTTGCTATGATGACAATGAAATGTGCTGATGATTAAATCAATAACTATCCAGTAGAATTTTTGAATTCTTTGACTATGAGTGGCTTGGGTGTTTTTTTTTTTCTTTTTTAGCACCACAGTGCTATTAATTTCAACCTTGCTTTTTGTGTAGACACGATTTTGGTACAATTAGCGAGTCGAGTCACTTTTCAAATATGTTTGCCAAGATAACGTGGAGGGGGGGGGGCGTTAATAAAATGTTGAAAGTCGCACAAGGTTTGCAATTTTTGATAAATGATCGCTAAACTGAGTGCCAAAACGCGACAATTTATTATAAATATATTTTGAGTATAGTTAGAAAACGCCTGGCGAATATTGTAAAATAGTTTTAGTAGGCAATTTAAATATTGATTTTAATTCCGAAGAAGTGTTTTATAGAATAGTGAAGACAAATACGGCACGCATCATAGATTATGATACACTTTCCAAATGGTATTTATAAAGGTGAAGTGTAGTTTGACTATGCCTGGCGAAAATTGTTAAACAGGTTTGGTAGGCGATTTTAATATAGATTTATATTCCGAAGAAGTGTTTTATAGAACAAAGAAGGAAAACACGATACACTCATGGATTATGATGCTCATTCCAAACAGTATTTAAAATGTCTACGAGATATAGTTGGAATATGCGTATAGTTCGAATATGTCTGGTGAAGATTTTAAAACAGTATCAGTAGGCGATTTTAAGATGGATTTGGATTCCAAAGATGTGCTTTATGGTTCAAGAAAGAGTTGATTTTATTTTAACGCCCCTACTTTCGCCAGCCTAAAAATTCCCCGCACTTGGCGAGCTTTGAAGGCATGGGTCTCTAGGACTTATGCACAAGTTTCAACGCTCCCTAAACAACTATATGAAAACTAAAGTGAACAAATTAGTGATAAACGCACTAGTTAAGGAATTTAAAGACACTTAATTATTAAAACTACATTAATTGGCAACCCAAAATAAATAAAAATATAACGGAAGGCTGTATTTACAGGTTGTTCCAAATCGCGATTTTAATTCTAAATTACAATTGCCACATAAATACAAAAAATTGTCATGGTTGCTGTATATGTTTAATGATCGCCACCTTGGCGAGAGTTGGGGCGTTAAAGAAGAAATCAACCCAAGAAAGACAAACATGGCACACTCATGGATTATGATGCACATTCTAAACAATATTTAAAACGATGAAGTATAGTTGTAATATACTTGGCGAACATTGTAAAATAGTTTTAGTAGGCAATTTCAAGATAAATTTCGATTCCAAAGATGGGTTTTATAAAACAAGAAGAAAAATACTGCTCACTTATGAATAATGATACACTTTCCAACCTTATGGAATAAGGAAGAAAATAGGGACGACGCATAAACCATGATACGCTTTTAATATATAGCACTTTGGTGGGTATTTAAAATCTGAAAGTGTTTCAGATTTTCTTCCTTTTTTTTTCGGTTTGATTTTTTTCGGTTAGCCGGGAGCAAGAGAAAAATTGCCAAATAATTATGATCCGTGCCAAATGCTTACAAACCTAAAGTGATTTCCAGTACATAGTTGTTTATCCCTGTCCGTATTTCAGAAGTTTAATTTAATTTCGTATTTTAATTTAACTCCACACGTTTTCTCCAATTCCTCATTATGTAACCAATAAGCATGCAAATTTCTTTTTAGTACATTGATATTTTTGTATATATTGAATTTTGTAACTAAATACTATTTTGTATACACATTAAAATTTCGGACTTTGTTTCGGAGAACGAGTGTTTCAGAAGCAATCTTTAAACGTTTCCCAGAAAAAACAGTTGGCGGGATTTGCGTCTGACTAACCGAAAAATACCATTTTTTGCTACTACATAAATTAGAATTGAAAGTTAATTGAATCGTTTACTAATAAGAAACTTAAATGCAAAGGAAGCATTAGTCATTGGAACAAGAATGCGCATAAAGTTTATATATATTGAGGCAACAAGTTTTTATACATGATCAGTGATACGCCAATGTGGTCACTTTAGTAGGTTCCACTGTATATGGAATGGCGAGACATACTCTTTGACAGAGGAACTTTATTCACACTCAAATTAAAAAATTTAATGCTTTATGGTCGAATTTCGACCACTGGCAGATAACTAGCTTTTATAAATGCAATAAAAGAAAAATTCAAAAACTCTATAGCATAGCTGATATTTTCCAAAACATTAAAAAAAATTGCAGGCCCTTTACTTATAATAATCTTCTCACTCCTACTTACGTATGTACACTGACTAGCCAAAACATTATGACCACCCCCACATTTTTCAATATACTCGGCTGGATGACATGGAGAACACGTAATTAAGAGAGCAGACTTTAATGGTCCTTAGACTCGGAACGAGTATCTCCGAAACTGCACGACTGGTCAGTTGTTCACGATCTGCTGTTGTTAGTATGTATAAAAAGTGGATTAATGACGGTGAAACCAGAGGTAGACACCAAGATGTTGGGAGTTCACGCATTATCAAAGAAAGAGGGCGTGTGAGACTGTTCCGTCTATTGCAGCAAACTCGGCGACAGACAGTGGCTCAGCTGACAGCCCATTACAATGCAATTACAAGTAAGTGTTTCGGAACACAGTTCAGCGGAGTTGGTGCTAGAGCTTAGCTGACTTCACTTTTTGAAACTTATTTTTGGTGTCGAATTTGGCGATATTTCGCCAAAAATTTGCCCACTTGGCGACATTTCAGGCCTCTGGCACGGTTTTTTCAATGGGGTCTGTAATGTTTGTTTCCCAGTAGTATTATGCAATAGCCTTGTATTTCTTATTAGCATTTCTATGAAGTAATAAAAAAGCGATTGTTCGGGGTCTTTCTAGCGATCCCGATATTTCTGGAATGTGCGACGAAGGGTATAAAAGTCAGAGAGGCCGAAGAAGTAAGTTCGTCTGCTATTGACTGCCGTGATAAGCAGATGTGTCCCTTCTGCTCAGAGCATAAGGCTCTATATAGGCACATTTAGAAGCAATATTCTGCTTGTTTTGAGTACCTTATTCTTAAATGCTGTGTGTGAATTCTTAGTTGCTGAATCCTGGGGGACTCTTTATGTTTACCCTCGTGAATTTCCGCTGAATTTTAGCCCGTGGAATTATTTTGTTGTGTGTATAATACAGCATCTGTGAAACTTCTGTACTAAGTAGACTGTTATTATCAAATTACAGTTTGTTAGTGCCTGTGAATTTTGTACAGCAGATTATCCAACGAACTTCTAGCAGCAATAAAATTTGTGTTCCATCCTGACAAATGGACTGTCTACTAGAACTTTCTACTTACACAAGACTTTAATACGACGAATCCGAGAATTAAGCAGAGTTTTCTGCAACAAAATATATATACAGGGTGAGATTCGCTACCAGACTGAGAACTTACAGGGGATGTAAGGGGTACGGAGACGGTTCAGAATCATATAGCAATGCGGTTTCGGAAGCGTCGTCTTCATCTACCGGTTAATAATCACTTTAGAAGAAGTGTTCAAGTGATAGTAAACTTTTCGACTATCGTTTTTCTAAAACTAATCCCTCTTTCACCGATTGCACTTGATAAAAATTGTCATTTCTGAATTGTACAGCTGCGGAAAAAAAAAGGCCCACTTGCTCTTTATTTCGCCATCGTTCGTCGTATAGCAAAGTTATATATACCATTCGTTTGCAAATAACGCGTACTTTAATTTACTATTAATTTAATTTGCATAAGGGGCCGTCTTCATATTTAATTCTGCATCAACTTCGTTTTTCTCAATGGCAACCCCATATGTTGACTTTATTAAACGAAAGTTAACCTTCAAATTACCCTAAATATAAATTTTCACCAATTTTCCACGATAATTTCCGGAGATATTGCGAATTCATTTTTGCGCGTTTTTAAGGGACTTTCTGCAAATTGAAAAACGCTATTTGTAGGTTCCGAACTTTTCGCCTTTCATTTATTTCGCTCGCGAGAATTAAAAGAAATTAATATTATTTTCAAGGAAAATATTGTTCCCATCTCTCTTAAAGTTTTTTGTACTGAGAATATCAAGGGTAGAATAGAATATTTAGTCGGTGGTCCAAATGACCCGTGAGTTCATAAGTTCCTTGGTTCGTACACATGATTTAAGGGGAAAATGCAAAATGACTGCTAAGGATATTGAAAATCTTTGTAATTTTGAAATTGTTATTCAGTGTTTCCCTTGATGTTTCTCTTAGACAGCTGAAATGTTGGCAGGAGTTAGAGGCTGCTCCCTGCTCTTCTGATTACAAGCATGAATATTGCTCGACTCAGCTGTGGTCGAACTTAAAGAATGGTTTCATGATTGAAAATTTATTTGTTTGAATTTCATGTAAAAAGCGCAATTACTTTTTTGCCGACCCAATATTATCACTGTGTTTGTTATTTCACTTTCTTCATTTAATACTATCGCCTGCAATGTGCAATATTCTTAAGACTTTTGGCGGCATTTTAATTTATAGTTAGATGAAATTTTTTTTACAGAAAAACGTGATTTTGAATGTTTGATAAAGTATGGGGAATTCCAAAGACCTAATGTTTCCGATATTAAAAAAAGTCCCATTCATGCCTGGAAAGTTGAGGATGTTAGTTTTTCAGAAATAGGACGTTGTATTAGAAGACATACATCTACTGCATCTAATTCTATAGCTGGAAAATATTTTATTTGGGGGAATATGGTAGCGGACGCAACAATACACGCTTTATAGAATCCCCAACAAATTGTAAAAACCTCTAATTTATTTGCTTCAAAATTTGATATTTTTAATACTGGTATCTTTTACTGTGTTTTTGCACAAAATAAATCTAATTTACATTTATTTTATGCAATTTTCAAAAAATTTTCACTTAATAAATTTATATATGGTCCCTTAACTCATGAAAATAACACATTTTATTTAATATAAATTAAACTACTGAACGTAAAAATTTGAAATTTTGCACAGCCATGTAATATTAATTTCTGCATCTATTTCCATCGAAATTTGGCTAGGTCGCTATTCATAATTTTTTTGAATATTAATTTAATAATTCATAATTCATATTAATGATTTATTAAAAATCATAATAACATTAAATTATGTTTGGGTCGTTTAGTTTAATAGTACGAATAAAAATCAGCTTCTTACTACCAATATTATATGAGATATGAATTGAAGTATGAAAAAATATTTTAACATAGGGGGAGGGGGATTTTGGGTGCTCATAACTCACTCATTTTCTGTCCAAATTTATTGAAAATTGGTGTCCGGGGTTAAAATGAGCTACGTTTTTGAAATATGAAGTGAAATCTAGGGGTTGCTATTGAGAAAAAAAAGTTGGTGCGAATTTTAATATGTAGATGGCCCCTTATGCAATTTTTATGCATAGCAAATTAAAGTGTGCGTCAATCGTAAACGATTGGTATCTGTAACTTTGCTGTGCGACGAACGACGGCCGAAAAATGTACAAGTGGGCCTTTTTTTTCCGCAGCTGTACCTTTCATTACATTTATGAAATTGTCTGAGAAAAGCCCAATGTTTATGGAACTCGCATAAGAAATTAGACACACAGTTCAACACTTCTTCCCAAGTGATTATTCTATGCAGATTTCCAAAGAAGCCCGAATCTTCGTGAGCATTATAGGAGTGCAAAGTAGGGAATTAGCATATTTTCAAAATATAAGAAGCAGAGTTATAACAGCTGTGTATTGTTAAAGATTATAGGTTTGAGGAATTAAGTATTGAGTAAAATTGTAATGGAGGAAACATTTTATTTTTACAATTGACGTTTTATTCTGAATTCGTTCTATTTTAGTACATTGATATTTTTGTATATATTGAATTTTGTAACTAAATACTATTTTGCATACGGATTAAAATTTCCGACTTTGTTTTGGAGTACTACAGAGTTTCAGAAGTAGTCTTTAATGTTCAATGTTCTTTAGTATTTAATGTTCTGAAATTGACGTTTTATTCTATTGTTAATGAAATGAGCTTTTAAAGTCTAGAGGTCATTCATAGCTTTTAGCTAAATTTTGTTTAATTAATTTTAGATATTTCAATAATATGACTCAAAATTTTGCATAATTTTCACAAAATCTAAAAAAGCAAATAAACATTAAAGAACAAAAAAAAATCTATTATTTGTTGTTGTTTCCTTTGAGTAGCAAGTCATTAAACATATTGAAGCCTATGTTCAGTCGTCGTTTAGAGTATATTTTGGGACGTTCATTTACATTTGAAACAAAGCAAAATGAATATTTTATATTAGGAAATTTGTGAAATAATTTCTTTTTGTTTCTGAAATAGTGAGCGTAACATTTATACCACTTTACAGATCTAAAGAAAAGAAATCTCAAAGAATTAGGTTCTGAAGTTGGTGATAAAAAAAGTAGAGTAGTATCTCATTTATTTATTTATTTTGTTGTCATAGTTTCAAAGACTCAATCACAGCATTTCCCATCCCCGCCCTTAACTGCATGTGCGCTTGGATGCTGATGATCAAAAGACATTCAATCCACCACCCCCTCCGAAACTTTCAGGCATTTAATTTACTATTTGTAGAATTGTATTGTAGAAGTGAATATGCCGCTGACTGAAACATTGAAACATAAAACTTGAAATTTCTACCATTCCCTCGAAATTTTTCCCTGGATATGGCCTTAGATTAGCTATGCTTTAAGCCAGTATAAGCAGGTAAGATAATGTTAGAAAGTGTTTTATAATCGATGCTTTCTTCATGATTGATCTTTCATTTTTTTACTAGAAAAGCCTTGACAGTGAACTGGAAATTCAGCAAACGGATCCTATAAAATATGAAAATTAAACTGACCTGGACATGATGCAAACATGAATAACAGTCATGCCGATGAAAATAATGAGCATGCAGAGCAGGTAATACTTGAACAGGGGATCAGGTTGTTCCAGAAAGGGCCTCTCCCTCCCCGTCTCGCGGAATGTCAGGAAAAGAGGCTGGATACCCACGTTAGAGAACCACTGGCTGTGGAGTGAAAGGATTTTTGATGTACTCGTACTTACACAGGATGAAAAAAACACATAAACAGTGTCACATGCGAAATAATTACAACAAGAAAGGCAAATCATGCGTTTCGCATAGATTATAAAACACTTTCCAACTTCATGTTAATATTGCAAATATTTTTAATAATAAATAACAATAACATACATTAATGTCGTAGAAATCGATGGATATTTACGACAGTTAGAGCACGGACGGAGGACAGGCAGACAAACTGAAATCATAAACACTTTTCAACCTTGTTAGAAAGCGTTAAAAAGTGTTAATTTATAATTGCGATCACACTCAAACAGTATATACATTTATTTCATGCATCGATAAATTTTAACACAGTTTCAAGTTGCCGCTAAACTCATATTAAAAATTTAAATTTATTTTCCACAAAAATAATTTTTCTAATGTAAATATACACCGTAGCAGACGAAAACTTTTTTTTCGTTGACAAATATAAACTCCAAGTATTTTAATAATCTCAAGATAGACCTTCCCCCCCCTCTTTTTTTATTCATTTGTTGCTAAGGCAACCACGTTAGCAAATGTGAAACAAAATATTAAAATTGAGTGCAGGTGTTTATAATCTCGTTCACATACTAGGCTGCAAAATTAAAAACATAAAACTGGTTAAGAGTCAGGGCGGGAAATGTTGTATTCCTTTACCGCTAGGATCGCTGCACTTTACCAAATTTTCAATGTTTACGTTATTGAAACTTCGTTTGGGTACCAAAGACCTAAGCAAGCAGCCATGGAGAGTGTCCACTACTATAATATACCTTCGCAATCCCGAAGAAATAATTTTATTTATGAAAAAAAATTAAACTCATAAATCAGGAAAAATCCTGATAATTGTGACGTCAATATGATGTCATACTCACTTGCAACAGCTACTTTTGTCACGCAAATGATAACTTTTTTTACTCTCGGAAATAAAATGGATCTGAAAATAGCGAAAAATTGCTTAAAAATAAGGGAACGGGTGGATTTTCAGATTTTTAAAGTAGCGCATACTATTTTCTATATTTATATACATATTTACGAAAAATTTCAAGTGGATCGTACAAACGGTGTAGATGTTATTGGGCTTTTTAGTGCTTAATTTCGTAATCTTTTTTGGAGTAATGGCAAAAATGAGTTTTATCTTGGAGTCCGGAATCAGCGTAATTATATAGTAAGATGATACGCGTTTTAAAGAATAACTTCCCATAGAACGCAATGCATTGGGAATGTTTTGAGTGCTCCTGTAGAAAAACTAGAAATGCTACATAGACCCTTTTCAATAGGGTACATGGTACAGTACCTAGGAACAACATATATCAATTTCGTAGAAATCGATGCATATTTACGCGAGTTAGAGCACGGACGGACGGACAGACGGACAGACAAACCGAAATCATAAACACTTTTCAACCTTGTTGGAAAGTGTTAAAAACTGGTAAGCATTAGCCCGTCAAATTTGAATTAATCATTTTAACTTTTTTGTTAGCTATGTACTGGGTTCCATTAAATGACTGACCTACTTTAACCCTTTGAGGCGCAACCCTTTCCCAATGCTGAAAAAAAGGGTAGCTGTTGGCATCGCTCGACTTAACTACCAGCAAGATGGCGGACGATCGAAAAGTTCATCGCGTGCCACAGATCTAGAGACCCATTTTTGACGCAGCTGGCTGTGCGCGGGCACAGCTTAGGGATTCCTACATGAATGTTGATGTGAAGTGAGAGAAATATCTCGATAATAGCTCTGATTTAGGTTGAAAAGACTAAATAAGCTGTGATTTAAATTTATATAAATAGCAGCGAAGCCATGATATAACGTATTATATTTTAGAAGTTGCTATAAAGGGGGAAAACTATTTCTGATTATATGGTGAATTTAAAAATTTAAGGGTTAAAATTCTTTTAGTCCTATTCATACACGTAACCCAGTCAATTATTCTGTCACGAATATTAAATCTGGACTAAATTTTTATTGGCCAATCAAATGCGCTAGAGCAAAAGGGCGTTAATAAGCGTTCTCAATTTAAAAAATCAAAACGTGAAAAACTTTAAAATTTGTATATTTATGTTTTTACTGGATTTATGCAATGTTGTTCAGTATAAGAAATTAATAATTCTCCGATTCCTTACAAAATGGACATTCCACATCATTTTACTTGCAAAGCACTACTTAACCATTTTGTATTCATTCTCTTACTGAATTTAGCTTAACGTTTGTATCGCATTCTCACATCTTACGAGATGATTAGATTAATTGCAGAATAGCTCATACTTTTGGAGTATAATGAGTCATGTTCAAAATGATTGGATACATTAATTTCTTTCTCATCACCATTTAAACTGTTGTAAATATAGTTAGTGAGCTAACTGAATAATGTTTTGTAATTCAGTTTCTGGGAGTGATTAACTATATTTTCAAAGTAACATTTGATTGCAGAAAAATTACAAACCAAACAGTGTTCTTATTATAACTTTATAGTAAATAATTATAGTCGGTGATCTAATTGAAAGATGTTTTATAATTTAGTTGGTGCGAGTGATTATACTAAATTATTTACAAAATTTCATTCGATTGCAGAAAAATTATTAGCCAAGTATTGTGGTCTCCTTATAATTGAATTGTAAAGAATTAGATATAATCTCCAAACGACTATTATCGAGAATTTTACATCTTTGATCCTTAAATGCTCTGAGTTTCAAATATGATACTAGATACTGTCTCTGCCAGATTAGAGTACAAGCCAAATTTCTTATGTCAATTTCACACGTACAATATATTTTTTAATAATAAATAATTCATTTCATGAATAACAAAAATTTCAAATACTTCCTTCAAACTGCGTTTTTTTCGAAAAATTAATTAGCTGTTCGCAAAACTGATGTAGGAAATTGAGCTTACTCTCGTGGCAGAAAACTTGTTTTAAATTCCGGCAATCAAGGGTTGCCAATAGGAAAATTATGTCAGCAAAATATTCTGCTTCTTCATATTGAAACCTGGTTAAAATTTGGTAATTCGGTCGAGATCCAGTGTTCTGAACAGAATAATTAAGATGCATTTCAAATTTTTTGAAATGTACTTACTCCGTTTTACTCAAAGCCATCTTGTCAATACTGCTTTCCAAAATTTTGTTCACTCTGCTTACCATCTTTTTATATTGTTTAAGACTACAATTTGAAAAAAAAAATCGGTTAAACAGTGCTATCTCAGAGAGAATCCTTGAACATAAATGCACTACATGAGTATTATTTTTATAAAATACGTACAGTATTATTCAGGGTATAATATAATCTCACAGTGTTTAATACTTTTATAAGAAGTATGAAAATAATAATTCATTTAAATTATAATTGTATATACCTTCTAAATTTAGCTTAACTTTTAGTCAAAATATGAAAGTGAATGTTTCGATACTTAACCTTCATTTTATAGCATCTATCTATTTATAATGCCCATTTTTGCTGAGAAAATTACATTTTATAAACCGAAAAGTGTGTCAAAAATACTTTGAAGTTTAAAAATAGGTTTGTTCATTTACAGAATATTAGTTCCTAAAATTACAACTAGAAGGATATTTCGATTAAGAAAAATAAATAAATAATCCGAACGTAAGCGATATTTTGAGTTTTAATTGCCTCCGAAATAGCATGACATAGATTCATAGGTTAATGCTTTCTATCTTTTTAAATATGTTTTAATTGTTTTGTGGGCTATCTACATATTTAGTTATTATTTAACAATATACTTTTGACCTAACTTTTGTTCAGCCTTTAGTTAATATTTACTGCGGTTTCTCATGGTTGACTTTAGTTAATTTTCAGTGCTAATCATTATCATCATCATCATCATTATTATTGGATGAGTTACTTAAAGGGATATCATTTACTCCAAACATCAGATTTCGTTCCTCACCAGAGAAAATTGAGCTACATCTAGATATAATGAACTTTTAGCTTCGGCATTAGGAAGCTGAATATGACGATGTGCAGAACACAAGAATATTGCATAGGAGAAAGGGAGACACAGTGGGACACGGTGAAAGTGGGACGATGTATATTATATCTATGATTCAAAAGCTCAAAAATTAGAAAATTATGCCATAATTTAATTAGCCTGTATTGCAACACTTTAAAAGCTATTCACCGTCACAATTCATCATGCAGGTTAAGTTACAGGCCATTTCTTTTTCTACTATCAATGTTGGAAAAATCAGACAAGTTTTTCATTTTTTAGATATGAACAGTCAATTATCATTCAATAATCAATATCTTTGCTTTACTTTAAAGTTTAAACTTTCTTAATCGCACGCATGTAATGGCCTTTATGCTATTGATAAATGTTGTATAACTTTTGAGTTGGAATTTAAAAAGGACTGCTTTATTTTTTTTTTGGGGGGGGGGGGGTACAGTAGGGCAATGCCCCACTGTATGTAAATCTGGATGGCTTGTGGAGTGGCAGAAAGAACAATGACAGAATTATCATTACCAGTAGACTTCCGATCTTATTCTATGATAAAATGAACTTTTGAAAAATTTTGTTATCCTTTACTGTTTTAATTTGATATTACTTTATTATTTTCAATTCATCAAAAAGTATTCAGCAAAGAACTTTGCAGCTATTAAGTCTGTTTCACCATTACAACTAAGTCTTGTCATTGAAAACTGCTTTCATATCTTCTGTGTTGAATACCTCAACCTGTATTTGATTGTGATAATAATAATGTCTTGTCATAATATAGCTGATTTTGTATGTGCATATTATTTACTGTCCCACTGTATCCCCACTGTGCAACGTGTCAATTTGAGTGCGTTTTGAACATTAAATTTTTTGTCAATGAATAAAGTAAGGATGAATTCTGAAGAAAAAAATGCAATAAAAAGTAAAAGCTGTCAAAATATTGTTTTGTATTTCATTTTTAGTTTTAATTAAAAGGAAGGAAGTTATCAAGCGAGCAAAAATTGTCCCACTGTGCTTTTTCCTCTCTTCTATAGTCCGACCTTTAATACTAAATCTGTTTAATTATTCTGGCTGATGTTGCTAAAAGATCTGGCTTGATTGAAACCAAAATTTGATACCTGATACTTTGAGAAATATTTCGATCTATTACTATTTATCATTAAAAAAAAAGATTGGTTTTCATATCTAGCTGAAGTATCCGTCGTTGACGGGTTAGTATGTAATGTCAATTTTCAAGCAGCTTGATTTTCGTTTGCATTGTAGGAGTAGAAACAGTGGGGAATTAGTATTCTGGCTAAAGTATAGAAAACAGAGTTATACCCTCTGTGTATTGTTAAAAGATTACTGGTTAGAGAGTAATTAAGGGCTGAGCGAGGAATTGTCAATAGATAAAGAATTTTACTTTCAAAATTAAGGTACTATTTTAGTGGAATGAGCTTTTAAAGTCAAGAGGCCATTCCTCGCTAGTAACTGAATTTCGTTTCTTCAATGTAGGTGCTTTAAATCAAAATTACCCTTATATATACACCGAAGAGCCATTACATTATGACCACCCTCACATGTTACAATGAACTCGTCTGGACGACATGGAGAGCACGTAATTAAGTGGGAATGGTATTTAACAGTTGCTGGAGAAGGTAAGCAATCATTCTTGCACTTATTAGATTTGTGATTGATGGGAAAAGGCTGTGGATCTAAGCAAATTTGATAGAGGGCAGATTATAATGGGCCGAAGACTCGGAACGAGAATCTCCGAAACTGCACGATTGGGCGGTTGTTCAAGATCTGCCGTTGTTAGTATTTATAAAAAACGGATTAATGAGGCTGAAACCATCAACAGACGCCAAGATGTTGGACGTCCACGCATCATCAATGAAAGAGGACGCCGGAGACTGTCCCGCCTAATACAGCAAAATTGGCGGCAAACAGTGGCTCAACTGACAGTCCAATACAAAGCAGGTCCAAGTACAAGTGTTTCGGAACACACAATTCAGCGGATACTGTTGGATATGGGACTGCGGAGCGGACGTCCCACTCGTGTGTCTCTGATTACCAAGCGTCATTGTCAACTATGCCTACAGTGGGCACGGGAACATCGAGATTGGACCACGGATATGTATAAGAGAGTTTCCTGGTAGGATGAAGGAGATCCCGGTTCTCCTTCATCATGTCGACGGACGTGTCACGTTACGCTGTTTTCCAGAAGAACAGCTTCTCCCTTCTATCCTGCAGCTCAGAGCTCAAACACCACCATGTTCGAATATCTCGGTTTTGTGGCCGCCTGCTTAAATATCTGGTACAACCTGTCTCCAGTTATCTACCAAGAACTCGCGGCATCCATGCCCAGGCAAGTCGCAGCTCTTTTTGAAGACCAAAGTAGGCGCTACGTGTTATTGAGTAGGTGGTCATAATGTAATGGCTCTTCGGTGTATATTTCGTTTATTGATTGACCTATTAAAATTCATTCATCTGAATTTTGCATGAATATCCAAGACAGTATAGATGATGAATATGAATGAGAGAAACGTATCTGACACAGTGGAATTCCGTTTTAGCAAAGTCCGTTACAGCAAAAATATCGCTGTAGCGAAGACTTTGGTAAACCCTAAATCAAATTATAATATAAATTTACAATATCGGTACAGCGAAGTTTCGTTAGAGCGATATGATTTCTCTGGTCATTTGGACTTCGTTAAAACGGGATTCGACTGTATTGCCATATGACCAAACTGATGGAAATGAAGACATTTTAGATTTTGGTAAAATTCAATTCTCTACCTATACTGAAAGTTAAACGAGGAACACTGCTACAATAAAAATGGCCTAAAAATATTAATATGAATTCTCATAATCTGTCACATATTTCAAAGCACTTATTTTATTTTTCCCCAATATCACAGGAAAAAATATTATTAATGGCTGGACCAGCAAACTAGTGTAAAAAATAAGGTCTTATAATAAAATTAATGCACGTCCATCGAATGCCAAATGTTAATTAAGTTGAAGTGCTGCGGAACCATGAATTCGTTACAATAAATTGTAATTCTAAAATAGTTCTAATTTACTTTGCCTAAAAGTTATCTGCATAAATATTCATTGGCGCACATCGGCAGGGCAAGGGACCTACGTGCTCTCTACTTTGGTTAGAAACTAGTTTAGTTTTTGATTCTATTTTTGCACTTGAATATGCTATGAGAATCCCCAAACTTTCCGCAGTTATGCAACGCTTATAAATATAATCTGTAATTATTTAAAGAAAATATTATTAATGTATACGTGAATGGAGTAAGTCAGGTCACGCATTCAACAAGAAATAAAAAATCTGGAGTGACTCCACTCGACTTTCCAAAACTATTGATATTTACCAAGCGTTTAAATAAATTTCATTCAAGTCAATCGGATCTGGTGTTAAGGCGCTAGTGCACTTAAAATGATTTGAATGTATAGGGCGCCATGTATATGAAATTTTTTGTAGTCCTGTAAAAAGTTGTAAGCCGTACACTCACTAAACTTTATGCAGTGTAAGACAGCGACCTATAATATGCATAGTTTGAGCTCAATAGACTGTACCATTTAGATACTATCTTACTTTAAATGACTTGAGTCCTTAGGCTTTAATATATAAGAATTAGTTTTTGCAAACCTGTCTGAACAAACTGCCAGCTCTACACGCACAAAAATCTATGCAGGTCATGTGACCGTGACGTATAATATAAATACAAAATTTGAACTCAATCAAGTGCACTATACAGACGCTAGTGCACTTTCAAGAATTATCGTCCATAGCCCATAATACAAAAGAACACTCATTTGTTGCCCTGTAAAAAAACTATAAGTCCTATATGTAACAAAATCTATACAGATTGTATGACAGTGACCTATAATATATATACACCCAGTTTGAACGTACTCGTATGTACCATTTAGACACTAGCTCATTTTAAATGATTTGCGCCCATAGGCCGTAATGTATAATAATTATATTTTGCAACCACTTTATCAAACTATCAACTCTTCATACACCCAAAATCTATGCAGATCATGTGGCCGTGAGTTATTACACACTTACCCAATTTGCGCTCAAACGAATGCACCGTTTAGTAGACGCTAGAACACTTTAAAAAATTTCAGTCCATAGGACTTAATGCAAAATAAATCTTTTTTGTAGCCCTGTAAAACACTGTAACTCCATACACACCAAAAAATACCTGTCGTGCGGCGGTGATCTATAATAGATATACCAAATTTGAGATCAATCGAATGCATCGTTTTGGAGCTATCGTGCTCACTCAGATCTATAAGCACAAGTGGCGTATGCAAGGGGGGGCAACCTCCCCTTTTTTGACGGCAGCTTTCTGTGCCCGGCACAGCCAGCTGTCTTCAAAAAAGGGTCTCTAGATCTGTGGCACGCGATGAACGTTTCGATCGTCCGCCATCTTGCTGGTAGTTAAGTCGAGCGATGGCAACGGCTGCCCTTTTTACAGCATTGGGAAAGGGGTGCGCTTCAAAGGGTTAACGGTGCATTCAGTTGAGCGCAAATTGTGTATGCATATTATAGGTCAACGTCACACAACAACGTCACATTACGGTGCATGGACGCAAATCATTTAAAGTGAGTAATTGTCTGAATGGTGCATTCGATTGAACTCAAATTAGGTGCGAATATTGTAGGTAACTGTCTTACATACTGCATAAATTTAAGTGTGTGTGCACGGCTTAAGGCTTCACAGAAACTGAAGAGTCATCTTCTTCATCAGTGTCTTTTTGAGCTATTATTTCTGTGATGTTTCATCGCAGTTTTTTGCATGTTATTAATCCTTCGTCTACATTTATGTAGTCACAAAATTCTGATTCGTCTCGAAACAGTTTGAAGATCAAAGAAAAATCAGTTAGCAAATTTCTAAGTAACAGTTAAAATCGAGAAAAGCGTAGTGATAGAATTTTCCTTGGAGTTAGTGAGAAAAGATTCTATTGAATTTATGCCAATCTGGCTGGGGCTTAAAAGAAAACATCGAGACAAACGAAGTCGAGATTCGACTGAATAATAATCTGCAGCCTGCGTTACTGTGAGAACAATGTAGAAATAATTGCTTCTAACAAGAACCGTAAACGTAAACCTTATTTTCCAATTTTGTGAGGGAAGCCTAGAAAATTACCCCTTACTAAACATGTTTCTACTGCATGAATAAGTAAATTCGTTAATACCTTGAACCAATAGGCGCTCTTCTTCCTGCCGGTAAGAAAGAGTCATTACTTGACTGGCGCTGAAATGAAAGAAAAATAAAATAAAAAAAAGTAAGAAAATCAGAAATACTTTCAGATTTTAAACACGCACTAAAGTGCTATATATTAAAAGCGCATCATAATATATGCGTCGTCCCTATTTTTCTTCTTTATTCCATTAAGTTGGAAAGTGTATCATTATTCAAGAGTGTGCCGTATTTTTCTTCCTTGTTCCATAAAACACATCTTTGGAATCGAAATCTAAATTAAAATCGCCTACTAAAACTGTTTTACAATCTTCGCCAAGCATATTCCAACTATACTTCACCATATTAAACGCTGTTTGGAATAGGCATCCTAATCCATGAATGCGTCATGCTCACCTTTCTTGTTAAATAAAACGCATCTTTGGAACCGAAATCTATCTTAAAATCACCTACTAAAACTGTTTTACAACCTTCGCCAAACATAATCCAACAATCCTCTACCACTTTAAATACTGTTTAGAAAGTGTATCATAATCTATGAGTGTACCGCGTTTTCCTTCCTTGTTCCATAAAACACTTCTTCGGAATTGAAATTTATATCAAAATCGCCTACTCTTCGCCAGGCATTTTCTAACTATACTCGTAATATTTTTAATAATGAATTGCCGCGTTTTGGTACCGAACTTAGCGATTAATTATCAAAAATTGCAAACCTTGTGCGACTTTCAACATTTCATTAACGCACCCCCCCCCCCTCTCTTCCACGTTATCTGGCAAACACATTTGAAAACATCTTCACCTTGACAGTTCATATCTACAAAACCTGTCTACAAGATCGCGTAGACAAAAACGTGTAGACAAAATTCTGGGATTGAGCGAAATAGCTCCCTAGTGCTAAAAAATAAAATTTGAGCAAAATGCTTTGATTATTTGAATTATGTCAGCAGGAATATACGAACACATAGAAATCTATTTGAATATTCTATTTCAGAAACCACCTATTCTGAATTTTTCTGAATTACTAATTTTCTGATAAAGGCTTTTTTCTTCGAACGTCTACCCACAATGAGAGTAAAAACTCAGTACAGTTTACTAGAGATGATACGGGCTCAGCCCGAGCCCGAAAGCCCGAGCCCGAGCCCGGGCCCGAACCGGGCTCGGGCTCTGTAATTCACAATTGTGTTCGGGCTCGGGCGGACTCGGGCTCATGAAAAATTTCTCCTTTATTGAACATACTGCTTGAAATAGATTTTAAAAAGTGATTCATGAGGAAAATAAAAGTACTTATAAAAGAAAAATAAATAAATAAACAAATAAAAATAGCGGCACGGGCGCCTAGAAGGTGCGTGAAGCTCTTTGGGTATTTTAGAACGGCGGTTTATATTCCTTAATTAGTCATGAGATCCGACATTTTTTGATAAAGGACGGATACAAAGAATTAGAAAGTGCAATCGGAGTTTGCAACTATATTTGTCTTTAATTTGCACAAACGGCAAAATTTATTGTATTCTATCAATGAACTAATTGAATTTTTAAAAAATCTTAACTGAAATTTCGGGCTCGGGGCGGGCTCGGGCTCGGGCGGGCTCGGGCTTCAAAAAATGAGCCCGAACTCATCTCTACAGTTTACTACATCTTCCCCCGTTCATACAAGATTGTGTAATCGTTGTTATCAATGAATAACCAAAGGTAATGAAGATAAACATCATTTATAGGAATTTAATAACATGATATGAACTTAATATATAAAAACATGAAAATGCTGATATTTTAGACGCATCTAGCTAAATTTTTAATAAATGGATTAAGATCACATATCGTATGTTTAACACTTTGTGTCACTGTGTTTCAGATCTGCAATGTACTGATTAAAGCTGTATAAATTAATCATAGTATATTAAAAATATTTGAATGGCTGTATTTTTTAGAATAACGTGAGCATAAAGAAATTTACAAAACATTCAGAAAACTTTGTGATGTTTAATTAATATTGTAACACGAAGCTATATATTTTGTCCTTCAGCAGTCGCACAATTGGTTATTGCACCACTTAATAGTGTTTATTTGTGCGTCAGGCTTACAAAAACGTTAATGATCTTTTAAAAAGTTCTTAGCTTAAACTGTTCGCAAATACTTCAGTAAAATGATATACTATAAATATATATATTTTGGGGTAATACAAAAATAACCGTTTTATTGAACTCTACAACAAAAACATTTTGGTCAATAAATTTTACAGAATTAGAAAACATGGAAAATAAAACCGTTCACAATCTGTGTCTAAAAAATTAAAAAAAAATAAGTTGTTGAGATATAAAAAGGATTAATTTTAAGGTGGTCTCAAAAGAAACTTAAAACTTTATATCTCAACAACTGATAGCTTCAAAATTGTTTACTCTAATATGCAAAAAGACTGCAAATCAGCAAATATCCAAAAAAATATTTAACTAAACTGAAAAATTTTGATTTTGTGGGTTTTTACCCCATCTTCTGATAAAAGAATATTTATCTGTGAATCTGAACATACCTTTGATAACTTTGCCACGTTCGATTGACTCACACTTGAAACCTGTCGCTGGAAAAGAGAACCTTCACCAAAACGTGGGCTGTCTGGACAGTCCATTGGTCTCATTATACGAATCTAAGAATATAGGAGATTTATATATAATTTATATTTAAAAGAAGTCACAAAATCTTACGTCAGGAAATCCATTATTGATACCTCAAAAATATTAATACACTAATGATGACGGAATATTAAGAGCCAGTGTGTGTTACAGTGGCGCACAGTGGGAAAAACGGCCAATCTAGGTGGACATTTACGAAAAATTTCATGTCAACAGATTGACTTATCGACTTCATACTGTCATCCAGGATAGTTGAATAGATAGAATCTGCATTTAGAATGGGATTTGATATATTAATATGTGGTAAAACATATCACTCTTTCCAACGCAACAGCGAGTCTCAGTTTTGTCCAAAGTTCAGACCGTTTGAAATATTGTTCTACCGGCTATGAAAATGACAATATTCCATTTCTTTTTTCTTAATGCACTTAAAAGAAGCATATGTAACATATTTGGTCAGTTAAAAGATTTTCAAACGTATTAAATTCTGGAGTGCATTAACGACAAGTTACGCGCAAAATTATCATAAATCTTAAGTTTTAGAAAGGTGCTACTTTTTTTCTCCGTGTTCCTCCGTCTTCCAAGTGATATGATTTTGAAGAGTAGCATCTACTGAATACGTAAAAGTTGGATTTACAACCGTCCAGAGCCGTACGGCTAAGATATCGCATTTTTTCGGGGAGACTGTCTTGCGTACTCGAGTTCCGTCGCTCTTGAAAAAAGTTTGGGAATATCGGCAGACTGCTGAACGGGCATATCATCTATATGTTAGCACAGTCTCTTCACTGAAAATTATAAATAAATTTATTACAGTATTATTAATAGTATAATGTAATATTGTACTAATAATATAGAAAAAATATTACTATCCCAACAAGACTCCAGTTTATTCGCCGCCGAGATATCTTTCTTACCCCTCAGTTTTGGAGGCAAAAAAGGAAGGCTGTCCAACTGCTGAATCTATAACTATCACAGAAACAGCAGTTCAAGTCACTTTGCAAGGTCTTTTGGACCATACCAGTCAACGGTTAGCTTTGATTTAGAAGATGTCCTGAAGAGCAATGCTGTGCCTTCCGACTTAACCTTGTATGGTAAATAGGGTTGAGATGGTAGTTCCAGGCATTCCAATTATAAACAGCGGTATATTCAGTCAGACTCTCAAAGTGATGACAAAGACGAGAATCTGGAAGAGCAAGGCACAGGCAGAGTTTCTACCTCAGCGATTCAGATCTCTATTCCACTTGTCTTGTGCCTCTGCAACTAAAAACAAATAGCGACAACAAAGTAATTTGGCACCACAGAAAATCGTCATCACCTCGGTTTTGTAGACCAATTAAAATTGCCTTTGAGAAAGAGACCACCCTTCAGACGCGAAGGGAAATTTCAGCTATTGAATCTCAAATAGAGGATTTTCAGCTCACATTGATTCATGTAGATAAGGAAAACTCCGCTCATAGAATACACTATCACCTTCAGATGACTATGGACGGAAAAACCATAAGTGCATGTACAGAAAAATCAGTTCAAACGTGCAACATATGCGGTGATACGCCAAAGTCAATGAATGATCTTTCATCAATATTAGTCGTCCGATAGATGCAACACAATACAACTTCGTAGTTTCTTCACTTCACGCCTACATTCGCTGTCTCGAGGTGTTTTTAAGTATTTTGTATCGTTTAAAAATACAGAAATTGCGGATTTACAAAAAAGATACAACTGATATAGAAATTTTCCATAAAACGAAGAGTAAAGTAGAGATACAAAAATGAAATTGCTTTCGGGGAAAAAATGGGATTGCTTATTGGTGTTGTGAAACAGGGTGTTGGGTCAACTAATGATGGGAACAAAGCAGCTCTTTTCTTTGAAGAATCTTGTTGCAACCGTAAATGGACTAAACGAAGAACTTCTGAAAAGATTCTACATTCTTCTTCGGGCTATTTCTAGCGGATTCGCCATTAATGCAGAGCATTTTTCAGAGTACAAGATTCAGACTGCAGAACTATATGTATCCATCCTGTATAACTGGTACTCAGTGCCAGCAAGTGTACATAAGCTGCTAATCCACGCACATGAAATCATTGATTGATGTTCGATAGCGATTGGTTTGATGTCCGAAAAAGCTATGGAAGCGAGAAAAGTGGATCTGAGACGATTTAGGGGAGAAAACACTAGAAAAATCAATAGAAAAAGTACGATGGAATACTTGTTCTACACCCTTCCTAATTCATCTGATCCATACATTTCAACTTTGGCTATTGAAGATGGTGGTGCTTTGTTGCAATCTTCTCATAAAAATAATTGTTTAACAGATGAATTGTTTAGCTCTGCTATCAGAGCCATGATTCTTACGAATTTCTAGAAAAGGAACAAAATTGTTGGAAGTCGGTACCTATAATTTTGATTTTTTTTTCTTTTACGATTTTAAGTTTAAAGATATATGAACAATCTTCGTTCATTTTATATTATTTATTTATAAAGTATTCTGTGTTTATATTGTAGTAATCTATGTATTTTATTTAGAACATATGCTAATTTTGTAAATGAACAAACTATTAGTTGTTTTTCAATTTTTGCCATTGAATTGTTCTTATATAACATTAAGAATTATAGATAGAGCTTTGAAAGTAGTTTCATTCGATTCAGCGCATCAAAAAACACCATGAACCATATCAAAGACGCAATTTTTCGTTGAGTATACAACGCAGTCGCAAGGTGCTCAAGTGGTCATTGCGACCGGTCGCAATAGCAACTGCGCCATATACGATCACTACCGCAGCTTATCCAAATACCGTTAAGGATCTCAAAAAAATATTTACGAAATTTCAAGTGATTTTGACTATTTCTTTAGAAGTTATAAGCGATGTCCACCTAGATTTGACGTTTTTCCCACTGTGTGGCGCACCCAAGATTTTAGTTTGGGGTGGGCTACAAATACCCCTTTATAATGACTTCTATTATACTTACAACTCTTTTATAACGTCGAAATATTCTGAACCACTTGCCCACAGAACACAACAAGCTCCCTATCAATGTAGCTCCTTATAGAATCATAAATAATTATCCGATCTTCAGTGATGTTGTAATTGAGGTAAATTGTGTTTCATACACTAACTGTAAGTATTTATTTAAAAACCAGCGTCTTTTTTTGGTAAAAAATATTTTAGAAATAATTTGAAGACAATTTTTAAAAATAAAATACTTTATTTCATTAGTAACAATTTTCAATTTTTAAAGCTTTTCACTTCTAACACTCCACCTATAGGGGAGGCTTTAGCCCCCATAGCCCCCTCCGTGGGTGTGCCTATGGTATGTTGCATCAATTTTGCATTAGAATTAATACCATCAGTATGTTGCAATGTTGTGTAAATTATGTATTCGATCATTTGCAATGAGAATACCAGATATTTTATAAATCTTTCAAATACACTCACTTCCAAAAGTTAAGCACGAAGATGTAAAATGAAAAAAACAAAATCAACAAATACTACTTTGACTGACAAAAAATTCGGCAGGAAAGTAGCATATATATTTATGCATAAAACAAAATGAATAATTATATACAGAAATGAAAACAATATTAAATTTTTGTAAGTTATCAGATAATGCCATACTGGAGACTTAAACAGAATTATGTATAAAGTGAAAATAAACAGCATAAAATGAAAAAAAAGGACATTAATAGGGTATGTGATCCCCCCCTCATCTGTATACAAAGTTTGCACCTTGTGACCATGCTTTCAATTAGGTGGTGAATCACCGCAAAATTAAGCAATCGCCATTCTTCTTGTAGAGCAGTTTCCAGCTCAATAAGAGTGGCTGGAGGTGGGAAACGTAAAGATACAGCACGGCCGAGAGCATCCCAAATATTTTCAATGGGATTAAGGTCGGGCGAATATGCTGGCCACGCCATACGCGCAATCCCTTCACTCTCCAGGTAGTCATCGACGATGTCAGCTCTATGGGGACGTGCGTTATCGTCCATTAAAACAAAAGTAGGGCCAACTGCTGCAGCGTACAATCTCACAATGGGTTCTAGGACTTCCTCTCGATATCGAACAGCCGTCACAGAACCCCGTTTAAAGATGTGCAGGTCGGTGCGGTATCCTAATGAAATCCCTGCCCACACCATAATGCTTCCGCCTCGGAATACGTGATGTTCGGTGATGTTTTGGGGCTGATTGCGTGTTCCTTGTTCCCGCTATATCCTTATACGCTTGTCATCTGTCTCCAGAGCAAATCTTGACTCATCAGTAAACATGACATTGCCCCAGTCAGACACAGTCGAATTGACATGTTCCCGGCACCACTTTAATCGTGTCCCTCTTGATTGGACGGATAGAAAAACACAAACTCAAGGTATTCGGGCGTACAGTCCACTCTTGTAATCTTCGCCGTACAGCAGCTGCAAATATCGCCTTACCAATGGACGCTGTAACCATGGATGTCACATGTGTGGAGGTCGCTCTGCGATTCCGTTTAGCTAAAATAGCAATATATCGATCTTCCGCGGGGGTTATAACCTTTGGGCGACCGGCTATGGGTCATCGGACAACTGTCTGTGGTTTGGAATTGTTTCCATAAATGTGAAATTACAGAATGATGAACGCCGAAGAAAAAAGCAACATCTGTGATCGACTGTCCTGCCTCAATGCCGCCTGCTACAGCACGCCAGAGTTCAGAATCTTCCATTCGTCTTCTGGAAGTCATAGAAACATGTATGTCTTGAAAACAAATTGTACGAAAGTTTTAAACACCTTCTATCAGCACTTACAATCAACTTCTGTAACCCTTCATAAAGCTGGCATCTTATAAGACTTCCCTTTTTGCATATTTCTTGACATGAAAGCGCGATTGGCTGTTACCTAACATATTTCCATCTACCTCTGCAGCGAATTGCATCCTCTTCAATTCGGATTGGCTTCCGGACATTAGCATTTTCCTCTCCGTGCTTAACTTTTGCAAGTGAGTGTATATCAATACTGCAATAGATGAGCATAGTCTTTCAATATAGTCTTTTTGTCAATATAGTCTTTTTGTTTATCGGGTTTAAAAAAGGATTTGATTTTAAATATTCCTCTAAAAATTTTTCTAATATTTAAACAACTCAAAATAATGGCCTTTTCAACTTTTACAACTTATGAACAATAATTGTTGAAACATTCGACAATTTCAGTTCATTTTTCTTTAGTTTGGAATTTTTGCAGATTTGAGACTTTACGAAGTTTATATTGAGTTAGAATATAGCAAATATTGTTCCAGTATTGTTTTGATATTAGAAAGCTCTTTATCTCTCTTTTTCTTTATCGCACTTGTGATAAGTACATGTACATCTTTTAAAGCATTTAGATAAAGATTATCTCACTGATATACAATAATTGCACATTTACTAGACTTAAAGGAAAATATTTGTTTAAAAGAAAAAAGGCAAAAGTGTTATTTTGAAAAAAGATAACACATAATGCATGAAGGAAATACAAGAATTTTAAAAATGTATTTTTATAGGCTATAATTTAAATTTCATTTTCATTTAACACATGGATGATATTTTTAAAGGGACTTCGCACTCATTAATTTTACCAAATCACTCGTAGAATTTTGTTTTATAACAAAATTCTTAAGCATAAATTATCAATGATTATACTTTCTAAAAATTTAATTCAAAATTTTGCCGCATTTAGAAAAAAATAGGGGTGTTCATTTTAAACTTGGAGTAGACAATCAGTCTTTCTTTTTTCTCTTTAGAAACTAAAAGCCACCTGTCTTTAATACTGTATCCCCTGACACTTAAAAGAATTATTACCATTACTTATTATTTATTTAATAAATTTAAGAGTGGGGATGATTGGGACTTCATGTTTTAATTAATAACATTTCTCATGTATAATTCTAAAATTTACAATATTGCTCATAAGCCTACTTAAATAATCTGCTATATATAGGCATACCAATTATTATTAAAAAACTTATCCTTTTAAATTATACAGTAGAATCTCGTTACAACGATATCCGTATAACGATCTCGTTATAACGATAATTCTCTCTATTACGATACTTTTTCATAGTCCTGGCTGAATTCCCATTAGATTAATGTGAAACAGTTCTCTGTATTGCGATATCCTTTAAACGATAATTCTCTCTACAACGATGGTAATAATTATCCCTTACATCACAATAATTCTCTCTACTACGATATATTTTTTTTTTTCTACGATGCATCAGAAGCCCAACTCATGCACACACATTGAAAGCTACACAAAGAAAGTCGAGGTAAAATGTGGTTGGACCACGCCTCTGCCAAAGAACGTCTTCTAAGTTTCGTTTTGCTGATGTAACACTATGGTAATGAGAAAGTGCATTTCTCGTAAGGTGGAAGGACAGTTGGAATTTCCTGGATGACACATCTTTGATTCCTATCCCCCCTCTTTAAAAAATGGTCAAGGATGCCTTTCACCGGAACTGATATAGAAAGCGATACGTTCTTTTGTCTGAACTTTTGAGTAAGAATTTTAACCTCCGATAAATCCTATCGCGGTCGATTATTACACGAGGATATTTTAAATTATTTATGAGTTTTGTTTACTTTGAAGTTTGTTTAGTGAAAATCGAAAGCAAATGGGTAAAAGAAAACAAATATCTATCGAAGTGAAATTCAACATCATAAAAGATTTTGATAAAGGCATGAAGCAAGCTGAGGTTTGCAGAAAATATGGACTTTCACAGTCGACTGTTGCCACTTTCTGATTTCTTTACACAGAATTCAAAATAAATAAGGATAAATTAATGGGTATGTATTTTCAGTTAATATCTAATACATTTAAAAAAAAAACGATTTTGCGGCATTCAGGTATTATTTATTTAGACATTTTATATTTGTTATTCAAATATGCTAAATATTTATAAGCTATATCGCCACTAGAATCCCTGGCGAGGTGGCAAGGGTATTTAACTAAAATTTGTGAGTGTTGTGAAAATTACTGAAAACTATAAACATGTTTTTCTCCTTTCATTTATTATATATTACTTGCGAGGGTGTGCTGAATAAAAACAGAACACTTTCTTTTGACACCGCAGGGTATGGGATATATGAAGAACAAAATTCTTTTCGTTCCAATATCGATTCTCTCTATAACGAAAATTCTCTTTACAACGATATATTATTTTGACCCCCAAAATATCGTTATAGAGGGATTTCACTGTAATAATTCTTTTTTACATGTATGTATACTGTCCCGTTCATCCTCATTGCTAAGGTTGAATTTTGCATGATTGAGTATAAATGATACATAATTGAGTCTGAATGAGGAAAGTACATAATTTTTTAAAACTGGCTTAATATTGAAAAAATACTCAAAATACTGGTGTTAAACGATAAAGTAATTAAAAAACTTTGTAAAAAACACACATAAGAAGTAAAAGGAAAGAGGATACGCGTTTCGTTTAAAAATTGTTTTGAACTTATTCAGTCCAAGCCCTTCGACGTAAAGAACACAGGGAACTGAAAAGAGAAAAACAAGCAAGATGTTGCCACAAGGGGCAAAGAAAAGTCGAACAAAACCACGGAGAGGGGAGAAAAAAATTAAAAAAGGGGGATAAAAAGGAAAGGAAAGAAGCACAAAAAATACAGAAATAAAAAAGGAATAAAGAAAAATAATAAAAAAGGGAACACACAAGTACAAACACACACACAAAAAAGAGAAAACAGAACAAACAAACAAAAAACAAATAGCACACGTTTTTTTTTTTTTTTTTTTTTTAAATAAAAACCACGATCAGGACAGCACAATAAATATATATATAAATAATTTTTTTTTTAATAAAAACGAAAAAGAAAGACAGTAACACACGTCTTTTCCATTACCCAGCACTTAGATCGTCTTGTGAACGATGGTTCTTCCGTTCCTTTCGTTCATTCTGCTTGGAAGTTGCTGCTGTAAGGTTCTTTTCACTTTCTTCGTCTACCCCCCCTTTTTTTCCCCCGTTTCTTTAATGTGTATATACGTGTGTTACTGTCTTTCTTTTTCGTTTTTATTTAAAAAAAAAATTATTTATATATATATATTTATTGTGCTGTCCTGTTCGTGGTTTTTATTTAAAAAAAAAAAAAAAAAGTGTGCTATTTGTTTTTTGTTTGTTTGTTCTGTTTTCTCTTTTTTGTGTGTGTGTTTGTACTTGTGTGTTCCCTTTTTTATTATTTTTCTTTATTCCTTTTTTATTTCTGTATTTTTTGTGCTTCTTTCCTTTCCTTTTTATCCCCCTTTTTTAATTTTTTTCTCCCCTCTCCGTGGTTTTGTTCGACTTTTCTTTGCCCCTTGTGGCAACATCTTGCTTGTTTTTCTCTTTTCAGTTCCCTGTGTTCTTTACGTCGAAGGGCTTGGACTGAAGAAGTTGAAAACAATTTTTGAACGAAACGCGTATCCTCTTTCCTTTTACTTCTTATGTGTGTTTTTTACAAAGTTTTTTAATTACTTTATGGCTTAATATTGTTGTTTCACAACTGAATTGACTTAAACTGATACCGAGTGACGTATTGACGCAAAATAAGATTAACTGATTTATTGATTAAAACTGATATTAACTAATGTAACGTCTCAAAATAGCATTAACTGATGTGCTGACTAAGATAACCATCAAAAGACAAAATTCCTTTGATTGTTTCAGCTCTCATTGCCCATGGACGTATATAAGGAGGCGGAGTAAGGGAGTTTGGAACCCCCCCCCCTTCCCTTAGTTTAAGCAGAAGTGGGCGTCAATCAAATTTTGCAGTACAAATGGAACCCCTCCCATGTGAAAGCTATAGTTACGCTCGTGCCAGTGCCTTTGGCTTTAGTAACTTCATTATGATTCTTCCATATCCTTCATGGCACTGGCTGTTCTCCGTTCTTAAGGCCAACGCTCACGTGAGTCCGTTGTCATTCGCTCAAAGGTATGAGGGGAGATCTTTAATGATTAATTTGCACGTGCAGACTATCGTAAAAGGGGGGAATATTGCAAGGTCAAAATATTTATGGGACTTTAATGACGAGTCGGGATCACCTACAAAAGCTAACCTATAAAACCACAAAACCACGCCTTACACACAATGGGGAGACTTGCCTCCGCAATCCGGAAAGAAGATACTGAAAAATACTCTGAATTGGCATTCTAGCATATGACAACAGACTTACATGAGCGTTGGACTTTACAGAAGTACTTTGTGTTACCCTCGTCAGTTTTCATGGATAACGTCTTTCACCGCCTCTTAAAAAGTCTTAGGAGGATTGAGGAGGAAATATACACGTATTTTGACCCTTGCGGTTTTACATTTTCTAGTCAAAATACTTGTCACAGTATAATGAAATTTTTTTTGTATAATAATACACTATAACACATCATAAAACTTCAAATAAAACTCTATTACCTTTCAAAGATGTTTCAAATTTTTGTAATTTAATTTTTACAAAATATAGAGGACGTGTCACAATTCCCTCCTGGGTTCGGCAGGCTTACAAAATATATATCTATTACCAATACAGCAAAAAAGTTCACTTTATTGGAGAAAGAAATGTGACAAGATTTATTTCACCAAAGTCCAATATGTGAACCTTTCGTGACAGCGGCGGATTAATGCAATTTTGTCGGGAGTAGGGGGGGGGGGCAGTTAGTTTGTTCTCCATGAAAGGCAAAACTTTTCTTTCTCCAGTAAAGCTTTCTCCAAGAAAGGAACATTGCAAGTTTTGTTTCACAAATAACGGGCTTCCTTGTCATTGGATTGGACGAGGCTCTGCCGACGACAATCGGCACCTAGCTTTCCGGATCTATTTCCAGGCGATTTTTTTTATGGGGCTACAAAAAAGATCGTGTGTTCGTGCCAAAGACTACATTTACGTCAGAGGATCACAACTGCATTTGTTACCATGTTAAAACGAGTGTGCGAGTGTAGGAAGAATTTGACTTTAGACTTGATATCTGCCGCATCACGAAACAAGGACATATTATAGGAGGAGGGGGGCGAAGAGCAACTGAGAAAAAGAAATTAATCTAAAAGATCCCATTTTACTTCTATAAAATGGATGTATATGTTAATCTTCTAACTAACCGCTCCCATCGACAAACTAACTGCCCTCCCGCCACCTCTACCCCCGACAAAATTGCATTAATCCGCGCTGTCACGAAAAGTTCACATATTGAACATTTGTGAAATAAAACTTGTAAGATTTCTTTCTCCAATAAAGTCAACTTTGTAGCTGTATTGGTAATATATATATATTTTTATAATCCTTCCAAATCCGGGAGGGAATTGTGACCCACCCTGTTTTTTTTCAATAGTGGGTGTCATTATCCGTAAGATAAGCCAATTTAAAATGTACATATAAACAACATTTGTTTGCGAAATGAATAAAGTATATATTTCACAGAATGAATCAATATTTAAGAAATTTGTTTTTAATTTAGAGGTTTTAAATAGAAATTCGAAAAAGAACTTACTTTTCCCCTCACATTTTTGATAAATTTTCAAAAGTTTTTCTCGCTCAGTTTCAATATTAATTCATTTTATAGATACTGATACCATTTATAACTATACAAAGTTTCGTGAAGATTCGGATCATAGAATTTTTTTTATCTTACGTATAGTTGATAAAAACTGCGTTTTGAGAAAACGCAGTTTTTATTGTGATCAAACAATATACACCTTTTTATGAAGGTTTAACGTTTATATGCGTATCTCCAGTTCTAGTTGGAATAACTGGATGAAATTGGGATCGAAATGCACAGAAATAATGAAGGTTTCAAATTTAAAAGAATGGAAAAAATCGATTTTTCGAACCCTTAATCCTTCTATGACGCCTTAATTAAGATTTCGATTGCCTCTTTTTGAAAACCGTAGTCTGTTTCTGTACTTTGCCGATTTTCTGATATGAGTTTTGGCTGTGAGAAATATTTTTATTTTGGCTGGTCCGAAGATGTTAAAAGGTCGGAAAAATCTGTAACACTGGTGTAAATTGTGTCTTTATAGAAAAAAAACAACTTCCGATGTTGAGATTTCATAAAGCCCACAATTTGGCACACGTACGCTCAGTACTAACACGTTCTGAGGTATTTTACCATGTTCTAGGTCAGTTGCCAGTATATGCAAACGGGGGCGTAGTCGGAGGTTGTGGTCGTAAAATTTGTACGTACAACTGCTTACGTAAATATATAAACAGTTGGGGAGAATTCCTTCTTTATCTGGCACATAAACTACTGACTTACTTTCAAAGTTTATAAAAAAAAAAAAAAAAAACCTGCAGTAAAATCATGTGACTGAATTTTTAACAAGGTAAAGTCGGTGAATCATTTATAAAATAAAGAGCATTTTTCGAAGTGCTTATATTTATGTGTGTGATTTAACTTGAGAATTGAATTAATTAGCATGAGCTGTAATTTTTCGTCTAGTAAAAATTTAGATTTTTTTTTTTTTAATAAACAACCTAAATTCATAACCCCTCCTTCATCTGGAAAAAGTTTTTCTGCGTATAATCCTGTACTCAAACATTAGGGAGTTTGTGCATGCCCGGTTGCACTCACGGTAACGCTAACGTTAAATGACATTGGACAATAAAGCGCATGCGCACGCATAAAATGCGAAACATGGTTGGTCAAAATACTCCGTATAGCGGATAGCGTTAGCGTAGGAAGAAACGGTATGCACAAACTCCCTAATAATCAAAATCTTTCCGTCACGGAATGTCTGAAATATATTCATACCTGCTTATCTCACTACTTTACATGACTTTTGATTTATAATTGTATCGTGAATAAACATTATCCTTCGAACTAAAGCCGTGAAAAGGGAACGACTGCTGAAAATAATCGCAGTCCAAACAATGATAAGCTCTAGATGACGCTTGATGTTGCGAGATTAGTTACATCAGCATGTTACAAAGGCGGATCCAGGAGGGGGGGCGCAGGGGGCGCGCGCCCCCTCCGAGAAAAATATATTTACACTAGATAAATGGGGCTTTCACCAATATTAAGTGGGCTTTACACTAGATAAAATGAGTATTCATGATTTGCGCCCCCTCCGAAAAAAGTTTCTGGATCCGCCCTTGGCATGTTAGATGCATAAACAAAGCAGTACGCGGAATGTTACAAATTAAAAAGTCAAATGTTGTATGATCATTTAGCTTTGTAATTTGCTAATTACTTGGCTTTGAGCATTTTTTTTTTAATCGGCTTTTGTGTGCCTAAATATGTCAAATACCGGACTGTTTCCTCCCTATTCCTCGCACTCATTCCTCGGCAAGTTAAGAAGGCAGCGTGAGCAAATGCCGAGCAATGCCCCGACTTATCTCCTCCTATATTGCTCACATTTTTATATATCCAGCTGTGAATACTCATGAAAGTAAGCCTGGTAACGCATACCTGAGGCCGTTCACGTAGTTTGATGAGGAAGGTCTCGATGTCCTCGCTCTGGAGGTAGGCATCTCGTAAGTGACCATTTCCTGGAAGAAACTCATAGCAATCGTCCTGCAGATTGTCTTTTGTAGCCCTTGTGATGTGAACTTGTCTGAAAGAAAAAGGAAGTAAAAAAAAGATGAGTACTGGTAAAATATAGACTGTAATATGAAAAATTCCAAGTTGTCAAGAAGTATCTAAAAAGAATTTTATTAACATACATTTAATACACAGTGATCTTTTGGGATGAAAAACGAATATCATGAACGAATGTCATTTGTGTTGTTGTTGATGCTAATGCCCTCTGCAACCGCGGAGTGGTGCCAGATCCCCCATATAGGAAAGCGATGGGCGAAAGGGACGGCTTCCATCTTACAATGAACCCAGTGGGAGGAAGTGCGAGATAGATCCGGGTCTCCTAATTTTGAATCAATTCCAGATGAGGGACCAACCATCTGAAATGGACACACCCAGAGGTAGCGTTAAACATGGGGGACATTGGAGCCACGACGGATTTTACGTGCAAAAGCTCCCATTAGCGTACACGATCCCACAGCAGCCCAGCCGCGAGAGGAATTCACCCTCCCAAGCACTGGCCAAGACGGGTGCTGTTTCACTTTCCGTGTTCTTATGGGAACTGTGATCATCAATTGTTTATTTATTTGTTGTAATATCTGAAGGTTTATTTTTAGGTTCTACATCTACTCGAATTCTGTGTTACGTTTTGTAATCGTTTTCTTAAATTATTGACTATCCTAGGAAAATTGACTACCTCAGGAAAATTTATTTTTCAAGCTTCTTTTGGGTTGTTATGTTTTTGAAAACATAAAAAATATTTGCGTAATCATGTTGAAAAACATATACTGAATAGTGCATATAAATAACATCGCAGATATTTGAATACACCAAGATATAAAAATATGCAATTTAAAAACAGGAAAATGCTGTTTGTTTCTGTTTGAACCGTGCATTTTAATTCTTGAAAAAGTTAAATGCATTCAAAAACTGCATGGTTTTAAAATAATATCAGCTGAATTAAGGTCGAGCCTTAATTATCTTATTGCAGTTGATTCCATTTTCCGTATTGTGACATTCGACTTTCAGATTGAGCGCTTAAATAATGGCACTACCTTCAAACGCTATTTAATTTAATTAGCAGCGTTTTTATTATTGCTAGATAAATTTTAGCTTTTTAAAGGTCATGTTTTAAAAATTTATTTCACAAATTTCCGACAAGAACCACTTTAATTTTTTGATTTTTAAAATTTTGTTATTCTAAAGCTGAAATCTCATTGCTGTGCGCTGCTAATTAAATGAAATAGTGTTTGAAGGTAGTGCCATTATTTAAGCACTCAATCTGAAAGTCGAATGTCACAATACGGAAAATGGTATCAACTGCAATAAGATAATTAAGGCTTGACCTTAATTCAGCTGGTATTATTTTCAAACCATGCAGTTTTTGAATGCATTTAACTTTTTCAAGAATTAAAATGCACGCTTCAAACAGAAACAAACAGCATTTTCCTGTTTTTAAATTAACCTTTATTTTGTTTGTGTTAGTCAAAAAATGAGGCGTATTTTGTGTCTGGGTTTTGTTCAGTCCCTACTATTAGTTCACACTCTCCCTTTTATAAATCTTGTTAAAATTTTCAATCGTTAATAAAATACTTTTCAATCATCCACTCAAGTTCAAATACATTTTTTAAAACTTGTAGTGGATGACACTTGATGTTAATACAGTTTTTTTAATAATAAATAACTAAAATAAATTTTTTCTTTGTAGACCTAAGTAGGAATCGACTTTAATTTTTTTTTAATATTACTTGTTTTTTTTTTACAGTCTGTCTCAAAAGGTTCTTGAGAAACTTCAAGGAATGGCAGACTATACCAAAACGACTCAGAAATATTTTACCAGTGTAAAATTACGAACGCTGTATTCATGCAACAAGTAATCACTGTAAAAGAAGCGTTCAAGAATCAGTAAAATTTCCGTCTACTATTTTCTAAATTAATAAAACTTCCGATAAAATCATTAACCAAGAATGGACAGCTAAAAATTAGTATTTCGTTTTGAATGATTCAGTTTTCAGGAACTCGGTATGACTGAAGCTTTAACGCTTCTTTGGTGTAAGAAGGCAGCGTTTTCGATCTTCTTTGATATGTGTTATTGACATGCACAAATAAAATGACCATCTTTCTCAAGTTCAAGTAGGGGACACTCACGTGAGCCGGAGTTGTGGAGGTGAAATTTATAAAAATAGCAGTGCTGTGTTTAAACTTTGAACTAATTTTTAATGCAAATCTATACTTAATAGATTATGACATTGCCAATCACACAGACTTATATTTACTTGTACAGGTTTTATTTTTTGTTATTCTTTACACATACACGCACAAAAAAAAAAAAAAAAAAAAGATTTTGGGTGGTTCCAAAAATAATAATGCTTTTTTTCAGCATTGAGATTTTCAACCCCTTAGCTGACCCGGGCGAATAAATTTGATTTTCATAAAAATACTTCAGGGTGACATAGTTAAGCGAGAATCCTTTACGTGATGAGTCCGTGATGTGCACATCATTTCCCGTAAAAATTGTCTATTATTTGTAAAAAAGTCAGGTCTATTTTTAACAGCAATGTCATCTGCTGAAAACTGGAAGAATACGATGGAAATACATTGATATAGATAACAACTGGATCTAGAGACCATTCTTTGACACAGTTGGCTGTGCGAGCTGAGTCAGAAAATGGTCTCTAGATCTGTGGCACGCTATGAACGATTCGAAAGACCGCCATCTTGTAGTTAAATCGAGCGATGGCAACGGCTGCCTTTTTTTCAGCATTGGGAAATGTTTGCGCTTCAAAGGATTGACTAAGGGCTATTTTCTGGTTTTGATCACAGGGAATGAAAATATAGGACAGTACGGGACTGCTTTTAAATACGGGACAAAACCTCAAAATATGGGAATATCCTGTATAATACGGGACGGTTGGTCACTTCTATTCAAAACGGTTTAACCCTTTAAAGCGCAGTGTTCCCGCTCTGGGAACACCAAACTCTGACGTTTTGACTGTTGCCAGTCACGAAGAATAGATTTGATTTCTGTAAAAATAGTTGCAGGTGATATAGCTTCACGAGAAGCCTTTACTTTTTAGCACGTCGTTTCCCGTAGAAAAAATTGTCACGAACATTTTTAACAGCACTGACATCTGCTGAAAAATGGAAGAATGCGAGAACAGCTGAATAGATTGTCCAATGCTGAAAAAAGGGCAGCCGTTGCCATCGATCGACTTAACTACCAGCAAGATGGCGGACGATCGAAACGTTCATCGCGTGCCACAGATCTAGAGACCCTTTTTTGACGTAGCTGACTGTACCGCTGCCAGCTGTCGTCAAAACAAAGTCTCTAGATCTGTGGCACGCGATGAACGTTTCGATCGTCCGCCATCTTGCTGGTAGTTAAGTCGAGCGATGGCAACGACTGCCCTTTTTTCAGCATTGGGAAGGGGTTGCGCCTCAAAGGGTTAAAGAGCTTTGTGAGATATCGCGCATACACATTTCCCTCTCTTTATTACAAGTTTTATTTTCAGTGCAAGGTACTATATCATAGAGATCTTGCTGCTACAGAAAACTGTGCTCCTGCAAGAAGTGATGGAAGACAAGACAGAGCCATTTCTAAAACTAAGTAATGCGTTCTTACCCTGGCACACCACCTTGCTCCATGTGGCTGGCTATGCTGACGTCTCGAGACCAAATGTCGAACTGCCATTTGCGTAGACCCAGGAGGCCGCCCAGGATGTTTCCGGAATGAATGCCAATACGCATGTCCACATTGATAGAACGCTGTTCCCGCACATTTCTGGAAAATGAGAGACAAGAGGAAGAGTTTGATTCTGAATAAAGGGAAGAAAGTATGTTTTTTTCACTTCACTTCAAACTGATGTACACGTAGTAGATTAACTAAAAGAACAGGGCAGGGTGCTATGGAGTTCAACCCACTTCTTGACTTCGGTTTTAACCTGTGCATTTCCGTCATTGCAAAGCACAATTATTAAAATTCTATTATATGTCGAGCATTGCTTCCCAGATTGGTCGTTGAATGCCCGATGAGCCAAAAACTGGCCTCCATCGAGCATTCAAAGGCTGAATTCCTTTACTAGTTAAAAGGATGTAGTTTGTGATGGTAAGTTTGATGTCTGCTGTTGAAGAGTTTTCTTTTTTTTTTTTTCCAATGGCCGGGCCGCTGCCTTGAAGGCTTTGGCCACAACAGGCCGGAATAGTTGGCCTCTTTATTATGGGGGTACCTAGTAGGTGGACTAAAGTCGCCCCCAATGAGGGGACGGACAATGACAACCACGTGCAGTCGGGGATCGAACCTCGACCACTGGGAGTTGAACCCGAAACCGTAGTACAGTATTTGCTATTCAGGAGTTAAAAAATCATAATGTAAAATATGAACTAAGTGAATTTTTTAAAATTTCAACCAATGAACAGTGTGGACAATAGCATCTGGGAAATCTGAATCCCTAGAGTTTGTAATAATATGAATAAAAACTTATAATGCAAAAACTTATTATTAAATAACTGAAGTAGCCATCGTTGACAAGTTAGTAATGCAGATTTCCAAAAAGCATGAATTTTCGTCAGCATTGTAGGAGCACAAGAATAGGAAACTAAGTTATAACTTCTGTGTATTGCTAAAAGAGTACACTGCAAAAGAATTTCAACCCCAGGTAACGGTACACAGTGAAACTTTTCGGGAGCGAAAAGTCCCACGTGGAAAATCGATTGTTCCACGAAAAATCGATGGTTAAGAGAGGTGGTCGCTCAAAGGAGTATAAACATTTGGTAGCCAAGAAAAATAAATTCTAAAAAATATTGTTTGTCTAATTATTTATGAAACTGCATATTAATACATAAACAACTATACAAACACATTTTTAAAATTTAAATGTTAATAAAATATTTAGAAATATCTGATTTTTTATTCCTTTTAACTTTTCGAAAGTACTTCTCTCTTTTTTTCCTTACATCCGACAAAAGATCATTTATCCTGATATTCTTCATGCATTCTGAATTCACCATATTAAATTCTATATGCTTTAAAATTTGCTTTTTGGGTTTTCCCACTACCAAAAGTAACCGCAAACTTCCTCTCCGAATTTCATTTTGCGTGTGACTCGATCGCGTCAATGCACTGCTAACCAGTGAAATCACTCGTTTCTTGTCCTTCTCGAATCTACAATATTTGTACGTGATGTGTACGTGTACTTGCACCTGCTGTCAATTTACAGTAGAGCAACTACTTTGGAATGTGGTTTTTATTTGGTTTTATTCCCGAAAAAATGCAAGAAAATTTTTGGATAGGGAGCTGGGACCGTTCGCTTATAGAGGGATCTGTGGTCTCTTCTAGAAGATCTTTTAATATTACGTAGATAGGATAAAGGATCGGTGCCAATAAAAATTGATCGGTGGAGGAGGGGATCGCTTAATAGAGGTGGTTGCTCATAGAAGTTTCACTCTATATACTGGTAGCAGAGGACCATACACCGTAAATTTCATATATGGTATATGTACCGTAAAATATTTTATAGTATATATACCATAAAATGCAGCGCAAATGGCGGTTTGAGTTGACAATTCTTAACAAGCTTTACACTATCTAACTGTGATATATTATTTTGCGATACATTTATACACATTTATTTTTAACAATTCTCATTTTGTTAACCTCGGAATCGAACCTTCGGCGTGACAGTCTGCAGCTCTTATCCATTAGACGCCGTTCGACTTACTCGCGGATGACTAAACGTTGTAGTGAAGGTTATTTTAGTCTCATGATGAGACTTGGATGGAGGAAATGCTTTTCATGAAAAATGCAATTTGAAATTCGTGACAAAGTGTCGACCAGTTGTTATTAACACAGTCAAATTATTGGATTGGCAAAAAATTAATTTCAATTTTCACGGTTTCGAATTTTTAAAATATCATAGTTATAACAAAATGAGCGATCAAATATTTGTTGTCACATATATGAAGGAAATGAAATGTGCAAAATCGATTAAATAGACCCCTAAGTACTTTTAAAGGTTAGTGCTTTATTTGTTTATTACTCATGTATTTTTTTTCCAGATCTTCAGAGCTTTAAAAATCACTTCAGTTTTTTTTGGATTGTAGCATTTAACAAATTACATAACAACGATAGATACTTTTGCTATGGTAAATGGTAATGTTAAATTTAGAAATGAAATTAATTACTCTTTGATGTTGTTTTCACGTAATGCTAAAGGTATTAGTAAGATATATACTAACTTTGATGAAAGACGGGGGCGGCCCGATACGGTGAGCAAGGTAAGCATCGCATCGGGGCTCCATTTCGAACTAAAAATTAAAAAGAAAACTTGATCTGGAGTATAAAAAGGGGCGCCTATTTTTTACATTTTCTGGGGCTCCACGTACCCCAGGGATGCCCCTGGTGAAAAAAATAACATGACGATCAGAATCGTTTAACAGGCATGAAATATGGAACCAGAGTTGAAGATATAAATTATTTATGAGACAAAAATTACTTAAATACTTATCGCTTCTCCCTTTAAGTTTTTCAAAATACATCTCTCAAGTTAAAAACAAGAATTCAAAACTGTTCGAGTACCAAAAATTACCATGAATCAGAATTAAAAGGAAATATATAGAGTGCACTTTTGGGATTTCCGCTCGTGATGATAGGTTTCGAGAACAGAAGTCACTAAATCGTTATTATATGTTCTGCTGAATATACAAAAAAAGTTCCTAAACTGGAGAAATATAAAAATACCCTCCTTCACTTTCCTGCGTACCAATAATATTTTAAGCACCGAATGAATCCAATGACTAGACAAAATCTGATAAATTATTCCTCCTAGAATGTCATTTTTCTGGCGGTGAAAGAATAACGAATTGTATCTTTCACATTGAGGTAAACCAGAAGGACCATTAAATGTTCAAGCTGTACTTGTTCAGAGTTGTTCCGCAAATTATTGTTCCTCTATCGACTGGGTACTCTTTTGGGAAAAGAACATTCGCTGTTAACGGTGAAAGTATGAATTTAATTTAAGTGGTCTGGTGTTTCGAAACAATATTACGACTGCTCAAAAGTGAAAGTACTATATAAAGAAGTCTGCAAAATTTATATTGCAGCAAGTATTTTTTCTTCATTGTTTTTATGAATAAAAATTACGTAAAGCTTCGGTAAACGATTTTGTGAAAAGATAGTTAACCCTTTAGCGTGCAACCATTTTCACATCTAAAAACTTTCTATAGTGCCTAGCGCTGAAAATGTACACCCGTTACCATCTATCGATTTAAGTATCAGCAACCTGGCTGTCGATCTAATCGCCCATCACGTGCTACAGAGCTGAAGTCCATTTATGACACAGCCGGCTGTACGATTCGATTGATCGCCATATTGCTGATAGTTAACTCGAGAAATGGCAACGGGTGTACTTTTTCAGTGTTAGGATCATTTAACTATAGTTTCTACGACTAGCAGTTGAAAACGTTGGAAAGAGGTGGTTTCATGGCGCGACAACCGCCCGTTCAAGGGTTAAAATCTTCTAGATGACTGGTGGAAGTACGTAATTGTACAGTTGGTTTTAATGCAGAATGCCGAAAGGACTGTAAAAATATCACTTTTAACATTTAAAAAGTGCATTTATTAAGTGCATGGTTTTAGTAATGCTAAAAAGTTGCTATTTAATGTTTTGTCGGCAGGACCTGACTAATGAATAGTCCCGTAAGGCCCGGGACTACAGTAAAAAAAAAAAAAAAAAAAAAAATTCAGGCGATGCCTTAAAACTGCTCCAAATTTTTGTTAGTCAGTGGGATTTTATAGAAATTCCATCCATCAAATAATGTAATTCTAATTACTAATATGTAAAAACCATAAAACGAAACGGGTTTTAAAAAAATAATACTTATTTTAAGCACAATTTTTCGTTGCTAAATCTTACAGGAAAGGGTTACGAATATGTCTCGGGTGCAGGTGCCTTACCTCTTGTGCTCATTCTCTGTGCCAAAACTATTTACTCAAAATTTTTTAGGTTAAGACGAGAGAAATAATTAGAATACTTAAATCAAGCGACTCGCCCTGTACACTGTTAATAAAAGTAGTTAACATTTCACCGGAAAATGGTGCTGAATTAGATGCAACCTTTCAATGGAGAAACGTTGAACCATGATTTGGTGCTTAAACTGATCAACGGATCCAAATCATGGTGAAACATTTCTCCTTAGAAAGGATGCAGCTAATTTAGCCCCATTGTACGGTGAAACGCATTGAACTACCTCTAATAACGGTGTATTGGTTTTGATTAATGAAGGTACCGATCATAAAGACAATTTTGTACTAAATTTCTTGCTGTTCCACAATTTACAGATTCAGAAAAGATGCCTCCTCATCAACTGGACCGTGATCATTTTGAAAATGTCAAGGCCACAACCCCAGACAGCACATAAGCTTAAATCAAGCTTGACATTTCTTTGAATTTGACGTATTAATATAAGCTTGACAGTTCAATTGCAGCTTGCTTTTGTAATTTCCAAGCTTGCAGTAAGCTTGGAAATTACAAAAAAATGAGTCAGCAAATATTTTCCCGCCGAATTTAAGTCATTTGAACTGTCAAGCTTGAATACAACTTGATGGCTGCTTGATTTGGAAAGCCACATCCACATAAAAAATAATTTATTATCAGTCATAAATGTACTTGAGCATAGAATTAAAAAAAAGATTCTATATTTCCAAATATTGAAATTCTACAAAATAAAATACAAATATACTACAAAATTGATTTCAAATACAGTCGTTTGTCTCGATGTTGGCCAATATTGCCCAGCATGAGTATTGCGATACTGAAAGTTTTAAAACGTGTGCTGCTTTTAAGTTTATATTAAGCTTATTTCCCTATTAGTTGTTGTGTTGTTGCTTATCTCTGTGTCCCAGCTACTGTTAGACGAGATCTACGAGTTTATTCACCCTTAAAAAATCATAGACCAGAATAGGAAAATCCAATAGATCGTCGTAGGACAAATCCAGACACTTAAGAATATGAGCCGGAGATGCCTGTTCATTGTTACACTTCGGACAAATTGGGTGGACTCCCTATTAGTAGAGTCTATAAATCACACATAACATTATTTTAATTTTGATTCATCCCATGGAAAAATAAAAGAAGCAGATAGGCATCGGCCAATACTGATCAATCTCGCCAAAAAACGGCGCGACAACCATAACAGTCACTTCAAACTTTAGTCATATGAACGCGAGTGAGATTGGCATAATGGTTAGGACGCTGGCTTCTCACACCTTAGGTCTCGAGATCGATCGCTGTCGCAAGACGGAAACAGATGAAAATAACTTGGGGTTTCAGCGTAGAGGGGAAAATGCGTGGAAAAATAAAATATATAGGGCGAGTTCGCTGCCCGGCGCCCCATGTATTAAGAATTTTTTTTTTTTGGAAAAATTTTTAAGTTTGAATTAAGCTTGCTATGTCAAGCTTAATGCAAGTTGAGCAAGTGTAAACTTGAACACTTGATTCAAGCTTGCATTAAGCTTACAGGCTTGAAATTTTCAAGCTTAATTCAAGTTTATTGACTTGAAAGATCAAGCTTACTGCAAATTTGCTGTGCTGTCTGGGACAATTTCTCTGTGTACTATACAGGGTCTAACGAAGATGGATCTTAATTTCAACAAGTCTCAACAATTTTAGTTGACCACATATATGACTCGAGTATACGAGGAAGTGTTACGTACGCCACTATCCAATGACTTATAACGCTCATATTATAAACCTAGTTTCTGATCAGTCGCGTATACATTTCTCTGAAGTTAAAAGATTTGTAGGATACTTTAGGAACTATTCAAGCAATGTGCTGAAAGAAAGTGGCGTTATCTACTATTATTGGCAGATAAAAAGACAGTAAATTACGTACACAGTCTGTGATAACACGCTGGAATAGCCATGATTCAAATCAGTGCGGCGCGATGCTGCGTACTGCAGCGTTTAAAAAGAGTTTTCTTTTAAGTGAAACTTACCTTACTCCTGACGCAAACTGTCCAAGTAATTGAGGCAAAATAAATATTTCTCTAGACTCATTCAGTTCTTTGCAGAAAATGCACAGATCTTAATGGACACTCTGCTCTTCTCATGTGGCACCTCGGATCTAATAGCTAAGTTTCCGAATTACGATCTAAATTACTGTTGAAATAGGAGGCATACTACTCTCATAAAAATGCTGGCAATTCGTTCTTCCAAGAGGTATAGAGCATGATATACAGGTTGATTCTAAACTGTTTTTTACAAATTAAATTAGTGGTAGAACCCATATCCAGACGTTCAAACACAGGGTCGCATTCCACTTGGAGAGGCAGAAAAAGAGGAATATTAGAATTCCAACCTGAACTTACAAAAGTGTTGGGAAAGCGAATGAAAGATACCGAAAGTTGCAGAATCAGATTTATTGTTTAAGTGAAAAACTCACAGCAAGTGCGCAAAATGCCGACCACACGTATCGTTGCATAGTTGACACCGGCGAATGAACAACTGGTGATCTCTCTCGAAGATTCCTGGTGTCGTGTTAATTTTGTTCGCGGCAACAACGATTCTCGCCACGAGATCTTCAGCTGAGTCCACAGGCGTCTCGTACACTTCAGATTTTACTATCCATCGTGCGGAATATGTGGCATTCAAGAAGTTACTGACCGTGATGGAAAAATGTGCTGGGGCTTCATCGTGCATTAATCACATGTCTCTCTGGAGGAACAGCCTGCAGTAAACTGGAAAGCACATGTTCCAAGAAGATACGGTATGTTGCACCGGTCAAACGGTCTGGCAAAATGTAAGGGCCCACCAGGTAATCACCAAGGAACCTGCCCAGACGTTCCCGGAAAATTTCTGCTGGTGTTTACGAGGGGTAGTGCAGTGGGAACTGCTGTCAGATTAAAGTTGTTGTGGACTGCACGCAGGCGACGGCGGAGAGCTCGCGCAATCCGCTCCGACCATCGAGTCACCTTGTTCTTGCTTGATGCGTTTTTACTTTCCTCTTCTCTGACTCTCAGCGTGGAATGCGACCCTATATTCCAGTGTAATTATTGGTCATATAGATGGGTGATATCACCCCTCTTAATTTGTAAAAGCAATTTAGAATCACCCTGTATACAGGGAGCCTTCTAAAGTTCTTTGTCACCCATTAGCTTTAGAACGGCGATATCTATAGTCATGTCTAGGTATGGTAAAGTATCTATGCGCTGTTCAGTGAGTCAGTTTACAGCGGCACCTTTCGGCTAAATTCGGGCTTACCGCTCTTATCTCAAAAACGGTGCGAGATACGGGAAAAATGTCAGTTACCAAGCTGTTTAGCGTCATAGATTTATTAGGAAAATAAAAAATAAATATATGACTTAAATGAAGGCATAAAAACATACTTCTGATGATTGTGCCACGATCGTGGTCCTGAAAAATTGTTCCATGTGCAGCGGGAATTGCAGAACAGAGTGCAGATGTGTATTCTTTCTAAAGGAAAGCACTTATAGCATGAAAGATAAATTTGCTTAATGTTAAGCAAGTGCAGTTATAGTAAACTTGACCAAATAAATGCGTGCTTTATGCCTTCCATTTGCAACGTTATTGTGCGTATTCGTGTGAGTATTAATGTGCACCAGATACCTTTTGTTACTTAATATATGATGCTGTAACAGCTTTACGATTGATTTTATTTCTGCATCTCGTATTGCTATCGAGATAAGAACGCTAACTTCTAATACAGTCGGAAGATCGACGTTCTAAGCGATTTTATTTTGCATTGCGCGTAGCCGCTTGATTACACCTAAACCCCCTTTTATGACTATGAATCTCACCGTTTCAAATGAATTAGGTGACAAATGACTTTAGGGGCACACTGTTTATTAATGAAGTTTATAAAAGAATCTACTACGACAAAAATAGTGTGCGCACCATTTATAGATATTTGTAGAAGGGTAAACAAAGGAACTTTTGTAGATTTAACTTATAAAAATAGTGATTAAAATAAATACATTAATGACACATTTGCTTTAACCTGTTCTGTGACCCCATTGCACCTGCTGTGTCACAGCGGGAGCTATGAAAGTCCAATGTCGCGTCCTTGATGCACTATACCAGCGACTAGGTTAACAATCCGTTTAGCAGTAGGGTAAGCTCAAATAAAATCCTCAAGAGAACTGTTTTACCACTAATGCGTTCGGCATGATTTCTTTCTTGTTTTGGGGGGATGGAACTAGGAGCTCGTCTTCAGTACACAGTATTATAATTAAATCATTTACTTAACAACAGCGTAGATAAAATTCAATAATTCATATATACTTTAATGACTTGCTATAGTTTTCCTACGGAAACGTTAATGACAACAAAGAACGTTTGTCCCATCTTTTAGTTACGTTTAAGTAGTTTTCATTTTGCTAAAATAAATGGACGAATCTATTGCATTCTTTTCCCATCAAGAAAGACCATTAGAAGTATTATTTCCATTTATATCCGTTTTTTCCTTATTATTATACGACGTGCAAATGGAGATTTTATTGATCGGCATTTTATGCCGAATGGCATTCATTCTCAGGTTGTCTTTTAAAAAAGATCTCGATGTTTCATCTTATCTAAGCAATAATTGGTAAGTTAACAAGAATACTCAACAAAATATCATTGTTTTAAATAAAAAATAAGTAAAACTATATAAAAAATACCATAAAAAGTACTTATCAACAAAACGACCGTTTCGGGTGGTACAAAAATGTCCGCCCTTTTTCAGCCGCTAAAAAGATCAACCATCCACGCGAGCAGAACTTCAATTCTAACCTGTATGTACTACATTTTTATTTTATTGCAAAATGCGCTTTATAATATTAGGATTTTTAAAATATATAGATTTTTAAGGAAAAGTTACACCCTCTTTAGTTAAGAAATACGTGAATAATATTAGAGTTTAAAAATTACTGACACTTTAAACGATCACAAATTTATACATTCTCACTCATCTATGCATCACAACATTCCTCAAAATATACAAATTTTATGTATGGGGGGGGGATAAAAAATAAAAATAAAAAATTTTTGTGGACATCACATGACTTCATTGTATGTACAGCTATTAAATCATAAATACTTCCACTGAACTTTATCTCTACTCATTTCATTTGAAAGAGATTTATTATAATAATACTAATATTTACCGATTTTTAGGAAAATATTTGAGATATCGCCAAGATTGTTTCGGGTTCAAAAATTTATTTTTAGCACTTAATTTGGCGATATTTCTACGAAAGTCACCAAGCTTTCGAGATTTTGGGCATAGTGGAAATAGTGATTGATCACAGACTTTTAATGAAAAGAAGGTATCCATGGACCTTAAAGTATTGTGTGTTGAAATGTTTTGGATAACCCTGTAAATAAACTACCCCGTCGATTGCTATAAAAGAAGAGAAATATACAATTACATGTTACAATAGTTATTAATTAAAAATTTTAGTTACGCCAAATATGTAACTTTTTTGGCGGCGATATTCAGGAAAAACTCGCCACGGTAGATGACAGTTGTCGAGATTTTGGGCGTGGTTCAAGCAGTGACCGACTATAGACATAATTTATTGAAGATGCATTGAAATTCTTTTGGGTGTCCCTGTAAATGAACTATCCAGTAGAATGGAACCAAGAAAGGAGGTGTGAAACTAAGTGTTACAACAATTCTAAGTAAGAAATTTCAATATTCTACGTCCAATAGTTTTGAGATATGCGAATTACATACATACGTCCGTACATATTCGTACATACAGACGACGTCAGGAAAAAACTGAAACAGGACGTCAGAAAAAAACTGACTTGCCTTTGGTGAAAATGGATATTCCACGCATTTAACGATCATATGCGCATGTGTACGTTGAGATGTCTCTCAAAAACTCTTCAAACTCAATTTACAGATAGACAAAATCGATTTTTTTCATCAAAATTTGCATACCGAAATTTTTCGCCATCACTATGCTTCCTTTTACTTCGTGAAAGGAAGTAATGAAGAAGTTTTTTATTTGTATAAATGTTACATGTTTAATTGAAGATTTAAAGATAACCGTTCCTGTCTAAGTAATTTTGTGAGCAGAGGTAGTGACTTCCGATTTCTATATCAAACTATAGTTTTACTGTTTCATTATAATGACAAAAAGGAAAACATAGTATTGTATGCTCAGATAACCTTTTCCATTTGTCAGTGTTCCGATCAATACAATAAAATCCATTAGTACTTTCGGTAGTTTCCAAAAGTATACTGGCATATCAAGCAGTTTTGTTCAAATGGATTTATTGACGTGTGTACATAGGTAATTTTTCAGCAGACAATATATTTACTGACAACTAACATACTAACCCTACAATTACGATATATGGCTGATGGTCTGCTTTATTGATTAGATGCAATCGTGATAAACAAATCAAGAGCGTTAAGTGCTTCTTTATTTCCTCATATCCATTTTCATATTTCAATAGATTTTTATAAAGTAAAAAGTTATCAAGTTGTCATACTCATATTTTTATGTTTATTTTTCAATTATGCATAAGTTTTGCTAAAATTAATTTAACGTGCATGCCTACCTTTGGGGTGGATTTTACCCCCCCCCCTTTTTTTTTTAATATTTGAAACATTGTCAACTTATGTGCATTGTGTCATAAAATATAAGTGGTGCCCAGGAAAGAACTTGTATTTGTACTTGTATTGTGCCCAAAAAAGCAACTATCTGTATTTGAAAATGAATAAAAAACAAATGAATAAACTTATTTAAAAAATTCTTGTTGGTTACTAACGTGTGATGTCTGAAATTATTATTATTATCATTTTTTTAAACATTTTATTATAAAATAGATAACGCCGGCAAGATTAGTACAAATACTGTCGACAGGTGGCGCTGTGAATACTGCATTCAGTAAACAGTGGTTGGCAATTGCATAACAATATTCTCAAAATATCCTCCATTCATCTATAAATCTAAGTGGTTTTTTTCCTTTGGGGCCATTTGAATTACGTGGTTTAATTCCATAATCCCAAAAGCGGAGCTGGAGCAATTAACCTGTGAGGAGTGTGCAGCCATTCCGTGGGAGAGGTTGCAGGAAGTGTGTGTTAATTTCATTCTGAGACTCCTACATGTAATTTTGATGAAAACTTGAGACCTTTTCAGCAGCGGAAAGACAGTTATTGACTTAACTCGAATTTTTGGTTTTCTAATTAGTGCAATACTTGGCAATATATTCGCATTATTACATTGGTCATTTTCAGAAAGATAGTGCCTTCAGCTCACCCTAAGTACAGCTCATATCACCAGGAACGGAAAACTCAGAAGCCAGTCAGTATCTTTGCTTTTAAGTTAAACATTCTAAAGCTTTAAAAAAAATCGTTTGACAGTCTCTTCTGTAGAACTACAGCGGGATACATTAACGTAAGCTTGGTTATTACTTAGTTGTTAGGCGTCCGTTGTACGAAATAAATAAATAACAATAAAATGTACATACAGTCAACTCTCATTTTTAGTAACCTGCTGGATCCACTCAAATAGTTCGTAAAATAGTCTATGGGAATGTATCGGGACTACTCACTATTTCGTTAAAATCGCAAATATTCGTAAAAAAGAAGCTTATAAAAACAAACTTGGACTGTAACAAACACTTTTAATCTCACAAAATATTAATTAACGTGATATATTGTGAGTTAATCCATAGTACCTACTAATACTATATATTACTTGCACTAATACTACCTATTTCCGTTTCTCCCCCTTAAATGCTCAATTTAAACCCTCCATATTATCAATCAGCCTCCTCCCTCGTGAAAAATATCAAACTGTTTAACTTCGAGGAGCTATTTAGAATCACACAAGCTGCGAATATCACACAAAGTTTACAGCAGAATTTATGAATTTCATACATTTTTTAAATTTTATTAAATTTTATTTTCATTTATTTATTTATTTATTTATTTTTTTGACTGCAGTAAAAAAAAAAAAAAAAAAAAAAAAATCAGATAGGTCAGTCAGTTCATCCGGGTTATTTTACACAGTTAGTTTTCAAACGAAATAATATTAAAATTTCTACGACATTGAAAAAATTTATTTTCCTTTAAATAGGACCCCTACGGAGGAACACACTCCTACGTTAAAGCTGTTTCTCATTGAAAAATTGATGTTTTACAATTTAATTATATTTTTGAGGTTCTTTATTGTGTACCCTGAAAGTAGTATTTACATAACTAAATGATTAATACGCTTCTTTTATGCCATAAAAATTCTTTTAAAAGTTTTTTTTTCCCTGCAGTGATCTAGTCACTAAATCCCGTTCAAGTAAGGACACGGGAAGTAAAGCAGCATCCTGCTTGGCCAGTGCTTGGGAGGGTGAACTCCTCTATCGGCTGGACTGCTGTGGTACCCTGTACGCTAATGGGAGCTGGTGCACTAAAATCTATCGTACTCCGATTCCTCCACGTTCAAACCATACCTCGGGGGGGGGGTGCAGATTTCAGGTGGTGGTTGGTCCCTCGTCTGGAATTGGTTCAAAATTAGGACCAAGCAGAAGTCCAACCACCACAGGGGCAAAGGCACTTATTTCCATGGAAAGTGCAATCGTCTATCCACAGACACGAGAGCAACAACAATAACAGCAAAAGCTTTTTTAAGATTAAAAAGCCCAATGATTCGTTTTTCAAAAACACAGTACAGTGGAGTCTCGACTTACGTGAGGAGTGCGTTCCAAAACCCCTAGCGTAAGTAAAAATTTTGCGTTGTGAAATAGGTTATACAGGACTTTTTGAAACACATATACAATCATTTTAGAAACTAACAAACTGTTTTATAAGTCATTCCCTAATTATAACCTTATCCCACATAAAGAAATGAATAAAAAATGTATTTAAATAAAAGCAGTTATTCAACAGAATACTGCACGGACAGAGTTGCAAAGTACAGTGTTGCAAATGCACAAAATTTATGATCTGTTGGAGAGAGAGTGAGACATGTAGGACAGTACTGTATGTACAATAACCAATAAAAATTATAAAGTGCAGCACTTTAACAATAATACTGCACTGTACAGTAATAATTATTATTGTACTATAATGTAATAATAATTATTGTAAAGTTTGACACAATATTATCACAATATTAACACAATATGCAGTAGTGATACCACTGCTGTAGTGTACTGTACAGACTAATATTGTACCCCGCGTTTCTACTGGCGCTTCTTACTATTAGCGAAAAATCTGGTGAAGCCGTAGAAAAATTCGCTTAGCTCTCAGATGCATCCAAATTCTGACGTTTGACTGTTGCCAGTCACGAAGAATAAATTTGATTTCTATAAAAATAGTTGCGGGTGACATAGTTCCACGAGAATGCTTTACATTTTAGCACGTCATTTCCCGTAAAAAAAAGTCACGATTATTTTTACCAGCATTGACATCTGCTGAAAAATGGAAGAATGCGAGAACAGCTGGATAGATTGCCCAATGCAGAAAAAAGGACAGACGTTGCCATCGCTCGACTTAACTACCAGCAAGATGGCGGACGATCGAAACGTTCATCGCGTAGCCAGCTGCGTCAAAAAAGGGTCTCTAGATCTGTGTCAAGCGATGAACGTTTCGATCGTCCGCCATCTTGCTGGTAGTTAAGTCGAGCGATGGCAACGGCTGCCCTTTTTTTCAGCATTGGGAAAGGGTTGCGCCTCAAAGGAATAACACTTTAACGATCGGTGTCCTCGCTGTGAGGATACAACTCTGACATTTTTGCTGTTTTGATTCACGAAGAATACATTTCATTTCGATCAAATACTCAAGGAGGACATCTAGATTAGGGTGTCTCGGAAAATACGAATGTCTGAAAATGTTTGCTCCCTGGGGTTTTTCTGGTTCGTTTTGGAGTGAAATTACAATGTGTGAAATTTGAAGTCTCTAGGTCAACGTTAGAGTTTGCCTGTAAGGCCTTAAAGTTAAAAAAAAGAAATGCGAAAAAAGTAAATTTTGTAATAATTTAAAAAGTTTTATAAACATGTTCCTTCAACTTAAGGAAACTTAAGGAAATGTTTTTTACTCCTTATAATTTTAAAAAATTACCCATCTATAAAAATATAGTGCATATCAAGTGCAATCACAACAAGAAATGATTAATTTATGCGGAAATTGAAGACAAACAAGCGATACTACTCTGCTTTTAAATCAGTCTCCAAACGTTTTTTACCACGTACTTTTTATGATTATTATATGAAAATAATCATAAAATGTACCCCCTAATTACATATATATATATATATATATATATTGTATGTGTGTGCTTTGTGCTGTGTTCATGTCATGACAACGAAGGTGAGAGTGACAGTGACATTAATGAACAGGATGTATGTGAAGGTTCAACAAGTTATGAAACTTTTCGAGACTCAGACTTTTCTGCACCTTCAACATCATTTCATAATCCTACTGAAGTTACTATTAAACTTCCAAAAAACCTTTTCAAGAGTCCAAAAATATCACCAATGGCTAATCGTCTAGGACTTTCACTAAACCAAAGAACTGCTGGTATTGCAGTAGAAGGTGGAGCAAGCCTGAAAAGCTAGCAATATTCTCCGATCCAAGAATCCCAGTAACTTTCGAGAAGACTTCATAACTCCTAAATACTATGTGCTGCATTGCGACAGCAAAGTATTAAAAACTCAAAATGTAGAGTTTGACGAGAGACTAGCTATCTCAAGCTCGGGAATATCGGAGTACATGGGGGGGGGGAAAGTAGTTAGGGGTGGCAAATATACCTGATGGAACTGCTAAAGTACAAGCAGAAAGTGTTTTTCAATTGACTCAAGAATGGGGTGTATCAGAATATATAATTGGCCTTTCCTTTGATTCAACTGCATCAAATAGTGGATGGATAAATGGAACGCGTGTAAGGCTAGAAACATTTTTGGAAAAGAAATTATTTTACCTCGCTTGTAGACACCATGTGTTTGAGTTAATTGAGTCTGCAGTGTGGAAGTCTATTTTCTGACAATCTATGAGTCCAGATAATATAAATTTTAAAGACATTCAATCCCAATGGGAAACTACTTCAAACATTTTTATAATTTCAAAAAGAGTGAGGTTTGTGACAGAAAGCTAAAATCTTTGAAAGAGGGAGCTATCACATTCTTAAAATTATTTTGGGCAAAAAGAAGGAACTCTTTCTTCGTGGACACTGATAGAAATGTGCGGAAGTCTTACTTACAATATTAGGTGGAATTCAACCTCGAGGACTGACAGAAGCCTGGAGCTTTCCACAAAGCCAGATGGATGGTAACAGCAATTTATGTGCTAAAATGTACACATTTAATGAGCAATTGGGTCATGATCCAGAAAAAGTTGAAAAACTGCGTAGAATCTGCCTTTTTCATTCTCTTATTTATATATGAAATGTTGGTTGAATGCTCCAAAAGCTGCAGATGCTCCTGTGAATGACATTATGCTTCCGCATAGTTTGAACAGCTATAAAGCTATGGATACTGAGGTTGCTCAGGAAGCTATGACAGCCTTAAATCCACACTTGTAGCATTTGGCAGAGGACACAATACCATTTTCTCTCTTTTCAAAAAAAAAAAAAAAAAATATCTGTAACAGAGAAGAAAAAAATTGCCGCTTCATTGATAAAATTCAAGAATGAATTGATAACGTTACCAAAAGGCGTTCCTGTATTCCCAATTTGAAATTTACAAACAAAATTATTTCAGCTAGAAGGGCCCATCTAATGACTACTTTTTGAAATATTTAAGCAGAATGGATCCAAGCTAAAAAAATGCCCATTGACATGGGAAGAGGATGCTGACTAAATAATGTAATAAAATTATTTGTAAAAACTTAAAAGTCGTCAACGATATTGCAGAACGTGGAGTCAAACTGGTGCAGGATTTTTCTCAGAAAATAAGGAAGGATGAACAGAGGCAGTGTTTGCTAGTCGGTTGAACAATCTAGGAAATCAGCACCAATCTTCACTAAATCCTGTTTAAAAATTTGTAAGATTTTAAACAATCTTCTATATTTCTGATGTAATATAATGTTATTAATTACATATACAAGAAATAATGGGAAATCAAGCTAAGTGCACTTATATAGGAATTTCATTTTACTTTACAATAGATTACTTGAAATTTTACTCAGTTTAAAATTTGGCCGTATTCCTAAAATGTATATTTTTTGTTGTTTTTTCAGCTAGTATTTTTTTAATGTACCAAAATATATAACAATATTTTAATACTTCCAGTGTTATATTCTTATATCTATATACATTTATAATCAGTACGAGAATAAAGTTCAATAATATGAAGGGAGTTGATTTTTCCATTTTCATTCTTGAATAAGTAATTTCTTCTGTGGTTACATTTATATGAATTTTAATTATATGCGAATTCATACTCTTTTAAGACTTAAGAACTAATAAAATCCTTAATGCAGGAAAAATGTTGAAAAATAATCAATAACCCGAAAATGACGCATTTTCACAAAAATAGTAGTATTGCTTGTTTTTCTTCAAATTCCGCATAAATTAATCATTTCTTGTTGTGATTGCACTTGATATGCACTATATTTTTATAGATGGGTAATTTTTATTCCTTAAGCTGAAGGAACATGTTTATAAATTTTTTTAAATTACAGTGAAACCCCGATCTATCGTTCCCGCATCCATCGTTTTCCCGCATTGATCGTTTTATTTCTGTGGTCCCTGCACAACTTGTATTTGAATAACGTTAAAGGAACCCGCATGTATCGTTCGTCATAAATTGACTTTCCCGCGTCCATCATTGTAAAATTTTTCTCCTGGCTAAAACGAAATTGAAGGTTAAGTGGAAATATGGCATACAAACTGTAATTGTTTCTTGGTATGAGTTCTTGGTCTGAAGATGATTAGATGAACAATGGTTGCGTGTTGGGTAGGTTCTGTATAGCGTGAAATTTAATAATTTTTTTTCCATTAATCAAGAAGTTGAGGCATGTGGTATCCTAAACATGAAAGGAAGGTGTAATAATGCAAAAAACGAAAATAATGGCGAAGCAGAGGATAATATTCTTGCCACTGAGGAAGAGATTACACTAGTATGAATTTTGAAGTAATAATGGCATTTGAAACGGTATGAACTTTTATGTACAAACATAAAATCACAGAAAAGGTAGAGAAAAGTATTGTAAATCGTGAAAATTTACTGTTAAATTTAAAAAATGATGAAAAACCCAACATAAAATACTGATTTTTGGAAAATAAGTATCGCTAATTTTCATCATCGATTTATTTGATTTGTAACAAATTTTTATTTGTTATACGGTCATTGCGTACTTGCATAAACACTTCTTTCTTCGTAGTTTGACTTGAACCCGCATTTATCGTTTTCCCGCATTCATCGTTTTTTCCTACGCACCCCTTGAAAAACGATGAATCGGAGTTCTACTGTATTACAAAATTTACGTTTTTCGTGTTTTTTTTTTAACCTTTAAGGCCTTACAGGCAAACTCTAACGTTGACCTAGAGATTTCAATTTCACACATTGTAATTTCACACCAAAACGAACCAGAAAAACCTCGGGGATCAAACATTTTCAGACATTCGTATTTTCCGAGACACCCTAATCTAGATAGACTGTCCAATGTCGAAAAGTGCAGCCGTTCGCAAGCCGGCTGTGTCAAATATGTTCTTGAGCTCTGTGGCACGCACTGGGCGATTCGATCGACCGCCATCTTGTTGGTAGTTAAATCGTGCATTGGCAACGGCTGCACTTTTTCGACTTTGGAAAATAGTTGAGCTTCAAAGGATTAAAATCCAGTTAAGACAAATCACGTTGAAGCCAATCAAGGAAGTCCAGTGTACATCCTTGAAAAAGATTCAGTCATTTATTTTCAATGTAAGTACATTACCAAACCCTTTCATTCATGTTATACATTTCCTGTTGCATCTTACAGCGGAAGTGATGATTGAGTTGAACAAAATCTAATCACAAAACAAGACAGTATGACACGAATCGAAGCCAGGGAAACAATTACTAGGATGTTGCGAATTAAAATTTACCTGATGATATCTATCATGTCGAGACCGGTCTGGACGCAGTTGTCGGCATGTCTGGGATTTTTATCTGGTATCCCGCTGACACAATAATAGCAGTCTCCCAGCAATTTTATCCGCATGCAGCCGTTCTTCTGGAAAATGAGAGATGTCCATCAGATTCATTCATGTATAAAATAAATGGTGGTATTTTTGACGTACGACACTAAATAACAAAGGAATTGTTGTACGGCTAGTCTCTTCTATATGTAATTTTATATTTCATCAAGAAAATTGCGTTCTTTCAATCTAAAAATATATGTGTGAACAGCAAATGTATCGCATTTGCAATTAAACTCAGAAATTAACAAATACCGAGTGATGTATGCAGCGTTGAATTAAGCATTTCAGGGCCCTGCAGATCAAAATGTTCTAATTGTCTCCTACTATATAAAAAAAAAACTATAAATTCCTTTCTGTTAAATACTACCATCTTCACAAAACAGTAGAACAGCCTTTCAGTTATAAAAATAAGCTAAATAATAAAATATCGCTGTCGAACCAATATCTGCTATGTGCAAAAGATTATTCATTACACTCATGTCCATAAATTAAGGATAATGAAGTTCAGGCAAAGAAAGAGAAAGAAGCAAAACAAATTTGACTTATTTGTAAAGTCTATTTATTAAACAAAAAGTAAAGAGCAAAAAAGATGCTATATGTTTGACATAATTAATAAAAATTGAAAGTTTTACTCCCTTGACCAAATTTCAAAAAAGAACCTATTTACAAAAAACAGTATAAAATGGTTAGTAGGATGGTTAATACGGAATATGTCTCCCGGACGATGCAATATAGGCCTGACAACGCCTAGGCATGCTGAGTATCAAATGATCAATCTGATCTTGGGGAATATTACACCACTCATCAAGCAATGCACTCCGAAGTTCCGGTAGACAGGTGGGAGGGGGTTGACGGGCTGCAATTCGTCGGCCAAGCATATCCCACACATGCTCTATTGGATTCAAGTCCGGTGAGTATGCTGGCCAATGCATACGGGTGATATCCTCCGATTGAAGGCATTCGTCTACAATGTTTGCACGGTGAGGACGGGCGTTGTCATCCATAAACACAAATTCAGCACCCATGGCGCCCCGAAACAAACGTACATGTTGTTCCAGAATGACATCCCGATAGATGTGGCCTGTCATCGTTACACTCTGAACATGCAGGTCAGTTCTGGAACCAAGAATAATTCCTCCCCAAACGAGCCATCCTGCACCACCGTAACGGTGTCTTTCAATGGTGTTCTCTTGGTGGTAACGGGTACCTGGCGCTCTCCAGATGAATGTCCGGCGAGAATCAGACTCCAAACTAAACCTGGACTCGTCGGAAAACATCACACAAGACCACTGTTGCGGTGTCCACAATGCATGCTCTCTACTCCAGGTTAATCGCAGGCGACAGTGAGTTGCGGTAAGTGGAACACATCTGACAGGCCTACGAGCATATAGATCAATGTGCCCTAAGCGTCTGTACACGGTCTGCCTTGAAACTGTCGTACCGGTAGCTGAAGAGAGCTGACGAGACAGGTCTGATGCTGTACTCCGTCTGTTTCTTTTGGCAGTAACTGCCAAATAGCGGTCCTCATTCGGCGTTGTAACTCGGGGGCGACCTGTGCTGTAACGTCTACTCACATTACCATCATCTTGGAATCGTTGCCAAAGCCTGGAGATGACACTCTGGGCGATTCCAAATTCCTCGGATACTTCCAGCTGGGTACGTCCACATTCCAGTCGTCCGATAATTCTGCCACGTAAAACATCATCCAAATGCCTCCTTTGTGCCATAACTATGCGGTTTTTGCACTGAAAGGCTTTCACAGCGCTTGTGAACAATTTTACTTCTTTGCTACCATTCCTTATATACCCCTCTCTTACACTCTCGTCATTGTGACGTACCATCCACGCCATCTGGTGGTTTCCTCTAATTTGCATATTCTTCTTCAAGATGTGTGTGATCATTCCACAGGTGAAATTTTTATTTTAGAGATCAATTTCTGTGTGATTCTGAATTATCCTTAATTTATGGACATGAGTGTATTACCAATTTTTATTAGCAGTTATTATTTGATAATATTCTGGCTGATTCACATGGCATATTTTTTTTAGGAATTCGATCACAGTTCACCGTATAATGCTTAGAGTTACATAGAACTCTTTTATATACGAAAATTTGGTTAGTAAACTAGTAATAAGAGTCAAAATATCGAAAACGCCCAAAAAGTGCACATAACAGATATTCATTTGACAACGACGACATGCTTGTCAAAAAGCTACTTGTCAAATTAACACTTATAAAATTATTCATTGAAAAGGCTACAGAATTTTTCTGATGTTTAATGCTGCATAAATAAGATTGTATTATTTTATAAGTGTTTGGAGGAGCTACGTTGGAAGATTCTATCTATAAAATCATACACACAAAAGACAACGGAGTTTTTATTTTCTAGGGTGAAGAGGCTCCATGTCATTTTCCGCCCAAAGCTTTCTATTATTATAATAAACGTTTAAGCCTACGTAAATCAGTACTACGTCATTTCACCTAGAAAAAATCATCCTCGGAATATACAGTGCGTTCCAAAAAGATGGTAATAGGCTTTAATTCTTTATTTATTGGAGATAAGTGGGCAATGTAAATTGAAAAATTATTCAAAATAAGATCGTAAATACTAGTACTACGTTAAGAAAAAATTCCTGTCGTTAATTTTCAAAAAGTTGCACTTTTTGAAGACCCCCCGCAAAAAAATTTCACAGTTAGTAAAATGCGTCCCATACACTAATGCGTTGATATACAAAATTTAAGCCTTTCATCATAAAACGTCTCGAGATATTTTTAAATAAAGATGATTCGGGGCTATACATGATTTTGAATGTAAATGCTTCTTTTAGTGGGGAAAAATGAGTTTCTTTCGTAATTTCCGTACGACCCCCGAAAAGCGATCATCCTACATGATTTTTCCTCTTCGAGGGTCATTCAAAAGTGGTTTAAGCCAGCATACTTTTAACCTTCATATCGCTGAAAGTTTTTAAAACATAATTCTCAAATTTTGTACATTACCTTATCAGTGTATGGGGCACAGTTTACTAGCTGGGAGTTTTGTGTACGAGATTACTTTGCTTTAAAAAATCAACTGTTTATGTGTAATTAAAATTAAATAATTTATAATGAATCAATATTATATATATATTTTTTATTTTAAAATCATTTTTTGTACCCTTAAAGCTATTTCCGTTAATTTTTTTAACGTTTGATTTGTTCCTTCTAGACTACAGCCTGGTTAATATGGCCTTGATGATACACAAACGCATACTTCAGTTTATTTTATAAATTGAATTTTCTCTAAAAGAATAGAGAGTCTTTTAACCAAATAGTTTAGTAAATATCTCCAGATTATAATATTTCTATGCATATCTTGAACTGCTTTTAGGAAATTCTGTGTACATCATGCAACTTAATCTTGGTTCCTTCAATAATTTTTTTCAGTAAACAAATAGATTATAAGTAGATATTAAGTAGATTATAAATAGATTAATAGATTATAATAGATATAGATTCAGTAAAAAAATTATAATTTATGTTAAGTTTGTTAATAAAGTAGTTATTTGTTCGACGCTGAGTGAGTGTCATTGATCAATTTATTTAATTGTGTAGCTCAGGTAAAGGCTCTCCAATAGATATGGGCAACCTCCGGCCAGCGGGCCGGATGTGGCACGCCAAGGCTTTTGATCCGGCAGCTGAACATATCAGAGCCCATACAAACCATTGAAAATTCCACGTAAATCCCATTTATATGGCCCACGACTTCGCTAACATCTTAAAGTTTGGTCCGCTACTTTCCAAAGGTTGCCCATACTAGGAGGTGATCTTTCCCCATGTGCGTCTGTTCCGAGGTGCATTGGAGCAAACTTCGTTTTTATGGATAACAGGGCACGGCCACACCGGACTCCTGCTGTTCAAGAACTACTGGAAAGTTACGACATCACACAAATAAATTGGACAGCCTACTCTCCTGATGTAAATCCCATAGAGCATGTGTGGGATGCTTTGAAGAGACACTTTGTGGCACGATTACACCCTCCGGGGAATGCCTAACAATTGAAAAAGATGCTGATTGATAAATGGGCACTCTTACCTCAAGAACTGATGGACAATCTGGTACTGAGTATGGAGAGACTGTGCGAGGCAACCATTGCAGTAAGTGGAGGGTATATCCCATACTAAGGAACAATTGCTTGTTGTTCTCCCTCTTATACAGACAATCATGTGTAACGATACTATGAGATGAGTTCAATAAAGCCCTTTTTGTTTGATTCTATACCATTTCTCCATGTATGCACTGTACTCATTTTAGCGCAACTATATGCTTTCGTCATCGTTTAAATACAAAATGCTGTCCCTCATTTCTGAATTTCATGTCTCTCAGATTATTTCTCGTGGAGTTATGGCAAAAAGAACGCCTGTTGCTTAAGTTTTGCACACCAGAGTACAGAAATTCGAAGAAACTGGTTGCACTTGGAACAGACAGCGATCCGGACGGCCAGTTGTTCCTGAGGGCGTTGTTACGGAAGTACATGCCATAGTGGCTTCATAGAGACACGTGCAAATTGCAAGAGGCAAATTGCGCTCGTGTATTAGATATGCCGAAAGCAGAGGTCGATAAGCTGCAGAGTTTTTACTACGCATGTTTCCATGCACGTTTAATTCAAAAGAGTGAAAAGAACTATCAAAGACGGAGTGAAAGGAAAAACTGTCGTTTTCGACCTTTTTACATCGAAACCCACAGTATTAACGCAAAAAATGCTCTTTAAGTACTCTTTTTCCCAGAAATCCACGCCCCGCTTTCTGTTTACCAAAATACTGATTACGTTCGCCCCGAATATTTCGCTCCTCTCAGTTATCGAAAAACGCTCCTAAAGGAGAAGTACACTTTCAAGTACGGAAAATATCGAAAATTCGCTCCGACTGATCGAATTTCGCTCGTTTGAATTAAATGTGTACCGGTAAATAAAAGAAATACTTTTATGCGCATTAACAAACTATTTTCTGTTCCATTGAATATAACAATCTTACTTCAGCAGAGTCATCAAATTTTCTATAAAGATCGTTCAGTGTTTCGACCAATTGGGCAACTTCCATACTAGCAGCCAACAGCATAGAATTCACAATATCGGCGTACAGGATGCTGAAAAAAAAAAGGTTATTTTATAAAAATTTTAAATTTCTGACTGGCGCCTTATAATTACAACTAACATACTTATGGGAGTATAGCAAATATAGAAACAGTATATCTGCTTCCTGCGAATCTTCCTAAGTGAATCATCATGGAATATCTCATATGTAAGTCGTGGAGCATCTATACAATATTATACAATACGAATTTCAGAGACATACTCATCGTTGCTTACCTTTTCTTGTTCCTTTTCAATCTCTACAATCTACCTTGTAGAGCCACTACTCTGTACAAATTTGCTAAACTTAGAAATTCAGCCCCTTTATTATTTCAAAAAACTTCAAAATTAGATATATTTTGTTGTAATGAATCCTTATTATTTTAACGAAAATAATTAGTTCCGGTTCTCTTTTCACATATAAACATATTTTGATTAAAACAATTACCAAAGATTATTCAGTTATTTTCACGGACCGCATTTCTGACCATTCCTTAGATCATTTTATACAGCCGAAAATCCCCAAGCAGTGGCGGCTCGGGATCTGTTTCAGTAGTGGGCCTCGAAAAAATAGTGCCAGTTGAAATCGGGAAAAAAAATATATACATGCCAGCTGAGTACCTGTTCTTTCCACGGGAGGAAGCAGACGTTTTTCTATAACACATAATTAAGGTTTATTTAATCCGCGCATAACTACAAAATGGTTTCACACTTAACTTGATATCACGATGGCTAATCTTTTTTTTTTTTTTTTTTTTTTTTTTTTAAAGATACATTTCACCTTTCGTTGTTGAACTTTAATAATTTGTTTTTCAAACGGTTTAGAGTTCTACGCTTCCATCTGAAACTATTTCCGTATTAGTGCGTCGACCATTCAGCAATATTTTTTATCCCAATCTATGCGGTTTGGAGCAAATAACGGATGAAAAATTATCCTTGGTTGTCAGAATAGAACCAAATATATACATGTGTGAGTGTGCGCACGCTCAACAAAAGGAACATAACTCATGAAGTTTTCAGTATTTGATTTCCTGCAGACAATATTTCTCTGTTAAATTCCTGAAAAAGTAACTATTTTTGAAGCTTTTTTTCTCTCCGAAAAAGAAATCATGCATTGATATTGAAGGACAGGCATCATCTAAGAGGCTAAAGCTCTCAAAATGGTACCGATTTTTTCCGACAGCAGACTCCGCTCCCCTGCAAGAAATCAAACGCATATCCGGCTCCGAATGATCTGCACGTATTTCTCTAATGGGCTTCTTAGAAGTGTTGCCACGCATGTGAAGGAAATAAAATGCAAAATAGCAAAAATAAAAAATCCGAGTCCTTCTAAAGTGCCATAAAGTTAATGTTGTATTTATTTTAATTTTATGTATTTTGATTTTCTAGGTCTAATTCTGGGTATTCCCAAAAAATCAAAATCAGGAATCCAAAAACAATCTGTAAACACCATGACGGAAGGAATTATTTTTACATTGGTTTGGAGCGCATTTGTTCATTACTTAGTAGCAATATCGAGTAAATTCTCGTCTTTCTGTGGTTTTACGCAAACTAGTAAACCCCCTCTTTCATCAAAATTACTCCCGCATTCTACCGCACGCTTCAGCATTAATTTCTTGAGCTTCCATCGCACATAAATCTCATGCACTCAGGAAAGAAACAAATATGCTAATCAATCCCGAGCACGAAAGAGTTGTACTCGAGCCAAGGTGCTTCACGTTCAGAGATAAAGAATAATGAAGGTTATTGTGCCAAGATACAGAACAATGGATTCATTTGCCCGGTTCGGCGAAGTCCCTTTTTTCTTTTTTCTCTCTGCATTTGTTACCTTACTGCCTTGTATTTTTCCACGTACAGCTTGTTGAAAGGTCTGTGGGTGATGCGGATTTGATCCATGTTCTTTATAACATCCCGAATGTCTTCACGGACTTCCTTGGCTATATGTTTTGGCAAAATGCTTTTCAGGAATTTGTCCTGCGAAGAAAAAAATAACCATTTTCGGTCAATGCAAAACTCAAATTATGATTTACATAGAGGACAGGAAGGTGTTATGGAACATCATTTACATTTCTAAATATAACTTTACAGGTTTTTGAATGAAATTACCAAAATCATCTTGAGTACTTATTATAACTAACTGTAATGAAATGTCACTTGTAAATAAAAACACTATTTATTTTGCTGCTATGGAATAAAATATTTTTAAAAAAGTCATAGATGGGGGTTAGTATGGAATATGTGGTTTAAATCTTTGAAAATATAATTATACTTCATAAAACATAGTTACTTTAAACTATAAAGCCTTATTTTAAGATTTTGTTCAAGTCATTTCTGTTTCGAGTCTATTTACAAAAGTCGCAGATAAAGTCTTCTTTCTCTGCTTCGGTGCAGTCAAGGTGAGCCCACAGAGAACAGATGAAGCATTGAGCTCAAATTTCTCCTCGTTGGTCTTCCTTCGGAGAATTTCCCGTTTCATACAACGTCTTTGTTTTCCAGTTCTTTAGTAGATAGCATGAAATTCATTACAATATTATTTACTATTCCATAATACCCGACACGTCATCTAGGAAAATGAACCGTTAAACTGATGGGCAAAACATTGCCAGCTAAAAAACAGCCACAGTCCGACAAACTACAGTTCTTTTAGTGTACATTATGAGTAACATCAATATTCAAGTCATGTGTGTACTGGTAGGTTAAAATGTTTGAAAGCGTATCTTCAAAAACTTTTGAAAATAGCAAAAACACTTTGCTTTGTAATGAGTAAGTAGTACGACAACAATAAGCAGTCAACTCTTGCTCAACTTTTGTAACATGTGAGTCTTTTTTGAGTAGTTCATGGTATTCCCACGTGACAACACTTAACAGAGCCGGTATTTCATATTTCCCGACTATTCCAAAATACCTTCCTCTGCTAACTTGCTTTTTCTTAAATTTAATTCTTCACATAACATTTACAGTAACCTGATTGTAATTCTATTTACAGCGTTGTACATTAAATCATAAATAGCTTTTTAAAATATTGAGCTTACTACATTACCTCAAAGAAAAATTATAATAGCTCTGCAATAAAAAGTAATTTATTTTAAATATGTTTAGTATTATTATTATTAAACAGTTAATTAGTTATTAGTAAAAATAGGTTATCATTTAAAATATCTCTTTAATTAGTATCTGACTGAAAGTATAAATAAATTTTTAATCAGAGTTATATTAATACCAGTTTTAGAAATTTTATCTTGCTATTGTGGAAGTTTTATTATTACTTTTTCTTTGAACTCATTCTATAGATAATTAACCTTCCTGCATTATTAATTATGAACATTTACATGCCACACTTAGATATTTTCTAAAAATACTAATTAAACAATGTCCTGATTTCAGAAATGGGTTTATTTTATGTTGTAAAAGTAAGAAAAAGAAAAGTTTTGCCGAAAATTATTCCTGATGTGGGTTACAAAGACACTCTTTAAATAGAATTAACAGGTTTATCATGAGTATCATTATACTTTTTGAGTTGTTAGTTTTTCTCGGCATTTTCCATCTCCAAATAAATAAGAAAGGTAAATCATGCCAAACACATTGAATATAAACACTTTACAACACAACACTTTGGGTTAGACCCTGTCTGTCACAACCATCGATACATATGTTAAACTGAATGCCTGTCTAAGTAGTAGTCTACATTGTGAGATTTCAAGCTGTCTGGGAGTGGCTAAAATTCTTAAAAAAGTGGCAGAAGGACGTGCTCCGTGTTGTTGTTGTTCTTGTTTTTGCTAATGCCCTCTGGCAGCCGCGGAATGGTGCTAGATACCCCATATAGGAAGGCAATGGGCGGAAGGGGCGGCTTACATTTTTTTAATGAGCCCCAGTGGGAGGAAGTTTGACTTAGTTCGGGGTACCCTAATTTTGAACCAATTGTAGACGAGAGGCCAACCACCTGAAATCGGCACCCCCAGAGGTAGCGTTAAACATTGAGCATTAAACGGTGGAGGACATTGGAGACACGACGGATTTTACGTGCAACAGCTCCCATTAGCGTACACGGTCCTACAACAGCCCAGCCGCGAGAGGAGCTCACCCTCCCAAGCACTAGCCAAGCCGGCTGCTGCTTCACTTTGCGTGTTCTTACGGGAACGGAGTTTAGTGACTAGGCCAACAAGGGACCGTGTTCCGTGTAAACTACTTAACCGCTTTTTGTAAACAGGAATTTTGAACCTAGAGCATAGTAAAATTTTTGAGTTAAATGGTAGATTGGTTGAAATCGGTGGATTCAAAGAAAATACTATTTGCAAAAAGTGGTTTGTTATATTTCCTAAATCAGCGTTTCCTTACCGGTGGGGCGCGGCCCCCTAGAGGGCGCAGAGAGTTTGCAGGGGGAGGGCGAGGAAAACAAAAGAGCAAGTAGTGATGCATGTTTTTAAAATTCCTTTTATTTATTTTTATATTTACTCAAAAATATATCTATCGCTTAAAATGTTCATTCAAACTTTATTGATAACATTATTTGGTAGAAAATTCGACTAAATGCTCATTGTTGAAGAATAAAATATTGAATGAATGCTGAAAAATATGATGGAGTGCACCATAAGTCAGCCTTTGTTGGGGGGGAGGAGTGGTTTTAAAAGGTTAAGAATCGATGCCCTAAATGTTGGTAGCTATGGATAACTTTCTGCCACCTTTTTGGGGATTTTAGTCACTCCCAAACGGCTCAGAAAATCGGATCAAGACAGCAATTCACCTTAGCACATACATCAATTGGTCACAACCAAGTACCAAAGAACGTCCCGGTCGGCAGTTCTGATACCAATGATGAACTAGTGGAATTGACCATGCGGCCCTGTTAATCTTCTTTGCACACGTAGCAATCTCAGTTTAGGTAAGAGGCCCAAGCGGAATCAAGACCTTAAAAGCCACTGCCTTAGCCAAAGCATATCTGTCCATTCATTACCTTCCACATCGACAAGGGAAGGTATCCACTGGATGGTAGGTGGATCTGTTGGGACAAGGAAAGTGGTTGAAACGACTTACCTTGGGCGCAGGACCTTCATGAGGGTTTCGCCTATTCTCATTACATCTGGAGAAAATCGCCCCAAATTCCAGTCCATTCGATCGACAGCCACAGGTTAGGTCAAAACCTAAGACCTTCGGCAAGAATTTAGAGATAACCTTTAAAAAAATCTGTATATCGCCATTAGTTTAATATTGCGAGGCGCTTTTAAATAACCTTAAAATTCATTTCCACATTTTAGCTGAAGAGCCCTTCGACATACTTTTAATGCTGGCGTACATTGTGCGTCCAAGGGAATCCGTTTTCCATACAATGAAGGGCTTGAAGGGACTTTTTTGATGGTCAATCGGCACGTGCAGGTTGTAAATTTTAAAGACACCAGGAAGCGGGGTTACTATATTTGGCTTGATATCTCTGTTACATTCGTCTCCATCCTACTCTTTTGCAAAAATTTGGCGGAAACTTTTGGCGATGGTTCTGAAAAATATTGTAACCACGCCTGGGAGACAAATTTCAGCGTTCCACGTGTCACTCAACAAATGATAATTGGTTATCATTTATCATTCTGCGGTTTTCAGGGCGGTGTAGCACAAAGGATGAGCTGCGAAAGACTTGCTTCCCGAAAACGGAAAGCTGATGTAGGAAAAATACATTGACTTACTATGGAAACAGATCCCGTAAACGCACAATGTACGCCAGCCTTTAGTAGAGTAGAGAAGTAAACGCAGATCAGCACAATATGTTCTCTCTCTCTCTCTCTCCCCTCTTGTCTTTTTCTTATAAAATTCGAGGGTGACATATTAAACCCCGCCCCTTGAATTATTTCTTGAGTAAGGTTTGGCTAATACACAGAAATGATTGTTGCAATTTTTAGGATGAATTTTGGAAGCAAAAACAAAAAAAAGAGTCCATTCTTCAGTGGATATGAGTATTTAATTTCAAAGAAAATGGTGTTTGAGAAATCAGACTGAATTTCCAGACCTCTTGGTACCTCTCTGTTTCGATTTTTATTTTAGATTCTATGCATTCCCTTCTGTCCAGAAATGCTCGGCAAGTCATGATCTCGATGAGATAACGCAGAACAAGTCCTACTGACAAGGTTGTAAGATCAAAGGCAACGTCGCACAAAACCTAATTAAATGTAAAAATGCATTTAATCACATATCAACGAATGAGAAAGTACTCAATAATAATGTGAAATAAATATGAATATTTTTGATTTAACCCTTTGAGGCGCAACCCTTTCCCAATGCTGAAAAAAGGGCAGCCGTTGCCATCGCTCGACTTAACTACCAGCAAGATGGCGGACGATCGAAACGTTCATCGCGTGCCACAGATCTAGAGACCCCTTTTTTGACGCAGCTGGCTGTGCCCGCGTACAGCCAGCTGCGTCAAAAAAAGGGGTCTCTAGATCTGTGGCACGCGATGAACGTTTCGATCGTCCGCCATCTTGCTGGTAGTTAAGTCGAGCGATGGCAACGGCTGCCCTTTTTTTCAGCATTGGGCAATCTATCAAGCAGTTCTCGCATTCCATTTTTCAGCAGAAGTCAGTGCTGTTAAAAGTAATCTTGACAATTTTTTTACGGGAAATGACGTGCTAAAAAGTAAAGGATTCTCGTGGAGCTATGTCACCCGGAACTATTTTTATAGAAATCAAATCTATTCTTCGTGACTGGCAACAGTCAAAACGTCAGAGTTTGGTGTTCCCCGAGCGGCAACACTGCGCGTTAAAGGGTTAAAGAGATTCATCAATTTCAATATATTTTTCTTAAAAATATTGTTGACAGCAATTTTCTAAAATTATGTTCTTAACCCCTTAACTGTACGCCTGAACTCAGATTGGACAACTTGCATAATTTGTCAATTTTTAAGTTCTGAAGTTCTCAAGCGCAAAATATAAGCTAATTTTTATGAAGAGAGCATCGAATTCGTTAACTTTGAAAAGTAAAATATCAAATGCTCACTAAGAGAGATTTTTCTTGGGAATTAAGAAAATTAAATAATTAAAAAATTTAAACAATCAATTTTTGAATACATTTTTCTGGTGAGTACGAAGCAGTTAAAGGATTAATATTCAAACTGAACCACATATAAATTAAAGAAATAGGGCTTTGTAAAATGTGTATTTAGAAAATTAAATTTGATTTTTATTTAATTTTGTCATTTTGCTTCATCAAAATTTACTTTTTCCAGCTACAAGATGGGACATTCATTTTTATATACTTATAATGATATTAGATTTAATGTGAATTTTTTTAATGCCGTGCACTATAGAAGGTCGAAATCTAGCATTTCTTCGTATAATTTTATTTATAAAATCTGAGATTTAAAGCTTATTTTATGCACCGCTTAAATAACAACATACATAAAAAAAAAACATAATAAAAGCATTTTATAGCATGAAAGAGAAAAAAGGAAATAACTGAGAAATAAAGTTTTTTAGAGTTTTCATATGAGACAAGAACCCTTTAATCTTTAGATAAATAAACACTACAATAGAGGAACACTAGATAAATAAAGAACTACTTCCCGGGTCGTCCGGAAAGTAAGTTTCCCACAGCCAAAAAAAGGAGTGAAATATTATTACCTGGAAGAATATATTAGAAAAGATACATCAATATTTCAGCTTCTTCTCGATATAAGAATAATCTGAACTGTAACACTTTTCATGCCGAGGGATAAGTTTTTGTAGTCCAGCGTCATGGAAGCCTGAGAAAGGAACAAGAGTATCGCAACTGTTTGCAGTCTTCATCAGTGGAAAGGTGATGCCCGGACAGGAATTTCTTCGTATGCAAGTCACTGGAAGCATAAAATACCGGAAGGTTACTGGGCTTGCTTCCACTGACGAAAACTGCAAACAACTGTCACACTACGGCTCCTTTCTCAGACGGCAGACTCCTATGACACTGGACTGCAAAAATTTATTCAACGGTATGACAAGTGTTACAGTTCATATATTTCTTATACTGATAGGTAGATAAAATATTGCCGGTATCTTTTGCAATAATTTTTCCAGGTAATAAATTTTTGTTACTTTTTATTGGATGTAAGAAATTTACTTTTTGAACGAACCTGTATTAAAGGCACAGTTTTAAAATTCAGTCTTCATGTATAGGAAAAAACTTCAAGCTGTATCGTGAGTATCGAGCTGTATCAAAATTATATATTTTGACCTTTCTATTTTAACCCTTTGAGGTGCAATCCTTTCTCAAAGCTGAAAAAAGGGCAGCCGTTGCCATCGCTCGACTTAACTACCAGCAAGATGGCGGACGATCGAAACGTTCATCGCGTGCCACAGATCCAGTGACCCTTTTTTGACGACAGCTGGCTGTGCCGCACGGCCGCCCTTTTTTTCAGCATTGAGCAATCTATCCAGCTGTTTTCGCATTCTTCCATTTTTCAGCAGATGCCAGTGCTGTTAAAAAAATAATCGTGACAATTTTTTACGGGAAATGACGTGCTTAAAAAGTAAAGGATTCTCGTGGAGCTCTGTCACCCGCAACTATTTTTATAGAAATCCAATCTAATTCTTCGTGACTGGCAACAGTCAAAACGCCAGAGTTTGATGTTCCTAGAACCGGAACACTGCGTGTTAAAGGTACAGTTTTAAAATTCACTCTTCATGTTTAGGAAAAAACTTCAAGCTGTATCGTGAATATCGAGCTGTATCAAAATTACATATTTTGACCTTTCTATTTTTAGAGGGGGCAGTGAAAATGTATTTCCTCTCTCTCTCTCTCCCGAGGAACGATCACCCCAGATTTCTTTTCTATTAAAAAAAAAAACTGCCTTTACAAATTTGGGTTTTTAGAACGAACTATTATAAAGTGTTTCCCAAAATTTACGCAAGAACTGAAGTAAATCGAAAAGTAATTAATTTAGTGTGGCAACCAAAAAAAAAAAAAACCCAAGAGAACTGTTTGATAGCTGACAGTTTAGGGTTAGTAAAAATGCAGCCCTACAGGGAAGAACAAAGCGTTTCCATTGTTGAACAAATAATGAAAGTTTCATTCATGATGATTTTGATGATGCATATATAAGAAAGATCATGTGATTTATTACCATTGGGTTTCTTTATATAAAGTTATTTGAAGTCAAAAGTCTATGTCAACAAGCCCACATCCATCTGTGGATTGAAAGAGGATGCGCGGAGGATTCAACGCTGAATGAACGAAATTCAGCCACATTTATGCAAAATGGTCATGGAAAATTTCGACAAAAGTGTGCGCATGTACCAGCAAAGCCGTAAAGGTCATTTGCCCGATAAGCTATTCCATACATAACCTTACAGAGTGTATTTTATATTTCAATTAAAAACAATACAATTGGCAAAAAGAACTGTGTTTGCTATTTAATTCGAATCTTGCGTAAATTTTGGGACAACCTATATATTTTTCACAACCGTGCTTCCCCCACCCCCTCCCTTATTCTGGAAACATTCGTGTAATGTTATTATGATACTCTTACAAAACTGTAATGTTGTTTTTCCCTCATTAATGTGTGCTGATGGAAAAAGAGTTGTACAGTCATTCCTGCAAGTGAAATGAGTATGTGACCTCTTGACCTAGGCGACAAACTTAGCGACCGTTTTGGCAACAAATTTGGCAGCTTATGGCAACCAAAATAAATTTCTCAAAAGTAGTGGGATTTCGACTGTGTTTCTATTGGGGGAAGAAGTTACGGGAAAAACCTAGAAATATGATGTCACAACCTTCTTGGACATCTATTAATATCATAGTCTCTCACGCCGTAAGTTAGTTAAAAGACTGTGGGATGCAGAGAGCAAAGCTTTACTATTGACATTGCTATTTGAATAATTACTGCTCTGAAAGTTAATAATTAGCTGTTGCATGTGTTTTAAATGCTGTATAAATATTTTTTTTCTCCTGTGAAATATTAGTGCTTTGATTCGTCGAGTAAATCGTTTATTTGCTTTTCGAGGTTGCTGGACTATTTTAACGAATACCCCCTTTGCGATTTTCGTAAAAGTGCGACCTGCCTCTAATGCAGCTTAAAGAAACTTTTTATGGAATTAAGGTTCTTGCTACTGCATTAGAGAAACTATGTATCCTACGCCGCATTTTCAAATTATTCCTTGAAATCCTTTAAAAGAACCTAATGGAATTAGTGTTATTCCAATTGAATTAGAGAAATTTAAAAGATATTTTTAGAACAAGGAAAAAAAGAATGTTTGAAAATTATTCAATACTTTGTTCTAAAACCTTGAATTTGCAAAGACACTTTTCTCCGCAGAAAACATTGCCCCGTGAGCGCTTAATCAGGAGAGATTGGAGAAACCTCTCAACCCTCTGAAGCTTGCAAGCATTTTCACAATATAGAAGACCAACTGGATAGACTGCCGAACACTGAGAAAATGTAGCTGTTGCCATCGATCTATTTGACTACCAACAATATGGCGGTCGATCTGATAGCCCATCTGGTGCTGCAGTGATAAAGAGGTTTTCTGACACAGCTGGCTGAGGATGGGCGATTCGATCAACCGCCATGTTGTTGGTAATACAACGAATCGATGGCAACGGCTTCACTACAACAGTGTTGGGATGATCTAACCATATTTTTTTGCGACTAGCAGTGAAAACGCTGAAATATGGTGGTTTCACGGCGCAACCACACAGTGAAAGATACGTTTTTCCGTCATTACCACAATCTTAAATTCCTTGGAATCCTTTAAACTCATATTGCTGAGAACTGAAATCATGAGATCGACGGTGATGACAGCTAATCCCGCAACGGAACTGTACATCTTCCTGGGAAAAGGCAGCAGGACAGTCGTGGTCAACACGATGTAGTATGTATGACGTATGATGGGCTTTGGGGACTCTACACTAAGCCTAGAAGGGTAAAAGTGCTGTAAGTCAATTTGCAGTTTAAGTTTCTTTTCGTTGTATTAAGAAAAAAATATTATAAAATTTATAAAAATTGCAGCCGTTGACATCGCTCGATTTAACTACCAGCAAGATTGCGGTCGATCGAATTGTCCATGGCGTGCCACAGATCTAGAGACCATTTCTTGACACAGCTGGCCTGTGTGAGCGCACACAGACCATCTTGCTGGTAGTTAAATTGAGAGATGGCAACGGCTGCCCTTTTTCAGCATTAGTCAGTCTCTATCCAATTATTCTTCAATATCAATGTATTTCCATCGTATTCTTCCAGTTTTCAGCAGATGCCAATGCTTTTAATAATAATCCTGACAGTTTTACAAATGATCGACAATTTTTACTGGAAATGATGTGCTAAAAAGTAAAGGATTCTAGTGTAACTATGTCACCCTCAAGTATCTATATATAATATTAAAAGGCTAAGGCAGCTCGTGACATATTCTTGAAGGCGTTTCTGATGCAGTTTGACCATGCGCTTTGAGCATAATACTTTCCTCGACCAATCAGCAACCAGAATAAAAGCCTGTCTCCACACATAAGTGCGGCCTTTCATAAGGTATTACGTCATTTTTACGTCATATTAAAAAGCATGAAAAAGAATTAAGTCAAAATATATTTCTTGAGGTTCATAAATTTTAAAATTGCTAATACGATCGCGTGGATAACAAGAGTTTAAGATTTCAGGTGATACGTTTTTCCGAAATGATATAAATAGCTGTATTCATTTGGCAGTTTTCTTCTGAATACATCAATTTGATGATGTCAGATTCTGAATCAATTGAGCACAATCACCAATCACTTTTACGTCCACTTTCGCCAACCTAAATATTCGCCGCACTTTGGCGAGTTTTACAGTCATGGGTTTGAGGAGTTATGCTCAAGTTTCAACGCTCCCAAAAGAACTAGATGAAAATGAAAGGGAACAAATTAGCGATAAACGCACCAGTTACAGAATTTGAAGACACTTAATTATTAAAACTACATTCATTGGCAACCCCCCCAACAAAAAAAAGAATAATGTGATAATAAAAAAACATCTAAAGTAATGTACTTGCATGTTGTTCCAAACCGCCGTGTTAATCTAAGTTACGATTGCCACATAAATACAAGAAATCGTGATGGTAACTGCTTACGTCATGTTATCACCACCTTGGCGAGAATGGGTGCATTTAAGTGGGAAGCAACAGGACGCGTTTCCCCATCGTGCGTCCAGGAAGGAGCTGCAACGTTCTCAAAGACACTACGGAAATTCTAAAACGGTTTTTAAAAATCTGATCGCTAAAATTTTTTTTATCCGAAATCATACCTTAATTATAGCGAGGATAGTTACGTTTTATCCCGGCGGTCCGCCAAGACGAGCAATTTTTCGCCAAGATAAATACCGGACACATGAAATTATTAGTGGTTCCGAATACGACTGGCAACAGTTTGCCGGCGCATTTTCCGAAAAAAATCATTTTAGCGGGAATGACCGATTGGATAATACGTAAGTACCCAGACAAGGGTAAAAGAAATCGTTTGAATTCTGAAACTGACTTTTTAAATTCTGAACACTGGAATTTTCTTTCAGCCGCTGTCATATACCTTAGTCATGGCTCCCTGAGGTAAGTACAGGCTCTCCAGAAAGCTCCGTTTTTGCATACGAGCAAAGTTTCGCTCCTTCGCAGATTTGAGATCTACGCAGATCTACCTGACCCCTTATCACAGTTGCCAACTCTACCGGAGAAAAAGTGGCTCAAATCAAAATTTAAAGTGTCCAGAAATGACTAAAACTTTTTCCAAGCTGAGAAAAAAAAAATTTCTTTGGCGTAGTTCAAGTTTTTAGGTTCCTTAAAAAAAAAAAAAGGCAAACCAATTTATGGAACTTAAATAAAAGCCTTTATTATTCTAACATAAAACATACATTTCCAACACCGGCTTTATCAGACGTTCAAACAAAAAACAGTCCCATAATCCAGCGTTTCTCAACCTGTGGAGCGCGACCCCCAAGGGGGCCGCAGAGTGTTTGCTGGAGGGGCGTGAGAAAAACCAAAGAACAAGTAGTGATGCATGTTTTAAAAAATCATCTTATTTATTCTCATTTTTACTCAAAAATATATCCATTTCCGCTTAAAATCTTCACTCAAACTTTACTGATAACATTATTTTGCAGAAAATTCGACTGAAAGTTCACTGTTAAAGATTAAAAAACAATGTATACTAAAAAATGTGAGGGGGGGGGGGAGCCACCGTAAGTTAGCCTTTGTTGGGGGCCGCGACGTTAAGAGGTTGAGAACCGCTGCCATAATCTATATGTATAAAGCAAGATGTCCTGACTGACTGACTGATGATCATCGTCCAGCCGAATCTACCAGAGATACACAGATGAAATTTTAGGAGCTTATAGCTTTTGTGTCCAAGGCGTCATTTAAGAAGCGATTTTTGAAAATTCGAATCCAGACCCGGGTGGCAGCCCAAAACGCTTTTTCATGTCTCCCTCCATATGTCAGGGTGAAAAAGAGTAGCCTTAAAATTCTTGCTTTAAAATGTAACTAATACAAATACCTAAAAGGGATTTTCAGGATTTTTTAGAGTTCGCACCCAATCAGACGTAAAGGGCCGAAACTTTCTTCAACGTTCTTCTCACATTTATCTTCATATCTCAGAGGGAAAAAGAGATAGCCGTGAAATTCTTGGTTTAAAATTTAATAACATCAATACCTAAAAATCATTTTCGGGTTTTTTTAAGAATTCGGACTCAAACTGGGGTAAGGGCCCTAAACGTTCTTTTCACGTGCCTTTCATATCTCAGAGGAAAAAATAGACAGTCATAAAAATTCTGCTTTAGAATGTAAATAACAGCAATACCTAAAAATCATTTTCAGTTTTTTTTAGAATTCGCATCCCAACGATGTTAAGGAGCACAAAATTTTCTTTTCACATTTCCCTTCACATATCCGAGGTATACAGAGATAGGCGTAAAATTCCTGCTTTAAAATGTAACTAACAGCAATAGCTAAAATCGTTTTCAGGCTTTTTTATAATTCGCACCCAAACGGGGGGGGGGGTTAGAGGCCCAAAACGTTCTTTGACGTTCTTTTCACATTTCTCTTCATATCTCAAAAGAAAAAAGATAGCCGTAAAATTCTTGCTTTAAAATGTAACTAACAGCAATACCTAAAAATCGTTTTCAATGTTTTTTAGGATTTGCACCCAACGGAGGTAAGGGGCCCAATACGTTCTTTTCACATTTCCCTTCATAGCTCAGAGGGAGAAAGAAATAGGCGTAAAATTCCTGCTGAAAAATGTAACTAACAGCAATACCTAAAATCATTTTCAGGGTTTTTTTAGAATTCGCAACCCAACGGGGTAAAGGGCCTAAAATGTTCTTTAATGTTCTTTTCACATTTCGCTTCATATCTCAGAGAAAAAAAATAGATAGCTGTAATAAACTTGGTTTAAAATCTAACTAACAGCAATACCTATTATCCGCATTCAAAGTTTTTCAGAATTCGCACCCAAACGGGGGTAAGGGTCTAAAACGTACGTTTCACGTTTTCCTACATATCGCAGAGGAAAAAAGAGATAGCCCTAAAATTCTTGCTTTAAAATGTAACTAACAGAAATACCTAAAATCATTTTTAGGGTTTTTTAGAATTTGTGTACAAACTGGTGTGAGAGGCCAAAACGTTATTTTCATCTCATCTTACATCGAAGGGAAATGAAGATAGCCTTAAAAATCTTGCATTAAAAAATATAGAACACAAATTCATAAAAATCTTTTTCAAGGATTTTTAAAAATCGATATCAATAGAGGGTACTTCACAAAAAAGGTGTTTTTCAAGTATTTATTAGCTCTTCAGTGCTGTTAATTTTGTCTACCTGGTGAAAGAGCGAATCACTTTTAAAGGATTGCCAGATTAAATGTGAAAACTAGCCAAGGTTTTTCGTTTCTGGTGATTTATTGCCAAGTTTAGCATAAAAATTAAGTCTCCAAAACTGGACCCAGATTGTCGATATCGTCCATTTTGGCGAGAAATTGCAAACACTAATGTTTATTTAATTGGAGTATTCGTGTAAATACAAATGGAGTATAGTAAGAATATTCCTGACGAGGATATCAAAAAAGTTTTTAAGCAGACGATTTTAATGTAGACTCAATTTTGAAGAAGTATTTTATGGAACAAGGAAAACAAATGCGGCACACTCGAGGATTAGTGCACATTCCAAACATTATTTAAAAAAAAAAACAAGTATAGTTAGAATATTCCTATCGAATATTGTAAAACAGTTTTGTAGGCAATTAAATCTATAATCAGAATATGTTTAATATAATTTATCTATTTTCCATTTGTATTAGTTGGTAAAACAATACCCGTTCCGTGCGAAGAACGGGTACTTCAGCTGTTTTTATATAAATCAAATGTATTCTTCGTGACTGACAGCAGTCAAAACGTCAAAGAATTATGTCCTCACGGTGAGGACACCACTCGTTAAATTGTTAAAATGTATTTCATACTATCCTGAGCAGTGACGCAGGCTTAGAAAAATATAGCATGCATCAGGGTGCTCTATGTCGTTGTCATTATATTAAATAAATCATAAATTAAAACCTTTCAATTACTTAACTATGTTATTATTATTATTTTTTTTCTTCAGCCATTCGTTAGCGTGAGGTAGTGGTAGTTTGCAAATGAAGGACTGTATTTGACTAATTGATTCTATATGTGCTCTTTGTATGCATTGCACTCGCATTCTGAATCAATCTGAACTAACTCGGTCAAACACGCACATTACTCTGGGGTAAAATTTAAAAAATATTTATTTTCAAAGTCAGGGGCTGCCACTAAAGTTAGAAATAGTTTTTATGGCCCAAATATCTCGTCTTCTTCCAATATGATCCAGGCAACGTAAAAGGTTGGACACTTCAGACTAGTGATGGGCATGAATGAATGACTATTCGAATGAAAGACATTCGAATTAATCGATTATCAAATCCATTCGGGACAATCGATTTTGAAAAATCCATTCGAACGCTCAGCACATAGTATTCGAATTACACATGGCATTCAAACATTCTAATAGTGACATGATTAAGCGTGAATACAATTCGAATTGTGAAATTATTAATAGCGAATACAATTCGAATTGTGAAAAGATTAATCGCGAACACTATTTGAATAGTAAAATCGCGATTAATCGCGAATGCTATTCGAATAGTGAAATCGCGAGTATTCACTATTCAATTGATCGAGTTTGAAAATCTTTCGAATGGCACATCACTTTCAGACGTAGATGAAAGGAAAAACAGCCCGAAACTGGTCTGGCGATTATTGATAATGCCTCACTTCGCAAACAAATTTTGCTTGCCCAAGTAAAATTGCAAACTATTTTTAAAAATAATATTCAGCTACTTTTTTTAAAATTGAAAATACAGAGTAGAACAGTTTTTTTGGCCATATTAATCCGAAATTCAACCAGGTGTTACCTGTACAAAGAAGTCGATGTTTCTCCAAGTGTCATGCAAAAGAGGACAACACATGCAGCACTGATTTTCACTGCCGGTGTTCTGAAAAAGCTTTCTTTGTAAGCTGCGATGAAAATGGAGAGCTGGATGAAGAAACTCATGCCGCGACTCCATCTCCCGGTCATGATCGCTCCCACAGTGACGTCATTCATGTCCTGTAGGCCCTAAAATATATGCTTAAAAACACTTCAGAAATAATAAACACAATGATTAAAATACTGTTACAAAACTGTAATGTTGTTTTCCCACATTACTATGTATGCTGGAAAAAAAGTTGTACGGTCATTACTGGAAGTGAAATGAGTATGTGATTATTTGATCTTGGCGCCCGATTTGGCGACAAAGTTGTCGACCAAAAGAAAGTTTTCGAACGTAGTGTAATTTTGACTGCGCCTTAATTAGAAAAGAAGTTACGAGAAAGATCGAAAAATATGACGTCGCACGACCTATGTGACATCACAACATGCTTGAAAATCTATAAATATCGAAGTCTCCCTTGCTTTGAGTTCGGTGTGACAGTCTGTAGATTTAGACAGCAGAGCTATAAAACTGGCATTGCATTTTGAATGGTGTTATTGTTGTGATTGTTAATGGTTTTTAGTTGCATGTGTTACTAAATTCTGTATTTTTTGAGATATTAGAGCTTCGATTTATCGAATAAAGTGTTATATTCGCTTTTCGAGCTTGTTGGTCTATTTTGGCGTACATCCTCTGAATAATTTTCGTAACTATAGTTTTTCTTAATTCAATGAAAGAGTCAGTTTTCCTTAACTGGACACAATAACGCATTTTCATACCTAAACTTTTTTAAATATGCATACAAAGAGTAAATATGAGTACAAACAAACGTCAGAGCACCTTGAAACCGAAAGTTACATGTTATTTTCAGATGATATTTCAAAGTTAAAGAATTCTCAATTTGTTGGTATGAGGCATGGATAAAAACTATGGAGAAGTTTCGCAATAGAAGCAAAAATTTCCTGATTTAATCCGACGTCGGAAGGGGCTGTAATAACGTTTTATCATCGCTTTGCTCAGGTTCAAAAGCAGAAACGATCCACCTATCCCATCGAAGACAAGCGCTAGTCTGCGATGCTCATGCGCTTGTCACCAATTAATAGGGAAAAAAAAAAAACGTCTGGAATTGTTTAATACATATGGATATGAGTTTCTCGTCTAACGTCTGGAATTCTCTAATGTATCTGGATATGGGTTCCTTGTCTAACGTCTGTCTTGATATTAACTTGTCTGAAATTGTCTAATATATGTGAATACAACTTGTCTGAAATTGTCTAATATATATGAATTCTTTCTCCTTATTTTGCATCCAAACTTTAAATTTATATTCCCCATTAAACTGTTTTTAAATCTAAATTAAAGTTAAAAATCACACTTATTGTAATTTAGTTAGTTTATATTAAAATTGTAGTTTCTATGAAATTTCAACATGATATGCAGACTGCTCTTCTGCAGGTCAATCATTACGTTGATCGTAAGCAGGATAGTGATCTTTCATGGAAATAAATGATGATCAACAATTCTATATTGCTTATGCCTACCTCTAATAAAACCCTTAACATGCTATGCTTCATTCATGATGCATTTATATATCTATACTAGCGGCTACCCGCGACTTCGTCCGCGTCGGCTTTAGAATTAGGTCCCGAGAGAAACGAAGCATGTGTGAATAACAAATATGTTTCCGACTAAAGAAACTGCATTTAAATATTATTTGTCTTTTTACTTATTTTAAATGAAGTATAACGCATGGTAGTATACTTCATTTAAAATAAGAGAGTATGCAGAATTACTAAATTTAGATTTTTTTCAGGCATTTGGCGAATAGAGACAGTTGTGACAGTATTTGCGAACTGTTTTGAGTGTTCTTTTAAAAGAAATATTTGTGTTATATGCATGAATTTTAGCCTATGTTAATCAGGAATAGTGCAGCTTTCTATTAGCGAAAAAGTTTTAGAATCGGTTCTGTAGTTAAAGAGATACCCAGAGAGCGTAATGTATTAGAATTATTTTGAGTGTTCCTGTAAATGAACTATTTGCGCTACATGGATGAATTTTAGCCTATAATACTCAAAAATAGTGTAGCTTACTATCAGTGAAAAAAGTTTTGGACTCGGTTCAGTACTTACAGAGATACACATAGAGCGTAATGTAATTCTTATGAGTATCCCTGTAAAAGAACTATTTGTGATATATGCATAAAAGGTAGCCTATAACACTCAGGGTCCCACCAGTGTCTAAGAGGTTCTGCTCTCAAAACTGGAATGCGGAAGGTGCCAGGTTCAAACCCCGGTCACGCCTGTCGACCTAGCCGCTCGCAGTTTTCTGTGTTTTTTTTCCAAAACCTCGCGAAAATACGCGCTAGGATCCCTTAGAAAATTCCACACAGAGGAATTCCCATATAGGCCTAGGACCCTAGTGTAGTCAATTAACCCACAAATAGTTAGACATGTAGTTAATTAATCCACAAACAAACAAACAATAATACTCAGGAATAATATAACTTTCAATCAGTGAAAAAAGTTTTAAAATCGGCTTAGTAGCTACAAAATTTCTATAGAGCGCAATACATTAGAATTATTTTGAGTGTCTTTGTAAAAGAATTATTTATGCTATATGCTTGAAAGGTTGCCTGGATGTTAATCCAGGGCATAAGCTATCTTCATTATAAATTTTTCCAACCATTTTTGTGTGATTCAGTCAAAAACATCCAAACACATAAACGTGCACATTTATATTATTGGAAGGATTTGGAAATTTATGTACTTTAAGAAACACATCTGGACTTTTCTTGGTACTTACGTATTATCACGGCAGTCATTCCCGCCAAACTGTTTTTTCGTCAAATGAGTTGCTAAACGTATTCAAAACCATTAATAATGTCATGTGCCCGGCATTTATCTCGGCAAAAAATCGCTCGTCTTGGCGGACCGCCGGCATAATACGTAAGTACACTTTTCTTTACTTATGCTTTTTAATTTGGCGTAAAATCAACATTATTTCCATACCAATTTATGTTTTCCAAATGCATGTGATTTTTGCAAATAGAATTTCTGCTTTATCTCAAAAGCATAAATCACTTTGTGCGGGCGATAAAACGGTTTTTAATTAATAATTAGAAAAGTACTTAAATTTTAAAATTCTGAGCCTCAGGTACACTTTACCGAAGTCATGGGCCCAGTCATGCCCAAATTTTCAAAGCTCTGCTTTCTGTAGATTTGTCTGGAGAACATTCATTTTTATTATTAGAGATAGATAGATTTGGCATAAAACTGGCATAATTTCCGTATTCTTTAATGTTTTTCAGATGCACGTGCTTCTTCATTGAAGTAATAGCATTCTTGTTAGCTCAAAACATGAATCACTTGATACGGGCGAAACTCGCCAAGCATGGCAATATAAAACGGTTTTTAATTAATAATTAAAGAAGTAATTAAAAATCTAAAACTCTAAGTAGCCTTTAACCTTCTCCAGGGTCCCATCTATATCTAAAACCAAAATTCATCATAATTTATTCAGCGGCTTAGGCGTGAAAGCGTCATAAACAAACAAACAAACAAACTCACTTTCACATTTATAATATTAGTTAGGATGTACAACATTTTGTTACTTTGTTACTTACTTGTTCTTGACTTGGAAGAAATATGTAAGCAAATAATGAGATGATATTGTAAATAAGATTGAAAGTCAAAAGTTCTACGAACAATGCATGATGAATTCGAGCCTGATACTTTCTGAACGGTTGTTGTACGTCTTTGAGGAGCAGCTGTTTCTGGAAAAAAAAATCATTAAATCTTTTAGCTCATTGAAATACTTAAAGTGTTTATAAAGCTGTCTTTTTAAAATCTAATTGACGCTGTAAGGTATACAGCAGCAGTGATATACGCGAAACGTCTTGTGCTGGAATTGCATATGCCGAATTATACTTAAAAAAACAAACATTGTAAGATTTCATTCCAAGATATGCAGGGGCATGTATTGTATATATTGTATACAATATATACAGTATAAACCTGTATGCACTGTATACAAGGTGTCCCCAAAAGGTGGTAACGCGCTCTAATTCTTTATCTATTAGTGATAAGTGGGCATGTAAATTGAAAAAATGTTGAAAATAAGGTCGGAAATAAGATTCCGTTATGAAAAAAATCCTCTCGTTAATTTTCAAAGTTACACTTTTTTAATTTGTATGCGATTCCCGTATAAAAACATTCACAACTAGCTGAAGTACCCGTTCTTCGCACGGGAATGAATGGACTTTTTGATATTACGATTTGTGGTGATTACTATTCATTGTAATAAACAGATACAGCAAAGTGGATATCGCGTTATATTGTGTCCAATAATCATGCATACCGAATTGCAAGGCAATCGTTTGTACGGTGCAGAAGGCCATGCGGCGTAGCGCAATCTAGTAGCGAGTTTTAGCAAAACGGATATGGCGAAAATATTTTTCGCATTCAGATATCGATGTATACGAATTTTCATGACTATCGGCTGGACAGTCCTGAAGTTCATGTGTTGACGCGACATCTAGTGGCAAGTTATAGGAAAATGGAGAGCGCCAAACTCTTCCCCGTGTTCAAATATCTATGTATACCTATTTTCATAGCGATCATTTGCACAGTCAAGAAGTGATACACTGCAGGGCCATCCAGTGGTTCAATAAAGTAATGATTTGCTACAGCGCCGTCAAGTGGCGAGTTATAGCAAAATGGATAACGCCAAAATATTCTCATTGTTCAAATAGCTATGTATACTGATTTTCATAGCGACCGTGTTCAACTATCTATGTATACCAATTTTCATAACGATCATTTGCACAGTTAAGAAGTGATACACTGCAGGGCCATCTAGTAGTTAATTAAAGTAATGATTTGCTACAGCGCCGTCAAGTGCCGAGTTATAGCAAAATGGATAATGCCAAAATATTCTCATTGTTCAAATAGCTATGTATACTGATTTTCATAGCGACCGTTTGAATGGTCAAGAATTTGGCCTGCTGCAGCGTCATCTAGTGGCGAGTTAAAATAATAATGCATTGCAGTGTCATCTAGTGGTGAGTAACATCAAAAAGAACGCAGTTAGAATATATTCTTCGTGCTCAAATGTGTAAGTATAAAAAATTTTATGCCAATCAGTCGAACGGTATAGAAGTTGATGCTTTTCAGCGCCATTTAGCGGCAAGTTACAGCGAAATGGATAATGAAAAATATTCTCCGTGTTCTAATATTCGCGTGTACCAAATTTCATCGAAATCGGTTGGATGATATTCGCATAGCAAACGGCTAAACGGAATAGAATTCGCCGTTCTGTTGCGCCACCTGGTGGCAAGTTAGAGGAAAACGGATAGCATAAAAATCTTCTCCATGATAAAAGACTTAGGTGAACCAAATTTCATGGTGCAACGGTGCTCAACGGTGCTGGAGTTTTTCAACCTCATACACTCATACCAACATTTATTTTTATCTATAACCAGTGTCATTATTTATCCCAGTCTCAAATAAAATCCAGTTTCAAATCTAAACCTCGCCAAAGTGCCAACATACGCCATTTTGCAAGCGTTTTTTCAGGAAATCATTCGAAGCATTGACTTAGCAGCAATAATATATGGGAAATGGTTCGACCGCGAAAAAGTAAAGCAAGCCTTTATTTGAAAAGTTGAATCCCTTAATACAGCCGAATTTTTTAAAATTAACAACTATAACGTGTTTTATACATCATTACTCCGATGTACTAAATGAGAAGATTTCAATTTTCTGAAATTTGGCGGAATTCCCCCTACTTAAATCAATGTACTCATTTGGCGAGAATTCTGGAGATAGTTCAATTGAAATCCCTTAATAACTGCATTATTTCTTCACGGATCATTAAAATTTAACGCTGTATTCTAATAAAACCTTTGCACTTGTTTTCAAAAATCTATTTCCTTAAGCTCTCAATAAATTGCGCCAATCCGAAATCTGTGCAAACCGCTAGAACTCACTTTCACAAAATCGGCATTTGAGCCATTTTATTTTTTCGAGAAACTAAAATAATTTACCTATTAGCCTCGGAAATCTTCAATTCTTATTGTTTTGCGTGTAGAGCATTACATTCCTGCTCTGATTTCCCATGCACACGATATTATAATTAAAAAAAAAATAACCTTACGAATATAAACTAACAAAAAAAAATCATTATTATTCTTTTATTTTTACTTTTATACTTTTATTCTTATTATTACTTTTATTTTTACTTTATTTTTAGTGAGAATTTAAAACATTTTATTCGGCAAAATCGCCACACATGGCAACCACGATCCTTATTTCACGCTTTTTTTCACTACAGGGGTTACAATTACGGAAAGCTTTTTGCGTGAAGAGGATAAAAAATCTCTTAAATTCCGGGAACGGGTGGACTTACAAAGTTTTAAAGTGGACTACGATTTATTCTATATTATTTTACATATCTGTGCTAAATTTCAGGCCGATAGGTTCATTTTTGTGGATTTGTATACGAACGACATTTTATTCGGCAAAATCGCCACACATGGCAACCATGATCCTTATTTCACACTTTTTTCACTACAGGGGTTACAATTACGGAAAGATTTTTGCGTGAAGAGCATAAAAAATCTCTTAAATTCCGGGAACGGGTGGACTTTCAAAGTTTTAAAGTGGACTATGAGTTATTCTATATTATTTTACATATCTGTACTAAATTTCAGGCCGATAGGTCCATTTTTGTGGATTTGTATACGAATCAAATCCACAAACAAACAAACAAACAAACAAACAAACAAACAAACAAACAAACAAACAAACAGAATTTCATTTTTATTTATAAGATTAGCAAAATGTGGTCCATACACTTATGAGGTGATGTAGCAAATTTGAGCCTTTCATCATTCAACGTCTCAGAGATATCTTTAAAGAAAGATGATCGGGGACTATACATGATTTTGAATATAAACGTGTATTGCCAGAGTGGAAGAAATAGTTTCTTTCGTTATTTCTGTACGACCTCTGAAATTTCCATTCGACGTGATTTTTTCCCTTCGAGAGCCATTGAAAAGTGGTTTGAGTCAGCGTTATATTTATCTTCATATCTCTGACCCTTTTTAAGGTATAGTTCTCAAATTTTGTATACCACCTCATGAGTGTATGAGGCACATTTTGCTAATTCAGAATTGTTTTACACGGGGGGTCGTACGAAAATTTAAAAAGTGTAACATTTTGAAAATTAACGAGAGGAATTATTTTTCTTAAGGGAGTCTTATTTCCGATTTTATTTTGACCATTTTTTCTATTTACACTGCCCACTTATCTCAAATAAGTAAAGAACTAATGCCAGTTACCACCTTTTTGGGGCACCCTGTATACTGTATATACAATGTATACAGTATGTTCAGGGATAGTATAAATGAACTACTGGTTTTGAAATACTTATAATTTCAAAACTATTCCATATATCAGTAAGTGGGGCACGAAATTAAAGAAAAATATATCGATTCCCCCCTTCCCTCCAGTTACAAAATATTCAAGCTACAGAGAATGCTATAAGCATTCTCTGTAAGCATATGTATAGCATGCATATGTATCTCCCATAGGCATAGTGTATAGCCCATGGGAGTATCGAAATGACTACAAGAAATACCCATACATAGAGTACATTTAATAACATAATCAAATAGTATCTTCATAGCGACGAAAGAAATATAGAATCCAACCCTATTACAAACACTAACATCAAATTGAATATCTAACATACAGAGATTAAACAGATTAAGGAAACAGTAAACAAAAGGGTCAAAATAATAATTGAAATCCCATCAGACTGTAAATCAAACTAATAGCTCATCGACATGATTTTTCACTGACATTTTTTTCTGCAAACATGAAAATAACATTATAAAAATTCACATAAAAGCTATGTGGCTTATTAATATTTTTCAGATTTAAATAAAATTTCAAGAACATTTAGATCACGTTATCCTTACTGTTAAAACAATACAAGACCTACTCAATGGCCTTAGTTGTGTTTGTATCTCGTAAAACTATAAAACAAATATTTGGTTGTCACTAATCTAAAATAAATCTCATTGTTTAATAATAAATGTTATTCACACACAAAAAGGGATGAAAAAATCTTGCACGCTCGGAGAACATATGAAATACACTCTTAACACATTAACCTAAATTCTTCGTTAAGAAATAATCGTAATAATAATAATGCATTCATTTTAAAAAGTGCTTTGTAAGTAATAAAAAATGCAAGTCCTACTGGCACTTTTTCAAAAGATGGCATTAATGACATTTAAATGGAGACTTAATTGAATCCGTGACATTCCATTGCAGCACTAAAAGATTTTTTACCATTTTTTTACGTAATAAGTCTAGTTTTATCTCTAATTCTTCAGCCAGTTCTATTTTCGGTAACATCTAAGTGGTCTTTTGCACGATATATCTGACATGTTTTGTAAATACACGTAGCATTAGATTCTAATCAGGTTCTGGTGATGTCAGATAAAGTCTTATTTTATTGGGCCTGATAAAATAAGAATAGTACAGTAAAACTTACAATTAATTGTAGGTTTAATTCACATTTCTCCGAAGTATCTATACAAGGTGTCCCATAATGTTGGGACAAAGTTTAAGGGGAGTTAGGACACGTAATAAGGAATCAGAATCGCATAGCAGTCAGGTTAAAAATGCCGTTTTTCATTATCTGTTAGTAATCTCTTTGGTAAAATAGTTGAAATGTTTGTCTGATATCTTAACCAAGTTTCATAGACATTGGTCTTGCCCCCAATAATTTCATCCATGGAATGAAATAGAATTTTTAAACTCTTAACTTTCGTCACAAGTTTTCTGCGAAACTTGCATTACTTTTTAGCGAACATTAGTTTTTAGCAATTGTTCTGGGTTCCCAGGGGTTTGAAGATGATAGAAATAGAAAAAAGTTTGAGTTCCAAGTAATGCATCCTCCCGATGGTGTTCCAACCTTGCCGAGGCTGTGAGACTTGCGTGCACCAATGACACAGTGAGTTATGTCAAGGGCCTGGACAGGCCCGAGGGTAAGTGCCAGACGAAAAAGAACATCCTGGGGCGCGTTCGAGAATTCATCGGCTGTGCATCGGTAACACTGGTCCACGACCAGAGCGTTCGAAAACGTTTCGGTCATGTAGCGGTTGTCTGCTCAGCGTGACCAGAGCGCAACCAAAATGACCCTGCTAGCGAGGTGGGTTATTCCAGTTATTGGCGTAGTATTGCCAATGTTTATTTTTGTTTTCTTGACTTGGAATCGGATGTGGTGAGGATGACCAAAACCGGTTGACAATCGTGACGTCACTTAACCAAAGCATGACCGCAACCGGTAGCACCGGTGCATAACCGACCGGTGAATTCTCGAACGGGTCCCTAGTCATCCAGGTTGGGGATTCTGCATGAGGTTGATACCCTCATCATGTAAAATCCACGCGTACTCATAAGCTTCAAAGGAAAAACACACCTGTTCGTTTAGCTGGAACTTGACAAGAAGAGAGGCGAAACTGAAGTTTTACAGGGTTATGGCAGTTCCCACTTTATTTATTGAATGGCTCTGAGACATGGACTTAAGGTGTCCAAGGTCCGACCAGTAGCTGAGCTCATAGTGCTCTGAACTGACTGACGGAAGGTGCCGCGTTCAAAACCAGATCGCGTCCGCCGACCTAACCGTTCGGAGTTTTCAGTGGTTTCCTCCGAAATTTAGTGTAAATACGGGTTAGGTCCCCTTAGAAAATTTTCCACGGAGGGCACCCCACTTATCGGCCTAGATCCCAAGTGTAAATAATTGGCTGTAATCCCACAACAACAACAACAACAAGGCAGTAATCCAGGCAGTAGAAATGCGATACCTTTTACGGATCGTATACGATCCGTAAAAGGCTGTACTATTTTAGACAAAATTAAAAATGAAAGAATCAAAGGAGAATTAATAGCATCTGTGATAAAATCCATGAATATCGCATTGACTAGAAAAATCATGTCCAGATTACGAGGCGAGGAGATTACCGAGAGCTGCCTTCTACTACATGCCAAAAGACAAAAGAGATCGTGGAATACATAGACACAGGAAAGGGGGGTTAGACCAGGAAGCTTTTGCCTAACCCTTGAGAATGATGATGATGGTGATAAAATAATGTACAGACAAGTTTAATTTCATTTATAATAGATTGACACTGAAGTATTTCGATTCCCGTAGTAAAAATTTTTGTAGCAATAAATATAGTATATAGGAGCAAAACTTGAAATTGATTTAATTCTTCTATTTTGAAAATGCCATTCTTCACGATAAAATATATGTGTTTAGAATTTTACCTAACGATAAAAAGGAGCAGAGTTTAACCCAATAATGCTTTAAATTAAGGGTTTTCAAATAACAATTGTAAAATTGTGTAAACAGGATCTTTCAAGGAGCTTAATTTCATTTGAAGAATTCTGTGAGTTGTAGTCGTCTGACATTTCAATGGCGGCTTAGCATGACATCACTCGGAACATTTCACTCTTAGCATTTAATCAACCAGAAATTATCTGCCTTATTCCTGAAAGCATCCGCGTGCCATTCATTTCTTCAACTTTTTTCAACTGAAGAATGAGATTAAGAACAGGTACTTTGCGGTGAACAGTGAGTATTTAAAGAAGGGTTAAGATTTAAGCCATTCTAGTTATTTGTGTCTATTTGTATATGCGCTGATGAATCTTAATAATAATAATAGTTGGACGTATTATTTATTTTTTATATTTTCAAAAGTAGGTATCGAAACATCTTCCGTTACATTTTAATTTTTTTTTTTTTTTTTGATACATTATCATTAAATTTTACACTTGAAAAGAATTCCCCCCCCCCCCAAAAAAAAGACCAAAACGTGTTCATACAGCATATTCCAAAAATATAGCGACAGTTTTCTAGAGTTTCCATACACCAGTGAATAATCTCTCCACATACCTTGAAGGGCTAATTAACTTACCGTATCAAGTTTTGTAGTAATGAGTTTTATATTGATAACAAATGCACTGCACGTATATACAAATTTTACATTATTACTTAAATATAAATTGATATGCATTATATATTAATTTAAATATTTTAATATTTAAATCTATACAATTTTTATAACAATTATATAGCAAATGTGGTTTATTCAGATAATTATAGTATTTAAAATAAAATCTATTTACACTGATCAATTTTATTTCAGTAGATTTTCACGAAAAATAATTACATTTTAGCAATGCATAATAAGAAATTTCACTAACACTTCAAAACTTTTTGCAGGAGGGTCGTTCCACGTAAGATCAAACAGTGCAGTTCACCCCATCAGCTTAGATTTTCCTCAAATTTTGATTTATAGGATAAGGTAATCACAAATCTCAATCTGGTAGGTTCTTCGCTAATCATTTACAGAGAAATTAATTATGCAAATGATTAAGTTTTCTACAAGATGCGCCATTTTTACTTTAGTAACTGTTTTCTTTAGTAATTGTTTAAATCTCCTTATCTGTATTGGTTACTGAAGGGAAAACTAGGGTAACTTTTTAAGCCGATTCCAAAAATGTTATCAAAATTTGCTTATCATCTATAGTATGCATGAGTATTGCATTCGCTAAAAACATCATGAATTTTTTTCGGAATGTTTGATCAGAAACACATGTTTTAAATTTTTATACGTTGTTAAGATAGTATACCACTACATCTCAAAAAAGTTTCATCTTGGCTTTCTGCTCAGGAGCTGAGCAAAAAAAATTTAAGGGAAGTTGCAACCTTTAAATCGAAAAAAATTATTATTGCATTTTTCAAAAATTTGAATCTTTCTGAATCGTATGCTTCAAACTACATGAAAATATTCCTATTAGATCGCGAGTAATTGCAAAAGAAAATGTGGATGCAATAGAGTTTAAATAGGGGATTTAAAACTTTGAACGCGTTTTCCTCAAAACTGGTTTTTGCGACTTGCACGCATGATTGTAAAAAAAGTTATGCAGGTATTGTCTTGAAACTTGTTGCGTAAGTACGTGTTATTAATGTCTATAACCTGCACCTGAATAATATTTTTAATTTTCAATTTTTTTTCTCCTCAGGGTTCAATAAAAAAAAGAAAATGAAAAAATCTCTACTTTTCATAACATAAAAATGTTTTTTTTTTTTTTTAATAATAAATAGGTACAAAAACATGAAAAAACAGGTGTATGTTATAGACATTAATAACACGTACTTACCCAACAAGTTTCAAGATAATACCTGCATAAGTTTTTTTTACAATCATGCGCGCAAGTCGCAAAAAGCGGTTTTGAGGAAAACGCGTTCAAAGTTTTAAATCCCCTATTTAAACTCTATTGCATCCACATTTTCTTTTGCAATTACTGGCGTTCTAATAGGAATATTTTCATGTAGTTTGAAGCATATGATTCAGAAAGATTCAAATTTTTGGAAAATGCAATAATAATTTTTTCGATTTAAAGGTTGCAACTCCCCTTAAATTGTCATGTGACTTTTCGTATATCTTGTCTAGTAATAAGTTTTATAGAGCGTTACAACTAAATAAATATGCAATTTAGAACTTATAATAATAATACTTTTATTCGTCAAAGCAATCTCCTTGTACTTCGTCCACTGTGGGGAAGTGTGCATCGACCGAGATATAGAAGTCCGAAGGGGCTATATCAGGGCTATACACCGGGTGCTCCAAAACTTCCCAGCCAAACTTTGCTAATGTGTCCTTAACATAAGCGTAGAGTTTTCAAAATTATTGGGGGGGCCGGGCCCCACAACCACATATATTCACGTCAGTGGCGTAGCCAAGGGAGGGGGTTAGGGGGCTCATAACCACCCCCATGAGGAATTTTTTTGCCATACAAAATGTATATTCTTCACTCCCTTATCATACATCCGTATACATATATGTGAGTTGCAGAAGTCGTAACCCCCCCCCCCCTGAAAAATTTCTGGCTACGCCATTGATTCACGTATATATAACTTACTCATAGCTGCCAACTACTACGGAATATATTTAACCATTTTTTCTACATGATTTTTCGGCTTAAAATATAGAAAAATTTTTGTGCTGCGCGCGCGAACTGGTTACTATTTTGAAAAAAATAATTAAAAAATATACTGCTTACAAAAAGTGGTTAATTATATTCCGTAGTAGCTGGTAGCTTTGACTTACTATATATAAGTGTAAATTATTGGAAGCGCTCGAGCTCTATGGGTCCATAGAATTCTACACCAATGTAAAATAAGTATCCATGTTGGTATCTTCCTACCATGTTAACAGTTAAAAACAGAAGCAAAGTAAAAAATCCAACGGAGGAAAAAAAAAAATATTTTCAATGAGATAGTGCATTTTAGACACATATGAACTTTTCTTCATTTCATACTTTACATTGCATAATCTGATTTTAATTAACCAGAGCCTGGCGAGGGCAGCTTATAGTAACATTGTGTGTTACGTGGCGTCACAATGAATACTAAATCATGATTGAAATCAAAAGAAGAAAAATTTTAAAAGTAAAGTTTTTTTTTAAACGTTTGTAAATGGCGTGAATACTTTTTTTATGTTAGTATAAATTAGTTTTCTGTATTTAGTGATAAATTATTGGGTGGGCTCAGCCCCTATTCACAATTTATTGGGGGGGATCGAGCCCCACGGGCCCATATAACTCTACGCCTATGGTCCTTAACCGATTTTGCAACATGAGGCCTTGCATTGGTGAGAAGTATATAAAAGTTGTACTGTAGTACGAACTATTGGATCCTGGTGAAGTGTAGCTGCTGAACGCTATAAACAACAATTGCTGCGACTGAAGCAGGAAATCGATCGTAAGTGTCCATTTACTGGCAAAGGTTTGCAGACCGTCAATTTGCTCCATAATAATGCAAGGTCTCATATTGAGAAAACCGATCAAGGACACGTTAGTAAAGTTTGGCTGGGACGTTTTAGAACATCCGGCGTATAGCCCTGACATAGCCCCTTCGGACTATCATCTACTTCGATCGATGAACAATGCCTTGTCTTCTGTGCACTTCCCCGCAGTGGCCGAAGTACGAAAATCTATTGATGACTTCATCGCATCAAAATATGACTCCTATGCTGCTGACATTCGTGCGCTACCTGACCGTTAATTAGGTGCTGGAAAATAATGGAGATTACTTTGACAAATGAAACTTATTACTTGACAACATATACCAAAAGTCACATGAAAATGTAATAATTCTTTTGCTCAGCTCCTGACAGAAAGCCAAGATGAAATTTTTTCGCGATGTACTGGTATACCATCTTAACAACATAAAAATTTAAAACGTGTGTTTCTGATCAAACATGCCGAAAAAAATTCATGATGTTTTTTAGCAAATGCAATGCTTATGCATAAACTATAGAAGATGCGCAAATTTTCATAACATTTTTGGAATCAGCTTAAAAAGTTGCTTTTAGAAACACATTTTCATTTCAGTAACTTCTACAGGTAAGGAGTTATTTAAGAAATTCAGATAAAATATGGCGCATCTTGCAGAAAATTTAAAATTTTGCATAATTAATTTATCTGTAATTAATAATCGTAGAACATTCAAAATTGAGATTTGTAGTTATCCTATTCTATAAATCATTTATGCAAAATTTGAGGAAAATCTGAAATGGCGTGGTGAGCTTTTTCCAATTTTGTGCTTAATTTGACGCGGAATAGCCCAGGAGTGATTATTACGTATGAAAACAACGTTGTCACTCCACACATTTCTATATGAATCTTTTTCCTGTGCTCAATCCCCCTAAAAATTTGTCGCTATAATTTTGAGACAACCTGTGTATAAGGGTAAACAACTGCATTTAAAAAACATTAGTAGCAAAACTTTAATAATTTTTTTTTCTGTTAGACATGAACACTTCATAATTAGAAATCTTTCATATAGAAAGTTATAATTTCATTTCGCCATGTTTGTAAAAATTTTTAATAAGTATTCAAGATAGTACTAGCCGATAGTTTGCTTAAAAAATATAGCACACATCGGTGAAAAACCGAATTACACTCCACGTAATCATAAACTAATCTGATACTGATGCTATACAATGATAGCAACTTGTTACTAAATCTTGTCTGATTTACGTGTCTTAAAGTTTTCACACTTAAGCTGTTTCAGCGTAGCTTATCTGTAATATTAGCAAGCTAAAAGAGTTTGCGGTGTTTCTGTCTACAGATAAGGAATTCGATAGACACAAAAATCAAAATGTTTATTCTTTATTTAATTTTACTTTTATTTTTTTCAATGATTTTGAAATTTTGAACGATAACGAGTGAAGTTACCGTTATAACTACTTATATATACGTATATACATATAATATACACGTGACTTTGACATTGATGTTGCGCATGATGTACACTAAAAGAATTGTAGTTTGTTGTACTGTGGTTGTTTTTTAGTTGATAGTGTTTCCCCATCAGTTTAAAGACTCCTTTTTCTAGATAGCGTGTCGTTTATTATGGAATACTAGGTAATATTGTAATGTATTCCATACCATCAACTAAAGAACCGGAAAACAAAGACGTTGAATGTATTTCCTGCAACGGAAAATTCCTCGAAGATCAACGAGGAGAAATTTAAATTCAGTCCTTCATCTTGTTCTCTGGGTGCTCACCTTGACTGCACCGAAGCAGAGAATGAAGATTATATCTGCGACTTTTCTAAATAGAGGAGAAGCAGGAATTACTTCAACATAATCTTAAAAATATGGTTTTCCGGTTAAAAATAACTTTTTTATGTAGTACAAATAGTTTTTCAGCGGTTTAAACCACCTATTCCATATTAACCGACTATTTCATATTAATCATCTCCATTCGTAACTTCTCTGTAAATTAATTTATTCCATAACAACAACAACAAAAAATATTTCTTTACAAGTGACATTTCATTACAAATAGTTATAGTTGTACTCATGATGATTTGGAAAATTTTACCCATAAGTTATACTTAGTGATGTAAACGATATTCCATGATACCCTCCTGTCCTTTACTAAAAGTCTAGAGGTTTCAGTGTGTAAAACGCACTCTTTTGGCCGCCATCTTGAAAATAAACATCAAAAATTAAAATAAATCATGTTCATTTACAAGTTACATGGTATTTTATGCTAGGAAATCCTATAATAATACGTTAATAGAAGTAAAATATTTACAAAGGTGAAGTAGGTGGTTTTTCTTTCTGATATACAGTTTAGGAAAATCTGAGAGTGTAAAAATATTTAAATTCTACTTTTTTTGGTTGATTATTATGATTCACGTGATGTATATGTCTTGCAGTGGTTTGGGCTCTAAACTCCGTTTCCCGTAAGAACACTGCAAGTGAAGCAGCATCTCCGGCTTGGCCAGTGCTTGGGAGGGTGAACTCCCTCTCGACTCGACTGCTGTGGGACCGTGTTCACTAATGGGAGAGGGTGCACTTAAAATCCATCGTGTCTCCAATGTCCTCCAAGTTGTTAAGCGGTACCTCTGGGAGGTGCCGATTTCAGGGGTCTGGTTCCTTCTCTGGTATTGGTTCAAAATTACGGGACGACGGGTTAAGTCGGACTTCCTCCCACTGGGACCCTAAGAATGGAAGGCACCCCCCCCTCTGCCGATCGCCTCCCTATCAGAGGGGGGTGGGGATCTGGCACTGCATGCGGCTGTCAGTGGGCATAAATAAGAACATTATTTGCATTAAAACATTATTTGCATTAAAATTACACTAAATATTTACATACATACGTGGTTCAAAAAGTAAGCTAACGGGAGCTCTCCCGGATGCACATAGTCCCCGATCGAGCAAAATTCTATGACTGGGTATGACAGATAATCCCAACAATCAAATGCCCCTAGATGGCCACTGGATGCCGTTTGTTTGGCTGCAGTGCTTCCGATGGAAAGTACTGGTAAATCCTGTCTACATCCTGGATCTCGCACCGGGTGATTTTCATCTCTTAACCCTTTGAGATGCAACCCTTTCCCAATGCTGAAAAAAGGGCAGTCGTTGCCATTGCTCGACTTAACTACCAGCAAGATGGCGGACAATGTGCCCACACAGCCAGCTGTCGTCAAAAAAGGGTATCTAGATCTGTGGCACGCGATGAACCTTTCGATCGTCCGCCATCTTGCTGGTAGTTAAGTCGAGCGATGGCAATGACTGCCCTTTTTTCAGCATTGGGCAATGTAGCCAGCTGTTCTCGCATTCTTCCATTTTTCAGCAGATGTCAGTGCTGTTAAAAATAGTCGTGACAATTTTTTTACGGGAAATGACGTGCTAAAAAGTAAAGGATTCTCGTGGAGCTATGTCACCCGCAACTATTTTTTATAGAAATTAAATCTATTTTTCGTGACTGGCAACAGTCGAAACGTCAGAGTTTGGTGTTCCCAGAGCGGGAACACTGCGCGTTAAAGGGTTAAGGCCGTTGAAGAAGCACCCAGAAGAACGCCATTTACTAACTAATACCGCAGTTGAGGACGCCGTAGTTATCAGCGAGATTGATATACAGACGGAACCAATGCTTTGATGCCCATGGAGGCTCTGTCGAAAATTAATCTGTACGAAATGCCTTGCTATACTTGGATTTCGTGAACAAACTTTTCGGCTAAAATTTGGTTGGCTTGTTACCTTACTTTTTGAATCACTCTCGTATATTTTTTAGAATAAACTTTCACATTATTTATGCATAGATTCAAAACTATCTTACTCTGAGGTACCTAAACGACCAGTTTCGTTCATCGTCATCTCGGTTGTATGCATCCAGGAAATAAATCGAAGCAGCTTCGGAATTGCTTTCAATGAGGGACCTGCTGCCTCTCGCAAATGCTTCCAGCCCGTACATTTATTTCATCTGAAAAAGCAATTAGAAATGTTAAAGTGCATTGCACAGGGAGAAAACAAAATTAAAGCAGTCTCATCTGTTGAATCTGCTGCGAAATAAATTAACGTAGAATTGCCTAACGTTTAGTTAGCTGTAAGGCGCAAACTGAAAAATGATGAACAAGCAAAGTTTAGTTTAATATATAAGAAATGCGCAGTATATTGTTCTTCAATTCCTAATATCGTAACAAATTTTATCTTTCTAAAACTCATACTCTTTTCTATATAGCGTTCTCAAACAATTAACGGAGCGTGCTCGAATCTTAAAAAAAAAAAGTGTCACGTGACATTTTCAATTTAAATACAATAATGAAGACAATTAACGTGGAATCTAAAATGCTCATATTTAATATTTAAATCGTCCATAGTTCACCAAGAGAAAATAGTTTATTTATTTTAATCTCGTAAAAAATGTCAAGCTGTGTAAACTATTGTCCTATTGTGTCCTATTTAGAATCCAAATTATTGAAAAAATTGTGAATTTACTTACATGTAATATAAATTTCACGAGAGATTTCATCAGTCTAGCATAATTTTCAATTTATAGCGCCAAATTTTTGACTGTCGTTAAAGAAATCCCAGTTAGTTTTTTAACGGAGTAATATTATCACTATCAACGATGTTGAAAAACAAATTATTTAAACTTTATTCACATACACACATAATAATTATTTTATCTTCGAAGAAACTTGAGTGATTTATCGTTTAGGTATTGTATAGGGGGAGTGGAATTGAATGGGAGAACAGCAGAATTTTTTCAGTCATTAATTGAGTAATTGATATTTTGTCTAATAAATGGCAGCACAGGACTCATTTATATCACAAGTAGTTTGAGTATTGTACCCGCTACAGAAAGAGAGAAAAAATTCAAACTGTTTTTCAGCAAACACATGTAAGATTTTAGTGTCTAAACTCAGTAGTAATTAAGAAGTTAAGTATTTGTTCAAAGTTTAATATAGTCTTATGCGACATATAGTGAAAAAGCATGGTCTCCCTCAGTATATATGATACACAGTATTTTATGTAAGAACATTGACAGCTGTGCACTAAGCCTATTTTTTTGCTTGTTTTGTTTTATGCAAACAAGTGGTATTTGGAATGAATAGAACATTTGTAATGGATTTAATGAGAAGTGTTCCATTCATCCCCATTGTTTACCAATTTAACATTTTGCATTTAACAAGAATAATATAATAATAATCCTATTTGAGACAGATCTTATGTATTCTAAATATTTTGTCATCGATAGCTTAGAACACTGTAAGATTCAGTCACGAAAGTAACATATAAAAGAATGTAATCAACAGTAAAATGTAAAAAATACCATTTAATGGTACTGTTGCGATCACTTTTTTCCCCTTGCATGGCCTTTTACTTGGAAATGGCGTAGCTCTGAAGTTTTTTAAATGTATCTTGTGCCACCTCTCCTCAAATGGCCCATGTGTGATATTGTTCACCGCCTCTGTTGAAATTTTGATTGCCTCTCTTTAGTAAATGCAGTGCCTGTTTTGTAGTTTTTCAATTTTCTGATATTTTCAGTCTATTATGATGGAGGCATTTTGGGCAAGACTTTGAAAGTATCTTCTGCCCCTAAACATCCGCATTGCATAAACACAAAATATCTGAAAATTGACAAACTACAAAAATATGCATTCCAATTATCAAAGAGAGGCAATCGAAATTTTAACTGAGATGGTTGAAAGATGTCACGCATGCGCAAATTGACAAAAGGCGGCCCAAGATACTCCGGTACTAGCGGAGAGCAGACAGTGCCAAGGAAAAGGACATGAAAGAATCATAATGAAGTTACGAAAGCTTAGGGCACTGGGTACTGCAAGAATCAAAGAACTTTTGTCTTTTGATGATAATCAATGCATCAGTTATTAATGTTATTTTGAGTCGTTACATCAATTAATATTGATTTCAATCAATATATCAGCTAATCTTAATTTGCATCATATCGGTCAATGTCAGCTTGCGTCATTTCAGTTGTGAAACAACAATATCAAGCCAGTTTAACAAAATTTAATAGCCAGTTTCCTCATTCAGCCTCAATTATGTCCTATTCATTCCTAATCATGTCCCATTCATCTTCAAGGGGGGGGATGAATGGAACTGTATACATGTAAGCAAAAATAATTATTATTGAAATGAAAACTTCTTCAGGCATATTGGACACTTTTGGGATAGGGAAAAAGCACTGACTTCGCATGACCGTCCCTCTCAGATACATATGGGAAAAGAGGATTGGGAAAATGGATTATGACGTAATGACTACACCGTCTCTTGCCTGCTACGATTTCTACCTCCTTCCTTTGAATGTTAGCGCTGCCATCTGTTATCATACGAAAGAACTTCAAGTTACTTTTAAATTGCGTCCTTCTAGCTTCCGCGACTGGCATCGAACTGTGATCCCGAAGCGTGATGGCCGAGCGTTCTAACCACAAGACAGGTTCAACTCAGGATTAAATGACTAAAGTTTGAAGTGATTGTTGTTTCAATTTCGGTAAGAAAAATTTTAGGTATCTAAATAAATAAAATTAGGCTTTGCCTGTACACTACTTGGAATTAAAAAAATTTGCGATTTCTATCCGTTATAAGCATTTCGGACCCCAGTACAATCGAAAAAAAGAAGTTTGTCTGTCTGTCGTTTTGTCACTGACGCTTTTTCTTATTCGCACTTCACATAAAACTGACTGAAGCGAATGAAATAAAATTTGGCGGCATGATTGGTGGTCACTCAACTTAAACTGTAGACGTCGAATTTTTAAAAAATTCACCAGATTTTGAGATTTTCCGAAAATTGTTTCAAACTGCGTAAATTTTTGTTCGCATATCACGTAATAACGACTAAAGCGAAAGAAATGAAATTTGATGACATGATAAGTGATCACTCAACTTAAGCTAATGGCGTCGGATTTAAAAAAATTTTTTAATTAGATTATGTGACTTTTCTGAAAAGCGTTTCAAACTGCGTAAATTTTAATTTTAGTATGCATAAAAACTGCATATAATTTGCACAGTAAGTGTATGCTTTCAAAATATTCAAAAATAACCACTTTTTACGTACAAATTGTGTACTGTATGTTTTTGCATAAAAAGTTCAGGGGATAATACCGTAAGCGGGTGACCATCGGCAAGCAAGATGCGTCGCCAACTTGGGACTTCGTAAACAGAACGGTAAACATAGCGATTGTTTTGGAATTCTCTAGCAACCTGGTGGAGAAGTTGAGTTGTTGTATCTTGCTGTTTAGAAAGGAAATTATGATTGGTTGATTTTTTTTAACCGTAACCGAATGTATTTTGAGGAATTACTTGATTGGTTTAAGGAATGTAACTTTTAACCGGAAACTGAAGTTTCGGTTTTGACTTACTGCGTCATTTTTATTAGTTTTGCTGTCGTATTTGTGTAGTTGTTTCGGGGCGTTGTTTATTTATTCTTTGTAAAGTGAAATTCGACAAAAAGTTTCAAAATGTTTGTTGGGATATGTGAAGAATATATATATAGCGTGTGTTGATCTACAGTTAATATGCATATTTGAATGTTCGAGGTGGATTCATTTTGGAATAATGTTACGTTGTTTATGAATAAAATTTGAGGTATGTGGTTCTTTTATTTATTTAAATGTTTATTCCTTGCTTTACGGTACACGTGTGTACAGTTGAGTATATTTATGATCTTATGTTTCATATTTATGTAAGGTTTTTAGTATGTTGTGTTATTTTTTGTGAATTGGGATGAAAAAGTAAAATTTTTAAGGTTTTAAGAGGGATGGTTAATTTTAATTGTTATATGGTTTTGCCCCTGATTTGCAGAATTCTTGTACAATTTTTAGGTTTAATTTGAATTAATATGCAATGGTTTTTGAGTTGTTTGTGATCAGTTTTCATTCGATTCTGATTAATAGTGTAAATTTTGTGTGTTTTGAAGGTATTAAATTGCAAAAATCACTGGGGGGGGGAAGGAGGTAGGCGGTTTATTATATTGGTTTTCTGTTATTTTATAAAGAGTGTTTTTAGCATTTTGTTAAAATATTTGCAGTATATTTATCTTGAAATCACACGAAGTATTCAATTTAAATATGTTTCAATATATAAGTATTTTTTAGTTGTTTGTGGGGGGGGAGGGGGGAAGTAGTCGGTTTATTTGAGTGTTTGTCTATTAATTTTAAACTGCGATTTTAACGTTTTAAGGAAAATTTTGTTGTATAATTATGTGCAGAAACATATTTTGCATAATTTGAAGGTTACGGCTTATTTATTTTTTAACGTACCTATAGTCTAGAGCTAGTGCTTTGTTTATGTGAATTTTGTTCATAATTGCATTTGAAATATGTCTAAAAATGTTTTTATGTGTTTAGATAAGTGTATTGTAGTTTTGGGTTAATTTTGTTACTTATGTGTCAACGTATGTTTATGTTTTAATTGGCGCAAAAAAAGTCGCCAAAGGTTCGATGTTGGCGACAAAAAAAAAGTCGCCAACTCAACCGACACCCGCTTACGGTATTATTCCCAAAGTTCAGACTTTTTCTAGCTGGGTAGCTACTATAATTTTCGATTATTTATTTAAAAAACTATACTTAATTTGGATAGCTATATAGTTATTGTGCAATAAAGTTAATTTGATAATGTGGAGAGTGTTAATAATGATATACCGTACATTATTTGATTTATAAGTATTATACTACACTACAGTGCACTTGAATTTTAATTATAAATCGTTTATTCATTACAAATAAACAGGATTGATATTCATTAAAACGTAAGTACATAATTATTGATAATTAATAAATTCACGTACATAATTATTGATTAAATCGAACAAAATCCAACACGTGGAGAAAAATGTTTATCGCTGATGTATACCTTACGCATATACCAGCTGTGTCACATTGCAGCCTGTACGCGCACTCCCTCGCTCTTTTTAAATTTTAAATGTGCACACAAATTGAGTGAGAAATTTGAAATGTAATTAAATTAAAAATCAATAATTTCCAAAGGGAAACCAGCGAAAAATGCGTTAAAATGTGTAGAAACATACAAAAATATGTGAAATTGTGAGAATGTCATAAATAAATGTGGATACCCTTACAGCCTTAAAAAACATTTAATTTTTTTACAAAGAATTTCATATGTATAAAATGTGAGTAAACGTTCATAAATGTTTATTTTTTAAATAAAAATACAATAATGTGCAAAAGCCTGTTTAGCTGCATAAATATAAATTTCAGAAAGCTTGACCAAGAAGTTTTCACTTCTGACGTGCCGTCCAACGACTGACTGTTTTATTATTTAAAATGATATTTTTTTTAAATTAAAGTAGTATGTCTATATGTAGCTGGTTATCGAAGCATACTTATGAGCAATATTGCAGATCTCAAAGATACACACGGCCACATGAAATTTGTTCCAATCATCCCCACTTTCCCCTTAGTATTTACATGCACCATTTTAAAAATATGAATGTGGAGAATTGTTAAGTATAAAATGTACTTCTCCAAGACAGAATTTAAGTATGCCAATGATCATAAATTCTCTGATCATAAGGAACGAAAATCTTTATTCAGGGGTTTTGAATGATAATCACGTTTAACCAAAAGTGAAAATTCTGTATGCTTTTACACGACTTTTTAAAACATAATTTGTTATTTTATAAATGAATTACATTTATATGCTTATATATATATATATATATATATATATATATATATTAATAGAAATAGCTTTTAAATGTGTCCACCTTTTTCAATGACCCTGTTTTCAGTAGTGTAGCCAGGTATCATGTCTAGGGGAAGCGATATGAAGATTCGAAAAAGCCAAACAGCAACATGCGATGCATGCCGGTGTATGCTAAGGCGACCCCTCCTAGCTACGCCACTGCCTGTGTTACATGGTACACATAATCGCGCGCTCACCCAACAGCTTTTTCTAAAAACAAAAGTTCACGTACAGGGCCAAAGAACTTGTTTGACACATCTAGCTGTGTGGCGTGAACCCTATGTTACAGGTAGTTAAATCGAGTGATAGAAACGGTTGTACTTTTTCTGTTTTGGGCAGTCCATCCATCTGTTCTTCTATATTGATAATAGCATCTCAAAAATTCTATCAGCGTGGAATCATTATGTTGCCAAAAAAATATCAAAAGGTCATCGAGCAACATTGAAAAAAGAAAAAAAAATCTAACTTCATTCCATGCTGAAAAACTGGAACTACTTTGGATGCAATACCACTTAAACCCTTTCAGACTCCGCGTCAGCAATTCAGGTCACAAAAATTACCAATACAGTCGTACAGAATGGATGTCCTAATTTGTGCAATCAACGGCAAAAACCAATTTTCCTCGAAAATTTAATGATCAGAATTCCTTGTTTTATTTTTTTCTTTATTACAAATTTAATCTCTATTATCAAAAGAAAAGCTATTCAGTTCAAAAAGAAATTATCAGATCTGGAAGGGTTAAGAATTTTTTTTAATTATTAAGTGTTTGACATGTGCTTACTACGTCACTGATGTTACTCGAGCTGTTTATATCGTAAAAAAATATAGCAATATTTCATAAAATGTCGAATATCACTGTTCTTCAGTAATAAGTACTTCATCTTGGAAACCCACAATCATTTGAAGTAGCTAATAACATACTGAAGCCCAATAATAATTCAGATTGTAACATTGACGTATAATAAACGCTTTTGCTTCTCTTAGGTCACGAAATCTAGACGACTGAGAGAAAAAAACTAGGTCATGAACTTGACCGCTGGGGGAGTAGGAACAAGATATCGAATCGAAGTCTAGACGGGGAACAACTTTTCCGCTTACCTAGGGCGAAAAAGAAACAGGCAAAATCCGACACACGTGAGAGATATCTTGTGTTCTGGGCACGGTTTTATGTTGATGCTTCAATATTTCTCAGACACGTAAATAATAAACAGATGATAGTGAAAGGGATGAGATTTCATCCATATTTATTACACAGGAAAATGGTTGTATTTTTAGGCCAAGATGAAATATTTTTATATTCTAGAAAGTAGGAAAAAAATTCTGTAATGCAGATTGTTGATTTGTTTCTTGAAAATAAAATTTATATTTACTTAGAAACTATGCACACTTTCAATTTGTTTATAAATATAGAACGTTTCAGATTGTTTTATTTAGCGTTTAAATCTAAAAAATCTGATGTGTCCAACACATGACTTCCTTGCACGTCCATTAGATCAAAAATATTTTCGACTAACTTCCTCTAAACTTATTTGTTTGAAAGAGATAAAATATCAATAATAGTAAGGTTTAGCGATTTCTAGACAAATATTTCGATATCGCCAAGCTGAGTTCAATTTGAAATATTTCCTTCTGACACTTTATTTGGCGATATTTCACCAAAAGCCGACAAACTTGAGATAGTCTGCGAGATTTTGGGGATAGCCAAAGTAGTCATTGACCACAGACTTTCAATGAATTGAATGCATCCATACACCTCAATGTATTTAAAGTCATTTGGCTCACCCTGTAAATAAATTCTCAGTCGATTGCTGTCAAAAAAGATATGGAAAACAGTTAGATATTACAATAGTTCTAAATACAAAAGTTCAAAAATCTACGGGTTAAAGTTTTAGTGTTATACAAAATATGAAATAATTTTTGGCGCCAAATTTGGCGATATTTCGCCAAAACTCGCCAAGAAAGATGACAAATGGCGATACTTGGGGCATAGACCAAATGACTGACTATCGCCAAATTTGGCGATATTTCGCCAAAACTCGCCAAGGTCGAGGACAGACGGCGAGTTTTTGGGCATGTACCTAACAATGACTGTCTACAGTTGTATTATATTGAAGATGTCCATAGACATTAAAGTACTAAAATTCTTTTCGGTGGTCCTGTAAATAAACTCTCCGGTAGATTGGAACCAAAAATCGAGATACACAACTAGATGTTACAACATTCTTATATATGAAATTTCATAATAGTTTTTGAGATTTGAGAGTTAAATATGCACACACGTACACCAAAAGTCGCCAAGCTTGGCGACTTTTGGCATAGGTCTTGAGGGAGGCACGTGACCGTGGTCGGACCATTACCTAACTTATGTGGTAGGACGGTATTGTGCTTGTAATGGATGAATGTCCCTAAAATTGCCATTGACCGTAATGTATTGGAAATCTTTTGAGTGTTCCTGTAGCAGAACTACAAATGATAAAGACACTTTTTTTAATGGAGAAATTCATTTTCTAACTCTTTACAGCATACATCACTTCTGAGTCGTTTGAAATAGCCCAATACCTCTAAAAAACGCTTTGATGAATTTCGGCCCATAGAGCGTAATGTATTTCCAATCTTTTGGGCGGTTCTGTAGATAAACTATCTAGACGAATGGAATCGAAAGGGGAGGTGCACAACTAGATGTTACAGCAATCCTAAATATAAAGTTTCAACATTCTACGCCTAATAGTTTTTGAGATATGCGAGTTTAATGAGTTTCGGCCCATTGAGCGTAATGTATTTCGAATGTTTTGGGCAGTCCTGTAGATAAACTATCCAGTCGAATGGAACCAAAAGGAGAATTGCACAACTAGATGTTACAACTATCCAAAATATGAAGTTTCGACATTCTACGCCTAATAGCTTTTGAGTTAGGCGAGTTTAATGAATTTCGGCCCATAGAGCGTAATGTATTTCGAGTCTTTTGGGCGGTCCTGTACATAAACTATCCATTCGATTGCCACCAAAAGGGGAGGTGCACAACTAGATCATAGAACAATCCTAAATATCAAATCTCAACATTCTACGACCAATAGTTTTTGAGATATGCGAGTTACATACATACGTACTTACGTACGTACGTACGTACATACGTACGTACGTACAGACGGCATGGAAAAACTGGCCACAGCAGACTCGCCGCTGGTCAAAATGAGTTGCAGACGCGTTAATATGATCGTGCATGCTAGCCTACGATAGGATGCATCAAAAAAATTTTTAATTAAATTTAGAGGTAGTCAAAATCGGTTTTTTTGTCGAAATTTGGCCCCCAAAATTTTTCGGGATCACATTACTTCCTTATACTACGTACAAGGAAGTAAAAAGTATACACAAAAATGTGCTGTGAACTTACATCGAAGAAATTCCATGTTTACATTAGTTTTAAAATTACACTCGTTTTTATATTCTATAAAAGAATGTTCGTCCTCTTATTTTAGAAATAGATCAATGAAACATGAATTATTCACAAAACAGATGTAAAAATCATGAGCACCTATAGAGTGGCCCGCTAAACTCCGTTGTCACTTCAATAATTTCTGAACGGCGAGAGTTGTAGACATATAAGTGTAATCTAGGTATAGTAAGGTTGCCATGCGCTACGCGAGAAAATGTCTTACAGCGGCACCTGGCAGCTAAATTTGAAGTTAGCTATCGTATCTCAAAAACCGTACGAGATACGGCAATCAGTCAATTAGAAAGTTGTTCAGCATCATCGATTTAGTAAGTTAAAATACATTATCACAGCAATGGGCTCAAAATACTGCACAAGGAAGGAATAAAACGCACATTTGTATGGTCAAGTTTTCCAAAACTGTACTTGCCTGACATTAAGTTCATTTATATTTTATGCTCAAAGTGTTTTCCATCAGCAAAATACACATCTGGGCTCTGATCTGCAATTCCCACTGAACATTATTGTTGTTGTTTTTGATGCCCCTTGATAACCGCAAACGACGGTGCCAGATCCCCCATAGGTGATAGGCAGAGGGAGGAAGTACGATTTAGCCCGTGGTCCCCTAATTTTTAACCAATTCCAGAGGAGGGACCAACCTCCTGAAATCGGCAGCCCCAGAGGTATTGTTTAACAAATTGGAAAACATTGGAGCCACGACAGATTGTACGTGCACCAGCACCAATTACGGTACACGGTCCTACAGTAGTCGAGCCAAGAGGAAGATATTCTCCGACGAACTGGCCAAGCCGGATGCTGCTTCACTTGCCGTGTTCTAATGGGAACGGAGTTTAGCGCCCAGACCACTGCTGAACGCTGAGCATTATACACAACCTGACTGTGGCAAGCTGAAGCAAGTATAAGTAATACGCTTTTACGCTTTGCATTTTACGTTTTCTATTTTAGATATTAACCCTTTGAGGCGCAGCCCTTTTTTCAGCATGGGGCAATCTATCCGGCTGTTCTCGCATTCTTCCATTTTTCAGCAGATGTCAGTGCTGTTAAAAATAATCGTGACAATTTGTTTTACGGGAAATGACGTGCTAAAAAGTAAAGGATTCTCGTGGAGCCATGTAACCCGCAACTATTTTTATAGAAATCAAACCTATTCTTCGTGACTGGCAACAGTCTAAACGTCAGAGTTTGGTGTTCCCAGAGCGGGAACACTGCGCGTTAAAGAGTTAATGCACGCAAGGTGTCTTCTCTTACTAAATCGATGATGCTGATGAACTCAATTTTTTAATTGACTTTTTTTTCCGCATTTCGTACAGTTTTCGAGATAATAATGCTGCTTACTCCAAATTTAACGGACGGATGACAGCCTTTTTTTTTTTTTTGCTTATCGCATGGCAATTTTACTATGCCTAGAAACCACTTTTATGACTATAGCTCTTGCCGTTCCAAAAAATTTGGATTATTATCAAAATCAATTATTAATTAATTTTGATATAATATAAATATAATCATTAATTATTATCAAAACTGAAATAGGAAATTTGGCTGTTAATCGAATACATTTTTAAGTGTGTGCACCTGATCTACCATCGTAGTCAAAGCGCCTAACAAAGCTTTAATACATACATACTAGCTGAAGTACTCATCGTTGACGGGTTATTATGTAAGGATGATTTTCAAGTGGGAATTTTTTTAGTTTGTATTGTAGCAGTTTTAGGAGAGGAATTAACATGCTGGCAGAAGTATAGAAATTAAAATAATGAAATCTGCGTATAGTTAGTTAAAAGATAGCATATTGGAGAGTTAACAAATTACTGAGTTAAATCATCGACAGAAAAAATATTTTATTTTCAAAATCAACATTGAAAATAGATTATTTGGAAAATACTTCCTAGCAGCAAGCAGTGTATATTTAACACTGCAACGCTCGATTTAAATATTTTTAGATGATTTTACAATAAGGGAGAGCTAAATCGATATAAAGATTGATCCGCGGATGCGGATCAGTAAGGAGATAAATTGTTTTTAAATCTGCGAATACTGATATTGAAAAATATCATTTGTTTCATATCCACAGATAAAAAAACGGATTCGGATCTTTTTGTTTGGAAATTATTTTGAAGAATAAAATATCTTGAAACGATTATTTCATGCACAATGTGTGAAATATTCTGCCGCAACTATAACTTTCAGATCTTGTGCAATGCATGAATTAAAAAAAATACTTTACTGTTTAAAATCACATTTCTAAGATTTTTAATAGGATTTTATGTGCATTAAATTATCGAATCACTACCACCAAACGATATAGGTTTTCAAATATACAGAGCCTCTTGTTATGTCTTATCAAGACAGTTGCTTGAAAAAATGATGGTACATATAAATAAGTCAGACACTTGAAAAGTTTTAGAATGATTCGTCACAAGTTTAGCTTCTCCTATAAAAATTAGACTTTCCATTGCAATAATAAGGGATTCAACTTACATGTAACTTCTTATGTGTGCTTTTTCACAAAGTTCTTTATTTACTTTGTCGTTTAACACCAGTATTTTGAGTGTTATTTTCCAATAAGGGATTCAGCCATTTAGTCAAAAAGCTAACCAAGTTAAGCTTATAGTAAACTAGCTGCTGCCCGCGACTTCGTCCGCGTCGGCTTTAGAGTTAGGTCCCAAAAGAAATGAAGCATGTGTGAATAACACATATGTTTGCGACAAAAGAAACTGCATTTAAATATTATTTGCTTTTTACTTATTTTATATGAAGTATAATGCGTGGTAGTATACTTCATTTAAAATAAGAGAGTAAGCAGAGTTACTAAATTTAGATTTTTTTCAGGCATTTGGCGAATACATTTACGACAGTATTTGCTAACTGTTTTTGTTGTTCTTGTGAAAGAAATATTTATGCTATAGCATGAATTTTAGCCTACGTTAATCAGGAATAGTGCAGCTTTTTCTTAGCAAAAAAGTTTTAGAATCGGTTCTATAGTTACAGAGATACCCATGAGAGCGTAATGTATTAGAATTATTTTGAGTGTTCCTGTAAAGGAACTATTTGCACTACATTTATGAATTTTAGCCTATAATACTCAAGAATAGTGTAGCTTACTAACGGTGAAAAAAGTTTTGGAATCGGTTCAGTACTTACAGAGATACACATAGAGTCTAATATAATTCTTATGAGTATCCCTGTAAAAGAACTATTTGTGATATATGCATAAAAGGTAGCCTATAACACTCAGGGTTCCACCAGTGTCTAAGAAGTTCTACTCTCAAAACTGGAAGGCTGGAAGTGCCAGGTTCAACCCCTGGTAGAGCCTGTCTACCCAGCCGCTCGCAGTTTTTTGCGGTTTTCTCCTAAACCTCGCGTAAATACGGGCTAGTATCCCTTAGAAAGTTCCCCACAGAGGAATAACCCATATAGGCCTAGGACCCTAGTGCAGTCAATCGGTCTTAATCCACAAACAAACAAACAATAATACTCAGGAATAGTGTAACTAAGTTTTAGAATCGGTTCAGTAGCTATAAAATTTCCATAGAGCGCAATACATTAGAATTATTTTGAATGTTTTTGTAAAAGAATTATTTATGCTATATGCTTGAAAGGTTGCCTGTATGTTAATCCAGAGCATAAGCTATCTTCATTACGAATTTTTCGTAATCCGTTCAGCAATTTGTGCGTGATTCAGTCAAAAACATCTAAACACACAAACGTACACATTTTTTAATGTCTATGTCATTTTATCTCTCAATACCCTTATTTAAAAATGTGTCCCAAATATGCGACATAATAAAGCGACATAAAAAGTCGACATAATTTTACATGTATTTAAATACTATTAGTTCACAACAGCTTTAATATCGAGATTAAAGTAATCTTTAGTCTCGATATTGTTACACTATTTCATAAGCTGTAGAATATGCTCCACATGTATTTTTTACATATATTCAAATATTATTAGTTCACAACAGCTTTAATCTATTGTTACAATATTTCGTAAGCTGTAGAATAGGCACCACATGTATTTTTCTATAAATAGGTTACACTCATAAAAATTTCAACATAGGGTTACCAGGCGAAATACGCGAGAGATGAGCAATAAAATGCCAAGTTAATTAATATAGTTTTAATATGGCAATAATAAAACTAAAAAATTAGGGGGTTCAGAGGGATCTCCCCCTGACGAGGCTCGAACAACCGAGTTTTCATATTATTGGTAGGATTTGGAAATTTATGAAGAAGCACATTTGGACTTTTCTTTCTTATGCTTTTTAATTTGGCGTAAAATCAACATAATTTCCATACCATTTCATGTTTTTCAAATGCATGTTTATCTGAAAATAGAATTTCAGCTTATTTCAAAAGCATAAATCATTTTGTGCGGGCGATAAAACGGTTTTTAATTGATAATTGGAAAAGTATTTAAAATTTCAACATTCTGAGCCTCAGGTGCACAGTCATGGGCTTCTATGCTGAAATTTTCAAAGCTCTGCTTTCTGTAGATTTGTCTGGAGAACATTCATTTTTATTATTATTGATAGATAGATTTGGCATAAAACTGGCATGATTTCCGTGGAATTTAATGTTTTTCAGATGCACGCACGCGCTTCTTTATTGAAGCAATAGCATTCTTGTTAGCTCAAAACATGAATCATTTGATTGATACGGGCGAAACTCGCCAAGAATGGCAACGAAAAATCGTTTTTTAATTAATAATTAAAAAAGTAATTAAAAATCTAACATTCTAAGTAGCCTATGACCAACTCCAGGGTCCCATCTATATCTAAACCGAAATGCATCCTAATCGATTCAGCGGTTTAGGCGTGAAAGCGTCATAAACAAACAAACAAACAAATAAACTCACTTTCGCATTTATAATATTAGGTAGGATACATCCCAATAGTTTTAAATTGCTAACACTAATTTAAATTAGGAATTTCTGTGCTAAACGGAAAGATGCACTTAAAAATAATGAGTAATTCTTATCAAGACAGGCGCTAATCATTATTTTTTTTCTAACTAAGCGTAAATTTTTGTGCCGGCACAGCCAGCTGCTGTCAAAAAAGGGTCTCTAGATCTGTGGCACGCGATGAACGTTTCGATCGCCCGCCGTCTTGCTGGTAGTTAAGTCGAGCGATGGCAACGGCTGCCCTTTTTTTCAGCATTGGGAAAGAGTTGCGCCTCAAAGGGTTAAAAGATCCGTCGAAATTCGTCTTAAAAACGGGGATACGAATTTTTTTCTTTGTTGGATCTGGATACAGATAATGCCTTTCGCTTAGACCAGTACGGATAGGGGCACATATCTTTTGTCCTTTGAATATCCGAGGACACGGATGCAGTTATCCGGCACACTTTTCACTGACTTTTTCACTGTTTACGTCTTACCACCTCGATGATTCAAATTTGTAGAAAATTCAAAGCCGGTATTTTAAATTCAGTAACCACCTACTACGTAACAAAGGATTACTTCATTCCATTAGCCGTTTCCATGTAGTGGCCAGACAAAATTTTCTCAATCTTACTTTTTTTTTTAATTCGGAAAAGTTCAAAAAATAATTTTCAACTTCATGAATCTCGCCTTTCACGAAATTTTGTTTCCTTATATGTTGATATTTTAATATTACGTCTCGCGTAAATTTTTCACACACTTCACAAAATCTAAAAAAGCCAATAAAAATTATAAAAAAAAATAAAAAAATCAACGCCATTTGTTTAGATTGAATTGCCAATTATTTATTACTTTCAGACGCCTTAAAGTGATGCCCCTCCCCTAAAAAAAATTGCAAAATGTTTAGACATATTCTTTTCGAAAAAAAATTCGACACTCATGCTTTCAATAGTTATTTATATAATATATATTTATACTATAGACATATTCTTTTCGAAAAAAAATTCGACACTTATGCTTTCAGTAGTTATTTGTATAATATATATTTATACTATCATGTAATCAAAAATCATTTTACTCTCTGGGGATCATAAACAAACATTTACGAAATTTTCACAAGCTCTGAAAAACCTGTATATATATAATTTCGATGCCTGTAATTTAAGTCACCTTAAATGCCTGGTGGTGTTAAACTTAGGAAAAGAGAAAAAAAAAATCTTCTAAGGTGCACATATTAAATTGAATGTTTTTTATGCTTGAATGTAATAACCCTGATCCTGTTCCACAAGCATAAACTCTCATTAAGCAACAAAAGATGCGAAGTAAATTTGTGTAAATGTTGCTACTCACCTGAAACGAAATAATTATCTAAGGTGTATCCCACGAAATCCTTTCACGCTGATTACTTTTTCTACTATAACATGCTTTCGTAAGACAGGAGATTCATCAAGTGTGAAAATATTATCGTAAGCTAAGGAGACGTTGCATTACCGCTAAATGTTGTGATGAAAATCTAAAGAAGCATTGTTTTCATTACAAATAATGCGATAACAATTAGAGATAGCTTAAAAAAAAAACCTCGACGGATGAAGATAAGATATTTTTGCTATTCAATTTTTCACAATTGAATTTTCACATTGTATATAGGAAATACATTATTACATTATTTGGTTTAAAAAAAAGGGTATTTTTCAAAGTGTGTTTATAAAATGCAATATAGAAGCAACAAGAGTTCATGTCTTGTTTCCTGTAGTGGATTAAGTATTCATCTCATACTCAAACGTCTCCAGTTCAAATTCGGAAGATTAAGCGAATCATAAATTGTAAGGATTATGAAAAAGTTCGGTATTCTCCACCGAGGTGTTAATAGAAAATTCATTTTAAATGGGGGCAGTACCTAGCTGTTTTTACGGTGTAACCTGAATTACGGCGATTAAAAAAAAAAAAAAAAAAAAAAAAAATTGTCTTGCATTTTACGGGCATAAAAAATACGGTGATAAAAAATTGACTCGCCTTAAATTTTAAGAAGTGTTGGCTAACGTTTCGTCGAAATTTTTACGGTAATATTTTTTACAGTGGCATTGTTGACTTCAACTATTCAGAATTTCATTCGTATTTAAAATCAAAAGCAAATTTAAATGAAAAGCTAATTTGTTCTTCCTAGAAATTTTAGACCGTATATTTCACTTGTTCATTTCTGTTCGTTTTTTCACCCCCTTTAATTGAAAGTAAGTATGAACTGTAGACACACATTGTTACCTGAAAATTAGTAGATATCCTTGCGTATGCATCTCTCTCACAGATGCTTGATGGATGATAACGTGCTACATCTCTCCGAATCAAACAACGTCCACTACTGCTTTGGAGACTAAACCTGGTCTCATCCGTAAAGAGAATATCCTCCAATGATTAGCCGTACATTAGACAGGTTGGTGTGCCTACCTCAAATGCTCCTGCCTGCCTGTGGCTTGGCGTGAAGGGCACGCAAATGACGGGTCATCTCGCATACACACCATCTTCGTGGAACCTTCGACGCACGGTTGACGTTGATATTAATCTTCCAGTGGATGTACGATGGGTGGGTCTGAGCAAGGCCTTGATCTGAGTTGAGTCGGAGTTTCAGTTCGATTCCTTCGTACGTATAACGACAAAAACCGGCCACTGGCATTGGTCGTAACAGTGTTCCATCCTTATCCGAAAATTCTGCATGCCAAGTCTGTAAGAAATTGTTGGCAAATTCTATGAACCACAGAAGGAGTGGCATTTACCTACCTGGCCACTTGTGTCTGACTTTGACCTGCCTCTAGTCTTCCAACAACTCTCTATCGCAGTTCTTCGGGCAAATGATGTCTGGATGTCACTACGAATTGGCTACTTAATTGAAACCTTGATTTAAAACATGCAATTTTATGCTTCTAGCAAATTATTTGTTCTCACTGCAACGCCACTAATTTGCATATAGAAAATTTACTCAGTAATATTTATTTGATCGCATATTTCAATTTCATACTCACACGGATTGCCTTAGTTCTGAGCGAGTTATCGCTATTTTTGTGATATTTCCTTAATTTTTAGAAATTAGTGTATACTAGCAGTTAAAGATAAAAGAATGTGTGAGAGGTAAGATAATAAGAATGATTGTAAGACTAGATTTTTTTCTGAAAAACAATTTTCATACGTTAAACAAGAGTAGCCAGAAACGCGTGCAAAAAAGAAAGTCTCTTATTTATTTATTTATTTATGTTTTCGTGCTACAGAAGTGATTTCCTTTTACCTTCTTAAAACTGTTTAAAATACATGATTTTTATAAAAAAGCAGTCTATATGACAAAAATTTATTACTGCTCATGCACAAAGTTTTATGATCTTCGTTTACAATGAAATACACTTACATGTTTTAATAGTCTTGAAAATCGTGCAACTTTCCAACTGCTTAAAAAAAAAAAAAAATTAATTGTGCTAGAGACTCTGAAAAATTTAGAATGTCTCTTACAAGTTGCACTGTGAACTGACACTGACAATTAACCTATAGGAGTTGCGAAACTGTTAGGGAAAATGCTAAATATACGGATATTTCCAAAAACGCGTAAATCCTCGGTCCACTTTTGTTTTCTGGAAGTTGTCTGAGCCATACAGCTTTTCTCTTGGTGTCAGTCCATAGTGCACAGGGTGAAGAAGCATTAATCTTTTTGAGTGCCAAGGACATTGGACTTTTTAGGTAGGTCTATAAATTGTTCAAAACGAAAATTAAACGTGTGTAATCCAATTTCGGGGGGAGGGGGGGGGATGACCCTTCGCTGGAGCCGCCCTTAACGTCCATATTCACGAGAGCGAGATTTTCCCCCAGACTATTCGTGGATCCTTCAATCCGCACTGCAGGACGATCCGTGAATAGTCCACGGGTCCCTTTCTTACTTAATCACAAGCCCGACTCCTACTATCCCCAGATAATACCCGACTTTGGTGGATAAAGTGGATACAGCCCTATGATTCGCAAGGGAGCACCACGTACTTGAGGGACGATTGCGACGGGGGAAGGTTGCCGGAGAGCCGAAACCGGTTCGAATTCTCTTAACAACTCTCTCTCAACCCCTGGTCGAGGTTGGGCTCAGGGAGAGATCAATAGCAGATTATTTGTACTTGATAATAACAATTTTGTGCCAATTTTCCTATCCCCGAATGATTCCCAGATAATCACGATTGATGAATACGACCATAAATCGATCAGTCCCTTCTTTTCTTTGCTCTAATTCTTCACTTCCCGTTAGCGAATGCGGCGCGCCAGGCCCATCTTATAGTAGTTCTAGGAGACTGTAGTGATGCATGCATCCTCCCTGGTGCAGCTCCACGAACGGCCCTCGCATCGCCACATCACAGGTTGTGTGACGGTGACCTATGATATACATTTTCAATGTGATCTTATTCGAATGCACTATTTAGACACTAGACACTTTAAATATTTGCGTGCATAGACCGTATAAGAAATATTTTTTGCATCCTTGTGAACAAAATATGAGCTATACACACATAAAAATATATGCAGGTCATCTAAACGTGACTTACACATACTCAATTTGAGCACAATCGAATGCACTGTTTGGATTCCATCGCACTTTCAAGAATTTCCTTCCAGGCCATAATATAAAAGAATTATCTTTTGCAGCCCTGTAGAAAAACTATAAGTCCTATACAAGCCAAAATTAATACCGGCTGTAAGATGGTAGTCTATAATATATTTTCCAGATTTGAGCTCAATCGAATACACCACTTAGATGCTAGCGCCCTTTTACGAATTTCTGTCTACAAGCTGTAATGCAGATGTATTCTTTTTTGGAGTCCTGTAAAAAAACTAAGAGTCATATACACACCAAAATCAATGCCGGTTGTTAGATGGTGGCCTATAATATATGTACAAAATTTGAGCTCAATCGAATGTGCTGTTTAGGAGCTATCGTGTTCACTCACATACACTCAAATACACACTAGAGATGAGACGGGCTCAGCCCGAGCCCGAAAGCCCCAGCCCGAGCCCGGGCCCGACTCGGGCTCGGGCTCTATAATTCACGATTGCGTTCGGGCTCGGGCTCGTGAAAAATTTCTCCTTTGTTGAACATACTCCTTGAAAAAGATTTTAAAAAGTGATTCATGGAATAAATAGACGTACTTATTTAAAAAAAAAATAGCGGCACGGGGAACTAGAAGGTGTGTGAAGCTTCAAAATTTATTGTACTCTATTAATGAAGTAGTTAATTTTATTTGTCTTTAGCTGAAATTTCGGGCTCGGGCGGGCTCGGGCTCCAACTTTAATAATATTGCTCGGGCTCGGGCGGGCTCGGGCTTCAAAAAATGAGCCCGAACTCATCTCTAATACACACTCACACCTACGTACAAACACACATCCCGTAAAAAAAGCATAAATGAATTCAGACGCATAACTACACCAAAATCTCAAAATCGATTTTTTTCATGGTTACTATACTTTCCTTACACGGCTACATGTTCGGAAAGTAATAAGAAAAAAAGCATAAACTTTTTTTTTTTTTTTTTTTTTTTGCTTCGGTATAGAAGAATAACTCGAAGACTGCTCAGTACTGAAAATGTGTAGTTAAAGTTCTCGGGCTGTACGGCATGTGATTGGCAAATTGTTCGACCGCCCTGTTGCTTTAACCCTTTAACGCGCAGTGTTCCCGCTCTGGGAACACCCAACTCTGACGTTTTGACTGTTGCCAGTCACGAAGCATAGATTTGATTTCTATAAAAATAGTTGCGGGTGACATAGCTCCTTTACTTTTTAAGCACTTCATTTCCCGTGAAAAAATTGTCACGATTATTTTTAACAGCACTGACATCTGCTGAAAAATGGAAGAAGGCGAGAACAGCTGGATAGATTGTCCAATGCTGAAAAAAGGGCAGCCGTTGCCCTCGCTCGACTTAACTACCAGCTGGCTGTGCCAGCTGCCGTCAAAAAAAGGGTCTCTAGATCTGTGGCACTCGATGAACGTTTCGATCGTCCGCCATCTTGCTGGTAGTTAAGTCGAGCGAGAGCAACGGCTGTCCTTTTTTCGGCATTGGGAAAGGGTTGCGCCTCAAAGGGTTAAATCGAGTGATGGGGACTGTTACACTTCTATAGCTTGGATCCATTGGAACAATCTACTCAAATGTTCTTCCATATCCATGATATCTTTATACAAAATTTCCTGTCATTTTCGCTCAAGGCGTCGAATCCTCTGAAGCCTGCCCCGTTTTAAATCATGGATATCGTGCTATATAACTCGATGAAAAATCACATGAAAATAGGGGGTCAGAAAGGGCAGAATTCTCCAGCGGTTATCAGAGTTCGAGCACGTAGTCCCAACACTGAGCAAACAAGGAACTTTGTCAAATTGAGATTAGCCTTCGGAACCACTGTGTGGGAAATTGCTATATTCATTCAGTTTCACAAGAAGTAAGATATAAGCATGTGTTTGCTACATTTGACAACTCTATTTTTTTTCTTTCTTTTTTAAGCTGGTGAATCATGCCTCAACCGTATTAAAGAGGCTGGAGAACTTTGTAAGATGACTGATTTTCGAGCGTAATTTGCTTCAGAATTTAAGATAAACGGATAAGATAAATAGTTAAAAAGATAACCAGCTGTGCTATGTGTTTCTTTCCCGATTTAAGTGTATCCCTGTGAAGGTGACAAAATTATTTCTAGTAGATTTTCTTCAATAATGGTAAGTACTTGATTGGTTTTTTACGGCAAATTCGTGTGCATTTTTATTCCATGTATGGTATTCTAAATCTAGAAATGGTAATTTATATCTTATTTCAAATATTATTTATAATTTTTAAGATATTTTAAAATAATTTATCTAGATGAATAATAGGTTCTTAGCATGTGTTCATAAAGGCTGATTTTTTTATTTTCTCCTGACAGAAAAGAAATTTGGTACCACTCTAAAAATAGCAGTTAAGATGTCCAGATATGTGAAAATGCTTGATTTTGAGCATAATTGACATTTAAAAAAGTCATTTGTAATATAGAGCAGGGTTTCTCAAACTTCTGTGGAATTTCCCAGCCTACTGCAAACCCCATAAGGAAAACCTAGATAAAGAAGAAATTTTTATTTTTTTAAATTACAGTCATGAAATATGATGATGTAAAATTATTGACGTATTCATGATATTACAGTCATGAAAAGTAATTTTTTATTATGATGCGTCAGCTTATTTTTGGTGGCAAAGTAATTCGATTTTAGGAGCAGTGTTTGTCAATTTCAATTTCCATTCTGACTCAGATTAACTCGATTTCTGTTTTGTGATTTTAGCATTGTCGAAAATTCACTCGCACATAAGTTGTCTCGTTGCTCTCGTGCCGAAAATTTTCTAGCACTTTTCCGGAAGAAGTTAACAAATGTTTATACTTCTTTGAGCGACCCGCGCACAGCCAGCTGTTGTCAAAAAAAGGGTCTCTAGTTCCGTGGCACGCGATGAACGTTTCGATCGTCCGCCATCTTGCTGGTAGTTAGGTTGAGCGATGGCAGCGGCTGCCCTTTTTTCAGCATTGGGAAAGGGTTGCGCTTCAAAGGGTTAAAAGAGGAATACAGTGAAACTTTTGTGAACGATCCCCTCCTCCAACGACCAAATTTTAAAGCATCGATTTTTTACCCTATCTACTTAATGTTAAAGGATCATAACCCTCTGTAAGCGACCGGACCCGGTTCCCAGTCCAAAAATTTTCTAGCACTTTTCCGGAAGAAGTTAACAAATGTTTATACTTTTTTTGAGCGACCACCTCACTTAACGGCCAATTTTTCGCGCAACGGAGAGTGGTCACTCCCGAGAAGTTTCAGAGTAGCATCAGAGTAGCCCGAGAAGCATCATTGTACATTCAATGATGCTTCATCTACCTACAGAAAGTTTAACCCAAAACTTTTTTTTTGCGAGGGAGGGAGGGGGGGAGGCATGAATTTTGTCTTGTGCTGCATATGCACTGGAAAGGAAAAACAGTTTGTCGCCATAAATTAAATCTTGTCGTAAACCCCCTAAGATCAGCTGGCGATTGACGAACCCCTCTGAGTAAATGCACCCCACTTTGAGAAAACCTTGGACAAAGCATTTCGTTAATCAGTTTGTTTTTTCTGTATGTTTAATAGAAGCTTAGAAATATATGATGGTGTCTGCATAAAGTAAGGTTTAATGTACGTTTGCAGTTTTCGTATAATGCGAAAACACTTTTTCACATGCCACAAGGCAAATATGGCCAACCTCCGGCCCGCGGGCTGGATGTGGTCCACCTCTGCTTTTGATCCGGCCCGCGAAAATATCAAAAGCCCATATAAATCCATGTAAACCATTCAAAATTCCTTATGAATCCCAATTATACGGGTCCCACCATAGCCAAGTAGATTAGATACTCAAAATGGTAGAAGGCTGAGGTGTGAAGGTCCAGTGTTCTGGCTTGGCCTATCTCACGGGTGTCGATCAAAAGGTGAATAGTCATGGTCAGTTTCCCCCAGATGTAACGTGAACACGTTAGAACCTCTTAAAAATTCCTCCTACCTGCCCTTGGCAGATAGCCCTTGAGTAGCTTTGCCATAACACCACAGAAACATCCAATTATACGGCCCGTGACTTCGCTAACATCCTAAAATTTTGCCTGCTACTTTCCAAAGGTTGCCCATACCGGTTAAAATCTTAAAAGACTTGTTTAAATGATTAAATGAAACGAGAGTGTTTTCTCTTTTTTGAGAAATCATTGAGAAAAAAAATTCTTCATACTAGTGAGGAAGCGGTTTTCTCTTTGCGGCCTTTTAGAATTTTGTTAAAGCATTTTTTCTGATTTTAGCTTCTTTGCTAAGAATTTTTGCACTCAACTTAAATCCACATCAAAAGTGTGAAAATTTTAAGATAAAATCCATTTTTCTCATAAATGATTTTTTTTATCAATGAAACTTACTTAAAATAATTACAAATAATTATTGATGATGGTCACCATTTAAGAAACTTTGTTATATATGTTGTTAGGGAACAACCTGTAAATATGTTATACTGGATTTTTTTTTTAACTACAGCTTGTAAATTAAGTATTATGGTGAAATTAAGCTAAAATAAAAAAAAACACCTTTAAACTCCAAAATAAAACTTTATTCTAAAATTTTTGACTATCATTACTTTAAAAGTTTATGTAATTCTCTAGATATGCATGTATTTTATTTTGGTATTTACATTATTGAATAAAAAAAGCTCGTAATTTATGTAGAATTTTCAATTTGCTTTAAGTTTCTCTCCATTTAAAATGCTTTTAAATCAAAGATTTGTTTTAAATTTTGCTAATTCACAACTAATGTTTATTAAAAGCAATTAAAGAGTTGTTTTAACACATAAATATTCTATTCTTGTAAAAAAGGGCTCAGCACGTGTTTGGATACCTTGAAGTAGTTTTGGATTACTGTAAAATGTTTTTAACTTTTCTGAATATTTATAAATTTAGCTTTGAAAGATTTTATTTTAAGACCATATTAATAATCAATCGCATTGGGGGGGGGCGGCGGTTGTATTTAATATTTTTTTCTGGTGTTAGAAAAAAGGAAAAGTAGTTCTGAAAAGGTTATTTTAGAATTAGAATTTCTTATGGAGTATGCAAAATGAAATGATATTTTGAGCTCTAATGACTCAGATAATATTTACACCTGGTTAAAACCTATATATTTCTGTACTTAAATTTAATTCCTTTTATGAGATCACTTACATATTTAGTTTACAACTAACTTTGAACTTTGTTATACAAAATGTTTTATTTTAATTCAGTAACTTGCTTTCTAAGTCTTGTTTTAAGTATTCATTTCTGTATGATGCAAATTTTCCAACTTCACCATGTTTGTAACGAAATTAGAGGTTTTAGATTTATTTATTTATTTCTTGTTTTTGTGATTCAAAAATTTCAAGGATAACATATGGTTGTTTTCCCCAACTTCTGAATTAACATGATGAAAGTGTGAAAGTATTGCACAGAATGATTCATTTTTTGCCTTCTTTAACTGCACTATACTCATAAACCAAGAAAAATACATTATAGTAACAACAGTACTTTGTTGCAAAACAGACAAACCACTTTTCAGATGGTTCTTAACTAAATCGTTTTACTTTTTTTAACTTAAGCGTATTTTAGAGCTCTTTTATACACTGAATTCAGCATTATTAATTGAAATCAATTATTAAATTTTCAAAAAATAGTTTACTTTCAGAGCAAAGTTTTCAAAATTACTTTTAACCTAACTAAAATTTAATAAAAGACGCTTACAGATTAAATAAAAAAATAAATTAAAAAAAAAGAAACATGCAGTAAGTTTTCTAATTGAAGTAAATAGGAAACTATAAATGTTTTGTTCTTCCTATTTTTTTGTAATTTATTCATTTATTCTGTATCTCTGTACTCGAATTAAATGAGTTATAGTCCATTTAAATTGTGTGTATATATATACACACACACAATTAAAACGGACTATTGCTCATTTAGTTAGAGTACAGATAGTAATGAAATGCAATTGATAGATTTTTCAAAAATAACTTCATGTTTTAACAGAACATTCCGCAGAAATTTTGAAATTATTGCATTAATGAACTATATTTTAAAAAAAACTAAATAAACATGTATTTAGAGCAATATAAACTAAAAAGTAAAATTATTTTATTTTATTTTTATGTGTTTATTTATTTTTTTGTTGCTGTAAGAGAACTATTCATGCTATACGCCCCATTTTCGATAATACAGTGGGCCCGACCATTGGCCGAGTGCCTATCGCTTTCAACTGGGAGACGGAAATTGCCTGGTTCAAACCCAGGTTGCGTGTAATTATACAATATCGCGTACCTCAACCTAGCCGTTCGTAGTTTTTCGTGGTTTTTCTCCGAAACTTAGTGTAAATATAGGTTAGGGCCCCTTAAAAAGACCCCACACACGGAGGGCACCCCCCCCCGCTCCCTCGGTCTAGATCTTTCGTGTATATAATCGGCTGTATTCTCACAAGTGAAATCCATATTACAGTATTGACGTTTATTCTATGTCTGCAAAATTTAAAGTTAATTGAATATTTGCAAGTAGGTTAAAATTCAGTTACAAGATTCCCTACATTCGTATATAGAGTGATTCGAAATTAGTTTTACAAACTTTTAGGAGGTTTAAGATACACCAAGGAGGTTCACGATCTCATAGTAATGAGGAGTCGGAAGCGTGTTCTTCATGAACCAGTTGATAATCACTTTGGAAGAAGTGTTGAAGTGTGCATCTAATTTCTTAATCGAGTTTCATAATCAATGGGTTTTCCTCCGACAATTTTATCAACGTAATGAAAGAAAAAATTCTGAATTAAAATTTTTTTATCACGTGCAATTGGGGAAAGATGGTTTAGTTGTTGAAGAACCACGGTCAGAAAGTTTACTATTACTTGGACACTTCCTCCATAGGCATTGTTAACAGGTACATGAAGGCGACGTTTCCGACCCCGCTTTTCTCTGTGATTCTGAACCTTGTGGTGTATCCTACCTTTCCAAAAGTTTATAAAACTAATTTCCAATCACCCTCTAAGTCCCGCAGTGGTCTGGGCGCTAAACTCCGTCCCCATTAGAACACGGCAAGTGAAGCAGCATTCGGCTTGGCCAGTGCTTGGGCGGTTCAACTTCCTCTCAGCTCGACAACTGTGGGACCGTGTGCGCTAATGGGAGCTGGTGCACGTAAAATTCGTCCTGTCTCCAATGTCCTCCAAGTTGTTAAACGATACTTCTGGAGGTGCCGATTTCAGGGGGTTGGTCCCCTTCTCTGGAATTGGTTAAAAATTACGGGGCCACGGGCTAAATAGCACTTCCTTCCACTGGGGCCCTAAATATGGAAGGCGCACCCCCTCTGCTTATTGCCACTCATCGGGGAGATCTGCCACCGCCGTTTGCGGTTGTCAGGGTGCATCAGAATCAACACGTACAGGTGAAAGCTATGAAAGCGCGTTAAAAAAATATTACATATCTCATAACGTAAAAGTTTATTCATTTCACCTTACAAAATAATTGAAACACTTCTTTAAAAGAAGCACTCCCCAGATAAAACTCTACTGTATCCAATTTATGGGAAACCAATCTTCGGGAAACCTAATCTCTGACCGTGAAAATATAATGTCTCACGGCAAGAGAAGAGATAGCCGAAGCAGCTCCCAGAACACAAATCTTCCTGGCATCTAGCAGCACTCGATGTGAACATTTTTATTCATATCATGAATTAGATATTGTATAATTTTATTATCTAATTTGTGTGGTATCGCATTTCTTTCTCCAGAAAAGGCGTTTCTGAGCTTGCCATTCTAAAGTTACCGAGAGGATTGTCTCCGTAGCGTTAGTAAGTGTTTTATATTTTCTTTCAATTTATCTGCAATAGGACTTCAGTTATCCGAGGCCCGCTTATCTGGTATTCCGTTTTAACCGAGGTGCTAAACTCAACCGAGACACCACCTCGATTAATGCGAAATAAGTTAAAATACAAACAAGAAAAAATAGTAACACATTATAACAAATCATTGTTATGATGTCATTGCTAATTCAATTACTTAAACTAATTTGATTTTTAATTACGAGTGTGTTTAAAAGTATGTATTTACAAAAAGTTATGCAATTTTATTGAAATATGTATTATTAAACATATTTTATAATGTTAATTTGTGAAAAAGTGCATAATACAGTAATATAACAAATTATTGAGATTAATGATTCTCCGTATTATCCTAAGTATGCACATCTTGACGACCTCTGATAATCGGGGCTCTACTGTATTTGTAATTGTTTTTCTACAGATTCGTAAAACGTCGGAAACATATGATTGTTTATTTTCTTTTTTATTATTGTTATTACTTAAGGTGTAAATAGTTGATATCATATTCATATTTTATAACGTTAATTTCTCAAAAAGTACATAATACAATGCTGTAACAAAATATTGAGATTAATGATTCTCCATATTATCTTAAGTATGCAGATCTTGACGACCCCTGATAATCGGGGCTCTAATGTATCTGTAATTGTTTTATCTGCAGATTCGTAAAACGTCTGAAACATATGACTGTTTATTTTATTTTTTATTAATCTTATTACTTAAGATGTAAATAGTTGAAATAACCATTTTTCGCACAAGAAAAGTGTTTCGTTCATACAACTAAAGTTTTATGTATGCCGTTTAACTGTATATCCAGCCGAAGTGTGAAGGTCCCGCATTCGGGTCCCATCGCGCGGCTCTCGGACTATCGGTCTGGAGTTTTTGTAGGTTTTCTCCACATGTAACATGAATACGCGTTAGAACCCCCTTAGAAAGTCCTCCTACCAAAGCACCCACCATCCTTGGCAGATCGCCCTAGCGTAGCGTTGCCATAATCATACAAACAAACTGTATAGTTTTTACGTATCTGCATGAAATTTCAAATTGATTGGTTTAACCCTTAATTGCATGAATTTGAAACGCGTTCGCTGCTGATAATGTGATATTCACGAGTGTAACCTAAATTTCCTACGTCAATTTTGTGAATAAATACTTAATCTTTCCAAAAACGCGCAATTGGAAAGAAAGATGATATTTTTATTATTCACAGCATGAATCATTTATTATCAAAAGCCGTATTTCATATGTAAGTTCGACTTAAGAAATTTGGCTCGTACTCTAATCCGGCAGTGAACGTGTTTTAAGCATACGATGTAAATATTCATCGCTGTTCAATTAAGGGTTAAAGGGTATCGGAGACCCTTTAAAAATTGTAAAAAAGGATGAAAAATTGAAAAAAAAATGAAAAAGGAAGGGAATATACAATACCCGCCGCTTAATAAATCACATTCGTTTCGAGCTAAATTGATTTTATTAAGCGGCTGATTTTTATATGCGACAGGTGACATATCCCTATTTCAATCCAAAGAGGGATGTGTCACCTGTTGCCACCTCTCAAACTCGAAGATAGCAACAGTTTCAAATTCTTTCTTTTTCGTTTGGTGGTGCGGCCGCTATTTAAACAAGTTGCTAGGACAATTGATGGGTGGATGTGTGTTTGTTGCAACTGTGGTTGCAATATTCCATCCGTGAAGGTTTTGGTAGAGCGAGATAATGTATTGCTCTGCCCCCCCCCCCGTCGTTCACTCTTTGTAATCTTACACAGTACAACTTCTAAAGAAACATTCCAAATATTTTGGAATCTCTAACACAATTGAAGTATTTAAAAAGCTCTTAAAAAATTGTAAGATTTCTGAAAAGATTAACCTGTACAGACGCACAACCATTGCAGTAAAACTTAAAGTCAGTAAATAGAATTTTATAAATAGTTTGTTTAAAGATAATTAAAAACAATTGTGTGCACATATTAGTTACAGGCATCCTCATCTTTTTATTATGTACGGTAATTAGGGATGAAATTAGAAATATTGTGCATTTTTTTCAACCGTCTCATTTTTGTAGTTTCTTGCCTTTTAAATTGTGCTAATTTTCCTATTTTTAGATAATTTGGATGACTGTAAAATTTTATTTTTAACTTGTGAAAAAAAGTCATATTTATGATATTACCCTGCAGTTAGGTTTTGTAGAAGATCAGATACCATGGAAGAGCATTTGACCGACAAGCAAAGAGAGATTCTGAAGCAGGTGAATATATATATTTTTTTTAAATACTATATCCAATCACATTTCTATTAGTACTCTCAACTGAATTATTTATTTGCATTAAACACTTAACTGTCAAAATTTTTGAAACATTATTATTCTTTCGTATTTTGTAACTTATTTATCTTATCCTAGGCTTAAAATTATGTGAAACATACAGTTCTCGGAATCATATATATGTTTTTTTCTACAATTGAAAAAAAGAAAAAACTGGACATTTTAAGCAGATCTATTTATAAGGTGCTATTGATAATTCATATATCTTTGGCATTTTATTTAATAAAAAAATTGAAATACTGTTAGGAAAAAAAACTTTATTTTTGTGAATAAAGTAAATATATTTAAGATAAATCTAAGATCCTTATACAATCAACTATCGAAAGTTTTAAAGAAGTACGATTCCTCCTATATATTAAAAAGTAAAATTGACATAAAAAGTTTTCATAGTTCTTGTTGATAAATACTGACTGTTTAATTTTCATAGAATGTTAAAATATTGTTCATTTTTTGTTTTTTTAATTTAACGTTTCTTTCTACAGTTTAGAATAAACTTAGAAGATGTTCTTACACCAACACATACTGACATTGAATTGCTAAAGTGGCTCAGAGGTAAATAAAAGACTCATTCTGTTACTTAACATTTTCGACAGACACAAGCAAACGTTTAGCATAAAAACAGAACAGAAACAGAACTGGAACAGAAATTGTCTTTTAATGTTCAATATTGTTTCTACGCGATACACCTATTTTTCTATTCGGACTGTGCTGAATTTACTCACAAATGTATGTAAATTAAAAATTTTGTCTTAATTTAATGAATTTTTCTTCCTTAGTCAAAAATATTAATCAAGGAAATATTTGTATGTCGTATACCACAGGAATGATTCCGTTACAGCGACAGACATAAACAAAAAGAACGTTGTTACACTGATGCGGTTCAAATCGTTTAGTTTTTAAGAAGTACCAAAAATTGGTTCCGAACCATATTTATCCAAAAAAAAAAAAAAGAAGAAGAAGAAGAAGGCTTCAAATTTTAGTTCTAGACATAGTTGACGAGCTACATTAGATCTTTTCAGTGTGTCCTATTGATTGAAAATAACACAGATATAATAACTTTGCAAGCGGGCACAGGAAAGTAAAACACTTCAAACATCTCTATGAATTTTGAAACACTCGATACAATGCAAAGTCCTACTTTTTATGTAAAATGTACTTGCTTAGTATTAATATAGTATCTAACAACTTTAATGTAAAGTTTTGAAAGTTGCCCTCCCCTTTTTGTGTCTCTTAAGATACTGTTGCGGAATTACTCTGCTACTCCTGGGGTTCGTCGTTCTAAAGTCCAGTTGGTGTAAAAAAAGTTCAAGTAAAAAGGCACTTGTCAGGATAGAACACAAACTTTATTGCTTCTAGAACTTCGTAGAGCAATCAGCTGTACACAATACACAAGCACAATCTAGCAGTAACGTGCTTTTAACAGTCCGCTTAGATCAGAAGCTCTCACAAATGCTGTATTCCTCACACAAAATAAGTCACTTTCACAGGCAAAAATTCAGTGAAAATATACGAGAAATAACACTAACAGTCTCTCAAGACTCAGCGATGAAGAATTTACACACAGCACTTTGAAAACAGCTTCGTAAAGCAAGCTAAAACACAGCTTCTAAAGCACTATCAATTCACAAGCGTACTGAGAGCTCTTCACACATCGAGCGTTCAACTCGCACTGACTGACTTCGGGGCGGTGCCCGCTTCTATAAATAGCCGACGCAGGAGGTACAAGAGGTTTCCAGAAAAGTCAATTTCTCGAGGGTTCTACATAAAGCGTGAATTTTGATTACGTCATAGAAGAGAAATGTTAGGTTATTATGCGTTTTTAATGCAGGAAAAACAACTTCCAGGCCCCATTGGGAAAATCGCGCCAAATGACCAAAAAGTCGCCAAGCGTGGCGACTTTTGGCGAAATATCGCCAAATTTGGCGCCAAAAATAAGTCCTCAAAAGTGAAGAGATCTAAACTCTAGGACTAATATTTCTCTAGTTTTCTAGAAATCCCATATATTTGAATGGGAAACCGAAACCTCCGTATCTCCGGTTCTAATTGGCCGATTTTGATGCAACAAAAAGCAAAATTTATCTATTTGAAGCGTAGAATGCGAATTTTAAACCATTTTAAGCCCCAGAGCAGCGGGTTGCCCCGAAAATTCGTAACATTGCCCCCTTCCCAAGGACTGCACGTCCCGGGCAGTACAATCCCCAGTTAGGAGGTAACACAAATATCTACAGTGTCCAACCTTTAACCAAATCTTAACAACATAATTTTCAGCAAATAATCAGCAAATGCACTCTAATTAATAAATAATAGATATAATGAACAATTACACTAATAAGCAATAAATGTAATAAACAAATACACATTAATAAAAACTAATATTTTACAAATATGTACACTAAACATGGCGTAAGTAGTGAGAGAAAGAGAGTTGAAGAAAGAGGAAGAGAAGAGAAAGACAGGAAAGGAATGAGAGATGAAAGAGAAGAGGAATTACGCCATAGTGACCATGGTCTGAGCTAATTACAACCGCGGTAGATGGCTAGCCGATCCTAATGTACAACTCTTGGCTTCGAGTTTGGTGACTTACGAATCCGTACGATGACGTCATTCAGCCGGTTTAGGACTGTGTAAGGACCGTCCCACGGCGATTGCAGCTTCGGAGACAGGCCTTTCCGTCGAGTAGGATTCCATAGCCAAACTTTGTCACCTGCGTTGAACTCGTGTCCCGTAACCTTCGTGTCGTAGCGAGTCTTCATCTTTTCAGTGTTCAGGTTGATCCGCTCCCGAGCAAAATGATGTACATCTTCAAACCGTGCCCGAAGGTTTTCCACGTACTCCTCTGGCGATGAAGGCGCATCTGGAGGGCGGCCGAACACTAGATCGGCGGGAAGACGAAGATCTCTGCCGAACAGCATCTGGGAAGGTGTGAAGCCGGTAGTCTCATGGACGGCGCTCCTATAGGCCAGCAGGAAGAGGGGGAGTTTCTTGTCCCAGTCCTCTTGATTCCTAGATACTAGAAGCGAGAGGTTGTTTAAAATTGTGCGATTGAACCTCTCCACTATGCCGTCGGATTGTGGGTGTAAAGGCGTAGTCTGGGTTTTGTCCATTCCGAGAAGTTGGCATAGCCCTTTAAAGACTGCAGAGGTAAAGTTCGTTCCTTGGTCGGAATGAAGTTGCAGAGGGGTTCCATATCTGGAAATCCATTCTTGCACCAGTACCTCTGCTACGGTCGTAGCTTCTTGATCGGGAATAGGAAACGCTTCGGGCCATTTAGAAATGTAGTCAATGACAACTAGGATGTATTTGTTGCCATCCGAAGTTCGCGGAAGAGGTCCCAGGATGTCGAGGGCAATCCTCTCAAAAGGCGCTCCTACATTATAACGATGTAGTCTTCCACGGCTTCGTTTCCTCGGGCCTTTACGGGCGGCACAGGCGTCACAAGCTTGACACCACTTTTCGACGTCGCCTCGAGCCCTAACCCAGTAGAAGCGCTCGCGAACTTTCTGCAGGGTCTTCATTACGCCAAAATGGCCTCCAGTTAAGCCATTATGAAGTTCTTCTAGAACCTTCGGAATCCTCGAACGAGGGAGTACTAACTGCCATCGGAGCATCTTGCCGTCATCCGACTCCCATTTACGATACAGGACTCCATTCCTCAGGCGAAGCGAATCCCATAAAGCCCAGTACTGTTTTGTTGCCGGACTACAAGATGATATTTCTTGCCAGCTGGGCTTATTGCCGGACTTTTCCATAAACTCCACAATAGGTTTGATGTCGCTATCTGCTAATTGGTCCGCCCGAACATTTTCATCACTCCAGGGATCTTGAGATGGTGCCGATGTTGTAACTTGGCGGACAACGGGATGTTTCAGATCGTAATTTTTCTCTGCCCTGGAGCAATAGCGACAACTGTCTATGCAGGGCCTTCTCGACAAAGCATCTGCATTTCCATGAGATGACCCTTTCCGATGACGTATCTCGATGCCATATTCTTGTAATCGCTGTATCCACCTGGCTATTTGGCCCTCCGGATTCTTGAAATTTAGAAGCCAGGTTAAAGAGGCATGGTCCGTTCGGAGCAGGAACTTTCGGCCGTACAGGTAATGATGGAAGTGCTCCACGGCCTTAATGATAGCAAGGAGTTCCTTTCTCGTAACACAATAGTTACGTTCTGCCTTTGAAAGGCATTTGCTCCAGTAAGCAATGACGTGTTCTTGGCCATCTATCTCCTGGGACAAAACTTCTCTGACACTCTCCTTACTTGCGTCTGTGTCCAGGATAAATGGCTTGTCAGGGTGAGGATACGACAAGATCGGCGAAGATGTTAAAGCCGTCTTCAGTTCGTTGAATGCGTCCTCACATTCCTCAGTCCATAGAAATTTCTGTCCAGTCTCGGTCAATTTGTGAAGAGGTCTTGCAATTTGAGAAAAGCCCTTCACGAATTTTCGATAGTAAGTACACAGACCGAGAAAACTTCTTAAGTCGTGGATATTCTCGGGACGACTCCAGTTCTGGACTGCGGACGTCTTTTCGGGATCGGTTCGGACTCCGTGGGCGGATATTATGTGCCCGAGGTAACGTACTTCCCGACGGAACAAGTTGCACTTCGACGGACTTAGTTTCAAGTTTGCTTCTTTTAATTTCTGCAGTACCTTTCGAATGTTCTCGAGATGCTCTTCGAAAGTCCTTCCGACGATGATGATATCGTCCAAATAAACGAGACATGCTTCGAAGGAAAGTCCTCTCAACACTGTCTCCATTAGACGCTCGAATGTAGCCGGTGCGTTGCAGAGTCCAAAAGGCATAACTTTGAACTGCCACAATCCTTGTCCCGTGGTGAACGCAGTCTTTTCACGGTCATCGGGATGGATTTCTACTTGCCAGTAGCCACTCTTGAGATCCAGAGTGGAGAACCATTCGTTTCCCGATAAAGTGTCCAATGTGTCGTCTATCCTGGGAAGAGGGTAGCTGTCTTTCTTGGTAATGTCATTCAGACGTCTATAGTCAACGCAGAACCGGGTGGAACCATCCTTCTTACGGACCAAAACAATTGGCGAGGCCCAGGGACTAGTCGACGGCTCGATGACGTCATCACGCTGCATCTCCTCTAAAAGTCTGCTCACCTCTTCTTGCTTAGCAAACGGCAGCCGCCTAGGATGTTGCTTGATGGGAGAATGGCTGCCTGTATCTATCCTATGTTGAGTTAAGCTCGTACGGCCAAAGTCACCCGAAGTTCGGGAGAAGAGGTCTTCAAATTCAGCTATTACTTTCTCTGCAGCGCTTCTCTGTTCTGCCGTTAACTCCACGTCTTGTAATAATTCCTTCGTCAGGCACTCGGAAGATTTAGCTGTCGTTTGGTTGATGTTCTTATTAATGCAGGTAACAGGAGTGCATGTCGCCAACACTTCATTTTTCTTTATCACCTTCGACTTGTCCATCACATTTACTACTCTAACTGGAATTTCTGTTCTCGACAAGTCCACAAGTGTTGCTCCTACAAGTACTCCTCTGACGGAATCACTATTGTTTGGGTGTTCGATTAATCCAAAGCGGAATTTATTGTTTTCTTTTACTGTTCCAGAAATTATTGAATCAGTTCTTGGAGGTAGAGTGATATCAGTCTGGGCTATTATTTGCTGAACAGGTAAAATAGTTTCATTTTTAATATCGAACGCAGCTATTTCTTCTGAGTCTGAACGAAGCTCATTATTCTTAAAGTCCAAGTTAAATTTGTGCGATTTTAAAAAGTCGAGTCCGAGAATAAAAGAGTCTGTAATATTGGCGACATATACCACATGGTCGTATCTGGCATTTCCAAACGTGATTTCTACTTGCGCTTTTCCGCCCACTTCGATCTTGTCACCTGTCACAGTCTGGAGGGTCAGCGAGTGCGGAGTCCAGATAATCTTCAAGTTCAATTTCTTGGCCAGATCCGTCCTTATGATGGTTACGTTCGCTCCAGTATCAATCACCATGTGGCATGGGGAACCATTAACATATCCCAGTACGAAGAGTCCATTACTGCCACCATTCACTGATGAAATCTGCAAGACTTTTAGGTGGGGCTTTTGACTATATGGCAACCTCCGCCCCGCGAGATGGCCACCTCCTAGTTTCCCTCTTTCATGTTCTTAGATTTCTCTTGCTGGTCATAAGACTTTCGACCACAATGCTTTTGTACATGGCCTTCAACGCCACACTTCCAGCATTTCACTTTCTTTCGGCCATCTCTCGTTCTATCGGATCTTAATTTTCGTTCTATGAGATCTTCAATTCTCTTCAACCTGTTCTCGACGCTCTCTGTGTCTTTGTCAGCTGCCTCTTGGACCGTGACAGCTCTAACAGCATGCCGATCTTTCCTGACGGCTCGCTGAGCCGCTTCTAGCTTCATTGCGAAGACGAGAGCAGATTTCAAATCCTGATAATCCTCCAACATGAGTGCCTTTTGGGTTTCTGGATCACGGATGGCTTCAATAAAATGACGCACCGCCATTTCTTCTCGGACATTATCAAGGTGGTCCATGTAGGCTAGATGACACAGCCTATCTATGTCCGAAGCCAGCTCTTGAAGGGTCTCGCCAGATCTCTGCATCCTTGACTTAAGTTGGATTCTACTATATTCTTTCTGGCACTTCTCTCCGAATTTCATCTCCAAGGCACTGGCAAGGGCGTCAAAATCTCCTATCTTCGTCGCTCCGATAGTTTGCAATACATTAATTGCATCTCCGCTAAGGGAAGCGGCCAGTTGATTAGCTTTCTCGGACTCGCTCCAACCATTGGCTCTGGCGACGATCGAAAATTGGGTCTTGTAAGCTTCCCAGGGAGTCTTTCCGTCATAGGCAGTAAGTTTCACTGCTGGGCGGTGTGAAGATAACCTGATGTTTTCGGGTAACTTTCCCAGCTTTACGAGAGAGTCCAATTTTTCTTCAATTTTAGCTTCACATTCTTCATGTATTTTCGAAACTATATTTTCTTTCCAGTCTAGTTTCTCCTCAATTTTATTCTTAAATTCTTCCCGCATTCTGCAAATATCTTGCTGCAATTCTTTAACATTTTCTTCTATTTTTCCTTCAATTCTTTGTTCATATTTCGTTTGAGTTTCTTCTATGAGCGACATTCTTTTCTCCATTATCTCTTGATTTTCCTGCACACTCTTTTCGAATTTCTCTAATTTTCCCAAAGCAGTCTCCATTTTCTCCAATCCCAATTTCATTCCTTCTTGTCCGGCTTCAATTTTCTTTTTTAAATCGGTCTGTCCTGCTTCAATTTTCTTCTCTAAATCCGCCTTCATCTGTTCTTGTCCAGCTTTCATCTCTTTTTTTATCTCATCTTGACCGAATTTCATCTCGTCTTGTCCGGATTTCATTTCCTGCATCATATTCATCAGCTTTTGAAGTTGTTCTTCCATTTTTTTTGTCTAGTCAAAACCATAAACTGGAAAATTAAAGTCTTTCTTTAGAACCCCGATTCTGACACCAAATGTTGCGGAATTACTCTGCTACTCCTGGGGTTCGTCGTTCTAAAGTCCAGTTGGTGTAAAAAAAGTTCAAGTAAAAAGGCACTTGTCAGGATGGAACACAAACTTATTGCTTCTAGAACTTCGTAGAGCAATCAGCTGTACACAATACACAAGCACAATCTAGCAGTAACGTGCTTTTAACAGTCCGCTTAGATCAGAAGCTCTCACAAATGCTGTATTCCTCACACAAAATAAGTCACTTTCACAGGCAAAAATTCAGTGAAAATATACGAGAAATAACACTAACAGTCTCTCAAGACTCAGCGATGAAGAATTTACACACAGCACTTTGAAAACAGCTTCGTAAAGCAAGCTAAAACACAGCTTCTATAGCACTATCAATTCACAAGCGTACTGAGAGCTCTTCACACATCGAGCGTTCAACTCGCACTGACTGACTTCGGGGCGGTGCCCGCTTCTATAAATAGCCGACGCAGGAGGTACAAGAGGTTTCCAGAAAAGTCAATTTCTCGAGGGTTCTACATAAAGCGTGAATTTTGATTACGTCATAGAAGAGAAATGTTAGGTTATTATGCGTTTTTAATGCAGGAAAAACAACTTCCAGGCCCCATTGGGAAAATCGCGCCAAATGACCAAAAAGTCGCCAAGCTTGGCGACTTTTGACGAAATATCGCCAAATTTGGCGCCAAAAATAAGTCCTCAAAAGTGAAGAGATCTAAACTCTAGGACTAATATTTCTCGAGTTTTCTAGAAATCCCATATATTTGAATGGGAAACCGAAACCTCCGTATCTCCGGTTCTAATTGGCCGATTTTGATGCAACAAAAAGCAAAATTTATCTATTTGAAGCGTAGAATGCGAATTTTAAACCATTTTAAGCCCCAGAGCAGCGGGTTACCCCGAAAATTCGTAACAATACTATATAGAAATACACACATATTTAGAAGGGAAATTAATTGTTCTGAGTTAAGTCCTTGATAAGAATGTATGTTATATATTTTAACAAAATAATAACAATGAAATTTCTTTGGGTGAAACTACATTTTACACCTGCTTCTTCTCGACCCTACAAAGAAAGTAGAAAGACAATCGTTGTTCTCTCTTTTATACCGAAGTCACGTTATTTTGTGTAATTTGACTGACAGTAGTGGAGGCCACGCAGAACAAAGCACGGTTTCCAGTTCATTGGTGATAAATGACAATTACGAATTACACTGTGACAGATGGGCTCGACAGTCGAAGGGAATTATGGAACCATCCACTGGGAGGAAAACTGTTCCTGCCCAGAAACCTTTGAACCCCAAAAATAGCGTGATCTCTAGTTCAGAAGTCCCATATTTATTTCCGTTCTACCTGTATTCAAGTTATGTGCAAAGATACACGGGAAAGGAGGCTTGATTTCAAAATGCTTGGCTACAGCAGAGGATTTAGCAGGGGAAGACCCAGTCCTTGAAGCAATGACGGGTACAGAACGGAAACTTCTGCTGCGTGTCTTTGTAGCGTAGGATTGGTTGGTATCATAAAGGGCCATTGGTAGGCAATCATAAAGGGTCACTCCATGCTTATGCAGAAAATACACAGTTTGCTGGACTAAATCCTAAACCTGAAGAAGAAATATTTCATGCTGTGGTTCCCAGCGCATGTTGGTACTGGCGAAAATGAGGCCGCTACTCTTTGGCAAAGGAAGCGAGCAATGTCAAAAGAATTACTCCCTCAGGTCACTCTTAGTGATATTAATACTAAGAGTGTTGCAAAACATCCATTCCCTGAAAGAACCACAAAAGGTAGATACCAAATCTGCGAATTAAACACAGACAGAACCATCGCAAAGACCTTAACCGTTTGACTGCTATGCAGCGCTATTGCGCTTTTGGAATGTACACCCTCCAAAGGAAGCATTCGAGCAAGAGAGAAATTTCCTACGTTGGTTTCGTATATTAAAAATTATTTATAGTAGAATATGAATTAGGCTATGCATAAATATGACATTCCATATTTCTATTAAGTTGTGCGTTTTTCAAAAACTCAATTATTTTTTGCAAATCTAAAATAAGAAATTTCTCTCTTGCTTGAATTCTTTTATTGGAGGGTGTGTGAGGATTTTGATGGATAGCAGTCAAACGGTTACCTAGACTCAGATCGAAGCATCATAGAGGAATGAAAATCCAGAGAGATAGCACCAGAACTTACCATACATGCAAGAACTGTCCTGACATTGAGCGGAATCCAGAACATATTTTTGCTTGTCCTGCCATTCTGGCCAAATTACAATCAATCCCCACGTGACCTTTATGGGGATAACTGGCTCAATATCGCCAAGACTGTGTGGACCACTTTTGGTCCACTTTAGGTCTTATTGCGGACACGAACACAACAACAACATAGTTGGTTGGTTGAAGTTTATTTTCGCACGATCCAAATAGGATATACTGCGTCAGACGATGTGTAAAATAGCTAAGCTACGTTAAAAAGTACACGATAAAGCATAAAAGCAAGTAAAAGCTAAAAACTATCAATATTAAAGGGAACAAAGGCATAGCGGAAAGATTTAAAAAAGAGATAAAAGCAGGAACAAGGTCATGCCTGGATGAGGATCCCCATCCAGACACCGGGCAAAATGAGGTGAACACCTCACAATGAAAACAGAAGATTAATACGTTGAAAGAAATGAAACAAGTTATTGTGGCGTAGAAAGGCGATCAGATTAAATATTCATTACGACGAGGTAGTACATCTGAAAAATACAGCAAACTGCCCTATAGCACGGTAAATGCGTTCCATATTATATAATTCCTTGTTGCACGAGTAACTTAGATCAGGGCTTCTTGAATTTAGTCCAAGAACCTCTCCTTCCCCCTTGAATAATATTATTTTTGTGGACCTCAACCCAACCCTAGCCGTTTTACGTTGTTGAGACATAATTTCTGGGCTAATAATCTCATTGGCACGACATTTTAATATATATTGGTAAAAATATATTGCTGGTTTTTTGTATAAGTGATTTTTCTTATTTAAAAAGATGATTATTTTTATTGGGAGAGTAAAAAACACAAATTTAATAAAACTGGTAGCAAGAAGAATTTTAAAAACTACAAATTAAAATACATTCAATTCACACAAGCATTTCTTGGTAAAATGTTATCAAAATCGATCTCATTATAATGCTTTCTGTAAATAGTTTTTACTTAATGCAGTGGGTGCAGGTATTTTATTGAAACCTGAATCATAATTGGAATGGTATTCTGAGGTCCGCGCTTCTATAAATTAAATGTTGTTTCTATATGCTGATTTCCTGTATAACATAGCATAAATATATTGAACAGAATGAAATTAAATATTGCAGTGATTTATTCGAAATATTTTTACAGTATAAGCTTGTTTGCAACCATTTTTTTATAATTTCACGGATCCCCAGAGGTTTGCGGACCACAGCTTAAGAATCCCTGACGTAGATTGCGCAAATGCATGAGCCACATCATCAACAGCCTCAATGTTAAAACAGTAAAATAGAAACATTTGTCTCATTATTTTACTGTGTTATACGAGCATTCTTTTAGAGTATTAAACTAGCATGGTCATAAGTTTTTCACCGTGTTATACGAATCCATCTTATATGAACCCGTGTTATATAGTAATTGAGGTCTACTGCACTGCCCATTAAGTGAGAAAGTGTTTTTTAATCGATGCATTTGGCATAACATACCATTCTCTTACGTTTGTTATCAATTTATGTAATGATAATATATAAGTTTTTGCTAACAACAAAACTCATTTTTTCAGCAAGAAATTTCGACCTGAAGAAAGCTGAAGAGCACTTTCGAGAGGTAAAGTCTCTTTTTTATTTACATGAGCGCATAAGTTTGTACATATATCTTGGTAGAAAAATTTGATTAAATATTTGCTTCTCCAGGTGCAAAAGAGCATTTGAGGAATACTGAGTAATAATGAAAAAGTAAATTAGCCTTGACATACTTTCAATATTTTCTGCTTATTGTCTTTTTTTTTTTCCCATTTCATTTGAAAGCAATATTTTTAGGGATGCGGTAGAGGAGAGGAGGGTTCCATTTAGATTTCTAATTGTACAGGATTTTGAATAAAATACCCAAAAGTCATCATGAAAGCATACTATAACTAATTGTAATGAAATGTCACTTGTAAAGAAAAATACTATTTATTTTATTGTTATATCAAAAGAATATTACAAAAAATGTTAATATGAAATATAAGGTTATATGTTAATATATATAATAAGTTAATATGAAATATAGGATAATATGGAATAGGTGGTTTAAGCCTTTAACGCGCAGTGTTCCCGCTCTGGTAACACCAAACTCTGGCGTTTTGACTGTTGCCAGTCAGTAAGAATAGATTTGATTTCTATAAAAATAGTGGCGGGTGACATAGCTCCACGTGAATCCTTTACTTTTAGCACGTCATTTCCCGTCAAAACATGGTCACGATTATTTTTAACAGCACTGACATCTGCTGAAAAATGGAAGAATGCGAGAACAGCTGGATAGATTGCCCAATGCTGAAAAAAGGGCAGCCGTTGCCATCGCTCGACTTAACTACCAGCAAGATGGCGGGCGATCGAAACGTTCATCGCGTGCCACAGAACTAGAGACCCTTTTTTGTCGACAGTTGGCTGTGCCCGCGCACAAAAGCGGTCTAAAAGAAGATTCGTTTTGAAAGCTGTAAATGCCTCAATTTTTGTACTCTTAGAAATTTAAAACTAATAATGAGAGTTTTTTTTTGTATTATATGTTCACACTGAAAATCATTTAATATCTAAAATTGGTTTATTTAGATTTTTTAGCGTCTTTTCAGCCTCTCATCATAATTGAAGGCATGTAGAAAATGCACGGAAAAAAATGTTTTGTTGAATTGAATAAACTTTTGTTGATTCAACAAAAGTTTGTTTGGCACTATTTCAGCCAAATAATTTTGTATTTTTAACAAAATGTTTGCTAAATTAACAAAATACTTTGTTGAATTAACAAAAATTTTGTTGAATCCACAAAATTATTTGGTTGAAATAGCGCCAATCAAATGTTTTTTGAATCATCAAAATATTTTTTTAGTGTGCCATCATGTTTGTGTTATAATTTAGTACATAATTCTCAGTAGAATTACTAATCTTAAAAATACAAGAAAACATTTTCATCAACTATGAGTAATTACCACTTACCAACAAAAACAAGTAAATGAGCGCAGTCGTAAATATAGGTATATGCATACAGATAACCAATAAATTATTTATTTTAAATATACGAAACTTCGTTTATTTAACCCAATTCATTGTTCGAAAGAGTCAAGAAGTTAAAAAATAATTCATCAGAAAAAGTTGTAATGTATTAAAGCTATCTAATGATCTTCGTAATTCTAGCATAGCTATATATTTCAATGCTTGCAAGCAATAAACAAGTGCTGAAGTAGCATTAAATTATCTATGTACTTGTTTAACGTGTCAGCAATCAATAGTAAAATGATTTGTTGTGATTACACCTGCTTGTATGGCTTCTTGCCCAATTGCCGATATTTATTTATTTATTTTGAAAAGGATTTCCCACTTCCCCAGCCTGCTATATTTTTTATGTAGTTATTGTATTGTTGGCATAATGTTTGCAGTGGACTGCCCATAAACCTGCTTATTATCAAATAATATCTGTCTGAATAACAGCTTTCAAGACATGAATATATATTGTAGGGGGGAAAAAAGGGAGCATTAAAATTTTCTGAAAAATAAATAAATAAATAAATAAATAAACTGTACGTACGTTTCAGGCAGCACAAAAAGTCCTCTCTTTGTCATAATAAGTTATTGCCAATCCACAAATGGGTATAAAATTTTACAAAAATCCTTTTAAAGACGTGCAAATATTTAGTAAAAAACATTTTTATGTATGCACACATAACAGTAATAAGAATTTTATGAAAATTGTTCAAAACAATTGCAAAAGCCTGCGTTGAATTGGTGATCCTTTTTCTGGTAACGAAAAGAGGACGTTATGTGCTTTTTGAAACGTACATAGAAATTTGATGACTGCCAGGGATGCAACGGATATCAATTTGACCAGATACCGAATATCAGGCAGCAATATATTATCTTTCTTTTCTGTTTTACTCTTTTATTACTTTTCTTCATTTAATCAGTTAAATTCATGTTTCAATTCTCTCATTAGCTTTATTTGGCCTTTATACTTTAAAATGTCTGCATCTAGTATTTTAATTTGATAATATTCTTCATTTTTATCATCATAAGTTATGGTATGTCTATATTTCAATTACTTTAACGATTGGAATTCCATGTTTTAATTCAAGAGATAATCAAAAAAAGTCACTTATCATAAAATCAAATGTTTTGCCTAATGTTGATGGTGACAGGAAAAAAATGAGAAGTATTTTTGGGATTGTTTCGGCGAAATTTGAACGATAACAATGACGCTGCCGTATCAGCAATCCATTCAAGAATTAGATAATTATCTTTTGAAACCAGTAATTGAAAGAAAAGCATCTCCATTCAACTGGTGGAAAATGACCGCAGCAAATTTCCTTACTCTTCCAAAATTAGCAAAAAACATTTTTAAAAAATTGAAGAAAAATTTTCACAGAGACTTTTCACAGATGCAGAGTTAATTTATGAAAATAGACGCATATAATATACAAAAGAATGCAAAACAATTATTGCTTTTGTACCCATCTTTAAAAAATGCGATTATTATTTTTTAAATTTTCTTTTCGTGATAAAAATGTATTCTGGAAATTATTAAACATAATATATGTTTGTAAAATTTGTTTTTATTTATTTCTTCATTTACATTTTTAATTATTGCAATTTTTTTAACTTATTAGTTTATTACAGTGACCCCCAACATTTTTACACCTAAGAGCACGCTCTAGAATAATGGTAAGGGACCGGGGTCATTTAATTTTTCAAGGTGAGATTTTAGTTTAAACTACTAGTATTAAAACTATTTTCACAAAAATGGGATCTTGGGAAAGATTCTTGGATCGGCATCTGCAAACATAATGCACAGAAGCACTGCTCCAAAATCCCGATTTAATACATAAAAAATTGTTATTGATATCCTTGTGTAAAATAAATAATTACTAAATTATTCATACGAAATCTACAAAGTACAAAAATTCTTTATAAAATATATATATATTAAATGTAGTGTCAAAAATGTAATTTTTGGCATTACATTTCATTGTCTGTTAATATTGCTTCGTATTTTGGGACGGTTGAAAATATTCCTGCTCGTAAACAGTTGAGGTGTTCGTCTTCATGAGTACTTTGAAAAATATCAGTCCGATTGTGCTGGGTGCCATTTCTAATTTTGTTTGATTAACGCTTTGAGGCTCGGTGATTATGCCGTGAAACCTTATTTCAATGCTTTCACTGATGATCACAGAAAATATGGTTAAATGGTTCCAACGCTGGAAAGGTGCAGCCGTTGCTATCAATCCATTTAACCCTTTAAAGCGCGGTGTCCTCGCCGTGAGGACACAAAATTCTGACGTTTTGACTATTGTCGGTCACAAAGAATAAATTTGATTCCTGTAAAAATATTCGAGGGTGACATAGTTACACGAGAATCCTTTTCTTTTTAGCACATCATTTCCCATAAAAATTGTCGATTATTTGTAAAATTTTCGGGATTATTTTTAACAGCACTGGCATCTGCTGAAAACTGGAAGAATACAATAGTAATGCATTGATATAGAAGAACTGGATAGACTGCCAAATGCTGAAAACTGGAAGAATACAATAGTAATGCATTGATATAGAAGAACTGGATAGACTGCCAAATGCTGAAAAAGGGGGAAGCCGTTGCCATCGCTCGATTTAATTACCAACTGTGTCAAAAAATGGTCTCTAGATCTGTGGCACGTGATGAACGATTCGATCGACCACCATGTTGCTGGTGGTTAAATCGAGCGATGGCAACGGCTGCCCTTTTTCTAGCATTGGGAATTGTTTGCCCTTCAAAAGTTAACTGTCAACTACATGGCAGTCGATCGAACCACCCATCGAGCACCACAGAGCTATAGAAGTTTTCTGACACAGCTGGCTGTGCGGCAGCTCGCGTTTGTGATATAACGCGACGAAATGACCCGTCAGCACAATCTCCCTGCCAGTATGATTTCTCCATGGATATGTATGTATTAAATATATATTTAATAGTTATCTTTCTTGAAAGAATGTACTTATTTCAATTTTAGGTTACCTGGAATCGAATAACATATGGTATCAACACAATAACTGAGACGTTTCAAATGCCAGAGGTATAAATTATTGAGATCATTTGTATACTATTTATTATATCCTACTTTCTTTTATTTTGTATAAGATACTCATGAACACTAAACTCATGTTTATGTTGCATGCACAAAAATCGTCCAAATTTTGAAAATAATGTATCTTTGAGCGCGGCAACTATTAAGCTTTATAGAATAGAAAATAGATTTTTTTCAAAAGCTATCGAGTAAAAAAATTTAATGCAAAATTTAAAAGTAACTGAAGATCTATGGATTTAGCATGGCATGCTCGATACCCTTGCTTTCAATGGCTATGATGTGGTTCAGACGAATAGCAAAAATCCGCACCACCTGGTTGAAGTGTCGATGGTTTATAGCAGTTCTCTCAAACTTTTGAACCAAATAGTACGCCTTAACGATTCATATAAGCTCAGAAATACTGTATTTTGACATTTCCAATTGAAAAATGAATAACAACAGTTAGTGCACATGCTAATAAATAAATAAATAAATAAAAAGTCGCAAATGCCCTGCATTCAAATTAGTTTTGTATGAAAAACATAGGGCCAACAAAGGGATTGTGATACGCTTCCCAACATAATGAAGCAAAGAAGACATAAAGGGCTAACACATGGATTATGATTTACTTAACATAGTTTACATAATGAAGCAAGGAAGGCAAATAGGGCTAACGTATATATTAAAATACACTTTTATTATATAGCGCTTTAGTTCTTATTTATAACATACAAAAGTGTTTCAGTTTTTTTTTTAAATATTTTGTTGTCTCAGTTCGCAATTTTCGCTCCAAAGTTCCAATAAGTATTGATTATTATCACGGCATTTGAAAAACTATCTGTCGCCATTAACCGTCCAAGGCCCGATTATTGCTGCTGTTATCTAGAAACTAAAAACTCATAAGTAAAGAGAGAATATCATCTTACGCTGAGGTACGTAAAACTGATAACATCCTTTTTGAAAAATGCTGTAAAATAATAATGAATTGATAACACCTTCATCTTAATTTTTTGAGCTTATTGAAAAAACAAGTAATAAAAAATTTCTTTTTAAAGTCAATTTCTACTTAGGTCAAAAAAGAAAAATTTTATTTTACTTTCTTTTTATTAAATTTAATTAATTAATTAATTACTGTAGGTCCATTTGTGAAGCAAGGGTAGATACCGTTAATCCAGTTTGTTTGTTTAGTTTATTGTTTTCATTCATTTTTAACCGCACGTAACAGGATCTAAAATTAATTAATTAATTAAATTTAATTAATTAATTAATATTTGAAAAAACTGAATTAACATCAAGTGTCATCCACTACAAGTCTAAAAATATGTATTTTAACTTGAGTGGATGAGTAAATAGTATTTTATTAACGATTGAAAATTTGAACAAGATATATATATAGGGAGAGTGTGAACTAGTAGTAGGAATTGAATAAAGCGAAAATGTAAAGCTGTTTTCACTTCACTTTAAGTCCAGACAATTGCATACGTCGGGAAGGAGAGGGATATCAAGTTTAAAAATCCCTATGAATCCATGCAGTCAGTAGAGCATATAGGTTTCCATTTCGGTGGGGGGTGGGTGGGTGGAGGAGGGCGATCCGGTATTTTAAATTTTACCTTTGTTAGAATTAATATAAAAGTTTCAAATTAACTGTTTTTTAATAATTTCTTGACATTTTCGGAGGGGGCCCGGGCCCCCTCGGCACCCCCTTAAATACCGTTGCTAACAGTCTTTTCATTGTAAAGAAGCAGTGGTGAATATGGGGGTGCCGTTCAAATGATCCTTGAATGTCTAAATGAACACAATCAGCAAACTCATAACTAACTAAGGTCAAGGAGCGGGCAATTGTCCCCCTAAAATTCAAGAAAATTCGGATTCACCTAGGTGAAATAGTATTTTCTACAATAGGAAACATTTGGCCCCAGCCCACCCCAATGTTACATTCCAATTTACGCCAATGACAATCAGGACTTAGTTGTTAAGGCGTTGGGCTCGTAGCCGGAAGGTTGCGGGTTCGATACCGACGCACCACTAAAGACCACTCTCTACATGCGGTGTACGTGTCCGTTAAATCCGTGGTTCCGAAAGTCCTCTCGGTGGTGGCCAGCAGTTTCCGAGGGGTGCCAATATTCAGAAGTCCACCACCTTTTGATGAGGATCAAAATTGTGTCGGGAAACTCCGGAAAGGACGTATGTAGCTCTAAACGACGCATTCAGTGATGTGAGCTGTCCTCTCCTGGCAAATCAATCAGGACTTCTAGCGTTTTTTCAACAACTTGCAGAATCGATGTGACAATTGTATGGAGGTGCAAAGGGGTTGTTTTAAATCTCTGTAACTGCGAAATTTAGATAAAATTATTAGTTTGGAAGTAATGCTTGTAATCTCATTTGTGGCGTACTGTGTATATGGGTCATTCTCAAAAAATGATACAAATCATGTCCCTTGCATTTAATGGGATTCAATTTTCTTTTGTTCGCTAGTACAACTTTAGAACCGAAATGAAGAGACATAATATTTAGTACTTTCTCAAAATCCCTTGTCCAACTATATGAATTAATAAAAGAAACACTGATAAATTTATAAAAAATATAAAAAATTCTATCAATGGGACATCTAATGAAAGATCACATTTCTGACTCCCCCTATTTTTTTTATAAAACTAAATTTATTCAGCACCTCTTTCTCTTCTGCTTCTTATTATATTTTATTCCCCAGTAGTTATTTTTATCTTTTTTTAAATGTCCACTGTGTTACCAAATTTTCAAAGCTTAATTTCTCAACATTTTGGAATTGATCTTCGATATGTTTCTAGATATCTAGATGCATATCCCCACGTGAATTCTCGAAAAATTCAATGCACTAAGAAAGAAGTACGTGGATGTAGATTCGGTTTCTACAAAGAAGATCACAAATGTTTAAAAGTGTGGGAACCAGTGCTTTATTGTATAAAAGAAATCTGAGAAAATGCTCATTTCTTTATATTTGCCTAGCTTTATACAGCGTATCCAACGTTTAAAGTTGACTTACCTTTGTTTTCGCAACCGGTAGTCCTGGAGGCATACTTAGAGTTACAAAAATGGTCAAAATCATATGAAAAGTAGAGATGTTGAAAATTTAAAGCTAAAAAAAAAATTTAAAAATACACAATCTAATTTTGTATACAGCCTACAGGTCCTTACATTCATATTAACCCTTTAACGCTCAGTGTTCCCGCTCTGGGAACATCAAACTCTGACGTTTTGACTGTTACCAGTCACGAAGAATAGATTTGATTTCTATAAAAATAGTTGCGGGCGACATAGCTCCACGAGAATCCTTCACTTTTTAGCATGTCATTTCCCGTAAAAAAAATTATCATGATTATTTTTAACAGCATTGATATCTGCTTAAAAATGGAAGAATGCGAGACCAGCTGGATAGATTGCCCAATGCTGAAAAAAAGGCAGCCGTTGCCATCGCTCGACTTAACTACCAGCAAGATGACGGACGATCGAAACGTTCATCGCGTGCCACAGATCTAGAGACCCTTCGAGCGATGGCAACGGCTGCCCTTTTCTCAGCATTGGGAAAGGGTTGCGCCTCAAGGGTTAAGGGAGATCTGTCCATACAGAAACACTGAAAAACAAAGGGTTCGATATCGGTACGACCAATTGTCACCGAGATATTAAACATGGCTTTTGCTGACTTAACACATGTTGTCATTTGCATATTTTCAGGATCCGTATACAAAATGAAGTAGAGGAAAACAGGGCAGTTTCGTGTGAAAAATTATTCGGAAATCAAATTAGTGAATGAGTTGCAACTTATCTTCGCGTGATGCTGAGAAAAGTTCAAAAAGAATTTCAGTCACGTGTCCGTCTGTAGTACACGGTACGTAGTATACGGTAGGTTGGGAATATGTGAGTACATGTGACGAGAAAGTAAGAAACAAGGTGTTTATCTGTTACAGTTTGTATACTTTTAATATCTTTCGTTTCTGTTTGAATTTATCTGCAAGAAGCACTACTTGGTATGTCACTTTAGATTACCCTGTTAAAGTTGTATCAGTTTGTGTTCTGTGTTTTTGCGTATTATACAAAATACACATTTTTTTTTAAATCTTTAACAGCACTTTTTTCATGACTGTATATGCTCTAAATGCTGGTTCCTCTTATAGACCGATACGTTCCCATCTCCATTTGTACACGGTCCCTGCACTATGCATTACAACTTTGAACTCGAATTTCGCCAAGAATATTGATGGTAACGTTATCGAACTTTTTGTGAATGCAATGTTTTTTGAATGAGCAAGATTTCCCTAAGTATGAATGTTGAGACTTGGGGGGCTGTATACAAATTACGATTGCGTACTTTTTAAATATATTTGCTTTCACTTCAAACTTATAATATCTTCACTCTGTGTATCTAGCATGAGACCATTTTTGTTATTGGAAGTATGCAACTAGTACTAACACACAGTTTTTGAAAGAAAAGTTCAGTCAGCTTAAACGTGGATACACTGTAAATTTTCTATTTGGTGATTTATTACAGGTACTACAGAGGTACCGAGGGGATTCATTCCTAGGTTTCTCCAAAGATGGCTCCGCTGTTCGATACATAACCATGGCGGCAGATTTTTACGGTACGTGTACAACGTAAAACGGATTTCTTTCAATAAAATTATTGCTACTATATTTTATTTCAATAAAATTATTGTTATTGTTTATATTTTTCAAGACAATTTACAAAATTATACTCTTTGCAGGTTTCTTACATTCGCTATCGGGCTATCACCTGATTTTATATTACTGTTATTTTATAGAATCAGATTTTAAAGCCATGAGACAAGAGTTCGAAAAGGTATTTTATTATATTTTTAAGAAAACCGGATTTACATTACTGTACCATAACGACATCATGGTAACTCATATATCCCTGTGCCAGCGGCAAAGCCCGATTATGACCAACAGGGCCCCAGGCATTGATGAATTTGGGGGCCCCTATCAATGAAATTTGTTTTATTTTTCATAAAAGTATTATATAAAAAAGAATATTTCAGAACAGCATTTGAAATTGGGGGCCCTTTCGAGCTGGGGGCCCTAGGCAAAGTCCCGATTTGCCCATTCGGTAATAAGGCCCTGACCAGCGGTTCCCAACCGGTGGGGCAAGCCCCCTTGGCTGTCGTAGAGCGTTTGCAAGGGAGGGGGGAGAAAGGCAAAGAGAAGTGATAATACATGTTTTAAAAAATCATCTACTTTATTCTAATTTTTACTTCAAAACATATCTGTTTTCGCTTAAAATGTTTATTCTTCAAACTTTACTGCCGTCTTCATATTTAATACTGCATCTATTTCCTTTTCTCAATGGCAACACTCTATTTCGACTTTATTAAACGAAAGAAAACCTTCATATTACCCTAAATATAAATTTTTACCAATTTTCTAAGATAATTTCCGGAGATATTGCGAATTCTCTTTTGCGCTATTTTAAGGGACTTTATGCAAAGTGAAAAACGCTATTTGTTGGTTCCGAATTTTTCAATTTTCGTTAATTTCGCTCGCGATTGTTAAAAGAAGTAAATATTAGTACTTAAAGGGAAAATACTGTTTCTAGTCAAAGTTTTTTGTACTGAAAATATCAGGGGTAGAAATTAGAATATTTAGTCAGTGGTACAAATGAACCATGACTCCAAAACTTCCTTCGTCCATATATATGATTTAAAGAAAGAATGCAAAGCGACAGCCTACGATTTTGGAATCTTTATAATTTTGAAATTTTTATTGATAGTATTTGAAGGTTCTCTTTGACTGGTGAAATGTTTCTAGGAATGAGAATCTATTCTCTGCTCTTCTGACTACAAGCATGAATGTTACTCAGCTACGGTTGAACTTGAAAAATGGTTTAATGATTGAAAATTTATGTTTGAATTTCGTGTAAAAAACGCAATTACTTATTTGTCGACCCAATAATATCACTGTATTTGTTATTTCACTTTCCTCATTTAATATTATCGTCTGCAGTGTGCAATACTTTATAAGACTTTTGGCTGTATTTTAATTTATACTCAGATGAAAATTTAGACAGAAAAATGGGAATTTGAATGTTTGTTGAATGTTTGATAAAATAGGGGAAAGTCCAAAGTCCTGATGCTTCAAATATTAAAAAAACGTCAAATTCATGCCCGGAATGTTAAGGATGTTAGTTTTTCACAAATGGGACGTTGTATTGGAAGACTTACATATACTGCGTTTAATTCTATACATGGGGAACATTTTATTAGGGGGAAATAGTAACGGAGGCAACAATAGGCGCTTTATAGAATCACTAACAAACTGTTCAAACCTCCAATTTATTTGCTTTAAAATTTGCTATCTCTTAATGCCGCTAACTTTTGCTATTTTTGTGCAAAAGAAATCTAATTTACACTCATGTCCATAAATTAAGGATAATGAAGTTCAGGCAAAGAAAGAGAAAGAAGCAAAACAAATTTGACTTATTTGTAAAGTCTATTTATTAAACAAAAAGTAAAGAGCAAAAAAGATGCTATATGTTTGTCATAATTAATAAAAATTGCAAGTTTTACTCCCTTGACCAAATTTCAAAAAAGAACCTATTTACAAAAAACAGTATAACTTGGTTAGTAGGATGGTTAATATGGAGTATGTCTCCCGGACGATGCAATACAGGCCTGACAACGCCTAGGCATGCTGAGTATCAAATGATCAATCTGATCTTGGGGAATATTACACCACTCATCAAGCAATGCACTCCGAAGTTCCGGTAGACAGGTGGGAGGGGTTGACGGGCTGCAATTCGTCGGCCAAGCATATCCCACACATGCTCTATTGGATTCAAGTCCGGTGAGTATGCTGGCCAATGCATACGGGTGATATCCTCCGATTGAAGGCATTCGTCTACAATGTTTGCACGGTGAGGACGGGCGTTGTCATCCATAAACACAAATTCAGCACCCATGGCGCCCCGAAACAAACGTACATGTTGTTCCAGAATGACATCCCGATAGATGTGGCCTGTCATCGTTACACTCTGAACATGCAGGTCAGTTCTGGAACCAAGAATAATTCCTCCCCAAACGAGCCATCCTGCACCACCGTAACGGTGTCTTTCAATGGTGTTCTCTTGGTGGTAACGGGTACCTGGCGCTCTCCAGATGAATGTCCGGCGAGAATCAGACTCCAAACTAAACCTGGACTCGTCGGAAAACATCACACAAGACTACTGTTGCGGTGTCCACAATGCATGCTCTCTACTCCAGGTTAATCGCAGGCGACAGTGAGTTGCGATCAGTGGAACACATCTGACAAGCCTACGAGCATATAGACCAATGTGCCCTAAGCGTCTGTACACGGTCTGCCTTGAAACTGTCGTACCGGTAGCTGAAGAGAGCTGACGAGACAGGTCTGATGCTGTACTCCGTCTGTTTCTTTTGGCAGTAGCTGCCAAATAGCGGTCCTCATTCGGCGTTGTAACTCGGGGGCGACCTGTGCTGTAACATCTACTCACATCACCATCATCTTGGAATCGTTGCCAAAGCCTGGAGATGACACTCTGGGCGATTCCAAGTTCCTCGGATACTTCCAGCTGGGTACGTCCACATTCCAGTCGTCCGATAATTCTGCCACGTAAAACATCATCCAAATGCCTCCTTTGTGCCATAACTATGCGGTTTTTGCACTGAAAGGCTTTCACAGCGCTTGTGAGCAATTTTACTTCTTTGCCACCATTCCTTATATACCCCTCTCTTACACTCTCGTCATTGTGACGTACCATCCACGCCATCTGGTGGTTTCCTGTAATTTGCATATTCTTCTTCAAGATGTGTGTGATCATTCCACAGGTGAAATTTTTATTTTAGAGATCAATTTCTGTGTGATTCTGAATTATCCTTAATTTATGGACATGAGTGTACGATTATTTTACACAATTTCCAAAAAATTGTCACTTAATAAATTTATATATGGTCCCTCAACTCATGAAAATAACACATTTTATTTAATATAAATTAAACTACTGATCGTAAAAATTTGAAAATTTTCACAGCCATGTAATATTACTTTTTGCATCTATTTCTATCGAAATTTGATTAGGGCGCTATTCATAATTTTTTTAATTTAATTTAATAATCCATAATTATTATTTTTATTAAAAATAATACTAGTAGATTATATTTGGGTCGTTGAGTTCTAATAGTACGAATAAAAATCAGCTTCTTATCAATATTATATGAGATATGAATTAATGTATGAGAAAATATTTTTAACATAGGGGGACGGGGATTTTGGAAGCTCGTAACTCACTCATTTTCAGTTAAAATTTGAAAATTGTATTTGGGGTTAAAATGAGCTAAATTTTTGAAATATGAAGTTAAATCTATGGGTTGCTATTGGAAAAAAAAAGTTGGTGCCAATTTCAATATGGAGATGGCTTATGCAAATTTTATGCATAGCAAATTAAAGTGTACGTCAATCGTAAACGATTGGTATCTGTAACTTTGCTGTAAGACGAACGATGCCCGAATAAGTACAAGGGGTTGGGGGTTCTGCAGCTCTACATTACTTTTTTTTTTTTTTTTTTCAAACTATACTAAAAAAATGCAATACAGTTTATGTGTAAACATTCCACCAATGATCCAACAATGTAATTAAAAAAGTAATTAAATTACTCTTCAACAATATAACAATATTGTTATTATCTGTTGAGAGCTAAATTCTGGAGGATTTCGATGGAGCTGTTTCCAGCAAAGTTGCTAAGTGTTTATGATTTCAGTTTGTATGTATGTTCTTCTGTGCTTTTAATATTGCTTAAAAGCAGGAATTGCCATGAAATTAATTTATGTTTTGCTATATGCTATCCCCTTCCAACTTGATGAATTAATTTATTTTTGATTTAAATACTTTTTGTTTTGAGATTACATTTGTAATTTAAAATCTTTAAAAAATACTGATTAATAGACTTTCGAGGAAAATTAGTTTTTATTTATGTGCTCAAATTAAGACATCCATCCTGTACAACAGTGTAGATAACTTCTGTGTGTCTATTGAAAATGGACTGCATATATCGCACTTAGTTTTTAACACGAACAGACAGAATAACTCCAATATACGCTGCAATCAATAGACAGACAATGCTTAAAATACATTTTAGAACTGATAATCGATTTTTCTTTTTTGAAATTGATATTATTGAGCATATAGCTGTCCTCAGTCGAAAATGTTGTAATTGGCATTTATTTTACAGGGGAATCTCAGGATCTATTACGAAAGTCTGTATCCACCCAGAAATAAGCATTATTTTATATTTCAGTTTTATTTGCTTAGCTCGTATCGTAACAAAGATGCAACGCAGCAGGACATTCAAAGACCCAGTGAGAAAGCAAAAGATTTTCTTATCTAAAGTTAACAGCGTAACTATTAGCCAGGGCCGTTACCAGAGGGGGGGGGAGGGGGCGGCTGAGCTCTAGGTAACAGTCTTTTCGACACACCCCCTTAGATTTTCAATTTTTGTAAATTTACAGATACATACGAAAGTTGAGTGGAATTATAAAGAAGGCAAAAACACAAAACTGTCGCTCTTCCTTTAACCCTTTAATAGGGCTATCACACTGAGAAAAATCCGACCAACTTTCCTTGCAAATCAAGTTTCCTGCCGATTTTCTCCGCCGTTACCTTGACGACCGCGAACTCCAACTTTTTCCTTTCCGAAGGAAAAAATCCGAGTCGGAAGAAATTTCGGCCAATCAGAGTACTTCTTCCTGCTACGTCATAAGCAATTTCGAGCAATGGCGACTACTACTATGTTCGAAGCTTGGCTCGATGTCAGAATCACGTGTAAATAAAATTATGGCCGCGTTCAAGTGGACTTTGGAATTAGAGATTGCTGCTCATCCGATGCTGCCGAAATTTCTGCCGATCAGATGTAAATATACCAACGCACGATAAGTAAAATAAGAACCTGCACGCCAAATCAGCCATGCTATGACTATTTGGCGTCGGAGAGAGTTTGTTTACTTTTGCAACCCTTAAAGATAACCACGCCTTCAAGTCCGTCGGAAAAGTTGCTCGGATTTTCCCTTTAGTGTGATAAGGCCATAACGCGCAGTGTTCCCGCTCTGGAACACAAACTCTGACGTTTTGACTGTTGCCAGTCACGGAGAATAAATTTGATTTCTATAAAATAGTTGCGGGTGACATAGCTCCACGAGAATCCTTTACCTTTTAGCACGCCCTTTCCCGTAAAAAAAATTTCACGATTATTTTAACAGCACTGACATCTGCTGAAAAATGGAAGAATGCGAGAACAGCTGGATAGATTGCCCAATGCTGAAAAAAGGACAGCCATTGCCACCACTCGACTTAACTATCAGAAAGATGGCGGACGATCGAAACGTTCATCGCGTGCCACAGATCTAGAGACCCTTTTTTGACGCAACCAGCTGCGTCAGTCTCTAGATCTGAGGCACGCGGTGAACGTTTCGATCGTCTGCCATCTTGCTGGTAGTTAAGTCGAGCGGTGGCAATGGCTGCCCTTTTTTCAGCATTGGGAAAGAGTTGCACCTCAAAGGGTTAAGTTAATTGCACTTTAATTTACTATCCGGATCAGGTATTCCGAGGGACTTAAAACTACCGCCACACTAGTCCCTCGTTTCTTACATCTGAATTGGCTACTGTATCCCAATGAAAAAATTATTAATAGAATGAATGGTAAAGATTTTTTAAAATACGGCATTTTGTGATGCAAATACTCAGGGAAAAGATATGCAAATCGAAAAGAAAAAGATCTCCCCCTCCCTAACTACTAATATTTAGTCAGCCCCCCGAACTAGATTCAAAGCCCTAATTAGCATGTCATTTTGGTTACGGCCCAGTATTCGTTATGTAATGCTATGCGTAGATAATATCGCGTTAGAACTTTTGTATAATTGATGCATTATCATGATCTCTCGTTTTAATTTTTTTTTTTCTGTTCAGCTATTTCTTTTAATGTGCTAGAAAATATTTATATGTTTCTTAAGAGCCTTATATTTTTATTTATTTTTTTTAATAGACAGGGAAAATGGGAAGCGGAATAACATATATAATAAATATGGATGGTTTCAGCATAACAAATCTCAGACACCCAATCGGTAAGTTTATGGTTCTTTTTAAGCTCTCATACCCTAATAGCACTATGGCACAGAAGTTCAGATTCTGTGGACACCTCCTATGACAGTTTGCGTTATACAGCATTTCTAAAATGACCGGGTAATTTTTACACAAATTTCGTGACTTTATTAATATTGGGACATCTTGATATTTTAATTTCTAACGATGGAAAAGAAAAAAAAAGAAAATCCGATTTCTACAAAAAAAAAAATTCTTATTGAAGTGCACATGATATGTAAGATACACATCAAAATCTTTGATATTCTTAACGTCGTTAGGGAAGATGCATGAATCATGATATACTTAAAATATAAAGCACTTAGTGCATATTTAAAATCTGAAATTCCAGATTTATTTATATGCCTCAGGATGGGAATCCTCATCCACCAGCCTGAACGAAGCACACACTAAACAACAAAAATAGGAGATTAATAGGTTGAGAAAATGAAACTAAATAAAGTGTGGGGGGTTTCAACCAATAAATCGTCAAGGTCTTGATTTATTGGTTGGCTCGGATGACAGCAATTACAAATAAGCTTGATACTTATCAGTAAAAGCTGTACATGAGGTTAAAATTTGACTGATAATGAGGTGAGTATGACTGTGAGGACACATTGTTATTGGTTCACCGAAGAGAAGGTGGTTGTGTGACCTAAAAGCAGACCTGTTATAAGGAAATCAAGCTTGAGTGTTTTTCATCTTGAACCCACGTTTAACATGCTCACTCTCATCATTTAAAGAGACACTACAGAGAAGGCTCCCCTTCTTTGACCGATGTTGCTTCCTAGAAAGGCTCTTTGAATGCTTCGCCGGAAGTTCAGCGAAAACTACTTCTTAAACTATTTTTTATAAATATGTACTATATTTGAATAAAATTTTAAAAATTTAGAAAATCTTATTATCATTTATCTTATTAATCTTATTATTATTAGAAAATCTCTTATCAGGCTTTATTTGTAAATTAATCAGTAAGTACTACAACAAAAATTTTGAAGCTGCAATACAAGAACTTTGTTTTTAAATTATGAGTGAGAAAGGGAGTACTGCATTGCATGATGACCCATAGTTCTACATTGTACACTCTGCAATACTGTGCACATGACTGGGGAGCATCTTGTAATTGCGCCTCTCTCCTTGATGTTCGCTGCTGTGATAATTTTGGAGTCCTTTCCCGTTCTGGTGCTATCTTTCTGTACTGGACAGCAAGAAGCCTTATGCCTGAGCGTAATTAAAAAAGAAATAAAAAAATTTTACATAGGTAAAGGAGGGTTGTAATTTAAAATCTCTGTAGATGTCAACTCAAGTTCAAAAGTTATGGTGCAAAAATTACACCATAAGTTCTGTAATGATTGATAATCCTTAATCACTGAGAAAGAAACCGATGTATTTCTGCTTTAGAATGAGATTTAAAATGTCTAAGTTAAATTCAGTATTCATGTCAAAGTATGTTGTTAATGTATGCTTATCTTTAAGTAATGCAATTCTAAATTTTGTTCATTTCATTTAAGTATTCGAGATGGGGCAAGAAACTTTACGACTTTTCCAAGATCATTATCCGGAAAACTGGAATAATCTGTTATTTATCAATAGTAAGTTTATGTACCCCTTTTCTGCTTAGTTTCCATATTTTTTGGCAACTTTCATAATCATATAATTTTAAAATCTTTCAATGTACTGAAACATATTTCTGATTTGCAAATTGTAATTTAAATAAATAGAAGTTGATTTCATAAGTTAACCTTCGGGGCTTCTTGAAAAAGGATGAAAATTTGAGTTTTCACTCTTCTTGAAGTTCAGGCTGTTGTGTACGTAAAAGTGGGATCATAATCCGCAAATAAATCCAGGTTTAATCTGTTCGCCTACATCACTGAAAAGACGAAACAGTGAAGATTTCTCTTCTGTGGCGAGTTTTGCTTCCTATAACTCAGCTTTAAACTCTCCAAAGTGGCACAGTATTACAACAACGAATTTAAGATTCATAGAGTTTATAAGCCGCGCTCACGCGAAGCAAGAGTTCAGAGTGCATTTAAAACACTGCTAGTAATAGAGGAAAATCTTCACTGTTGTGTATTTTTCCAGGACAGGAGTGAACAGGTTAAGCCCAGACAAAAGATGGGTCAGTTTGATATTCCTTCCCCATCCCCCTTCTTACGCAGGCAAGTACCCGAATTCCCTGTGTAGAAAAATGAAAATTTTTGACCTTTTTCAAGTATCTTAGAGAGTAAAACATTTTTTGTGGTCCATTTAAAAAATTCGTAAATAAATTACTTCTACTGCATCAAAACTAAGAATGATTGAATTTATAAATAAAACTAGTTCTATGCATGAAACTACAAAATAGGTTTTATTCATTTGTGATATGCTAAAAATTATGCATTTTTGAACATACATTTGAAATGCATTAAAGTAATAATCCAATGTTTTTATACAGCATCCGGTCTCTTCAGAAGTGCATTTGGTATGTTCAAGCATATCATGAAAGACACGCTCTTAAAATATATTAAATGTGCCTCCAAAGGTAATTATTCTATTTATTTTGTAAATTTTACTGTAAATATGTTATGTTGAAATAGTTTTGCTGTTAGATGTTGCATTGTATTAACTTCGAATAGGACTTGGTACTGTATGAACAATTCTTTCGAGTTTTTAACAATGCATATACTTTTTTTTTTTTTAATTTACGGTAGAAAAATATAAAATTAAACTGACATGTTGAGATCAGTAATTTTTTATTTATTCATTTTGGTTTTTACAAAAAAAAAAAAAAAAAAAAAAATTACGAAAATTCAAATTCTATGATGTTCTACAAGTTTTAATTTATTGTAACAAGTTTTTAAATTTTTCTTAGATGTGCAGAATGTAATATTGATATTTAATCTTTAAAAAAGTTATTTAGTTTGAGTTAAACGACAAATTCAAATGAGATTCTTTTGTAGCATTTTAAGGTTCATTTTACTTTTTTATATTTTAAAGCTGTCTAAAATTTGTATTAAAAAAATTATTGCTAAATAGAATTAAATACATTTTGTGAAAAAGAATCGGAATACTTTCCAACTCTGGTGTAATTTGTTTTTAAAATAATATAAGAGCCGTGTGACTAGTATTTTGTTTCTATTATTAAAATAGTACAATATATAGTAAAATAAGCATTAGAAAATTCACCGGCAATTATATCTAGAACATCTATAAAACCTCTTTTTTTTCCAAAACGTTTAAATTCTTAGACACTAAAATTACCAGCTTCACATAAAATAAAAACTCTTTAAAATTTACTGTTTCAAAATTAATATATACATTAAAGCATGTCAAACATTTATAAAGGGAAGTTTGAGGTCTGTAATAAAAGTAAAAATTTTGAAAAACTGAGCGATTCAATATTTGTAAGATAATTAAAATTATTCTTTCATTTTCTTTGTTTATTGCAATCCTTATTTTATTTTGACAAAAAAAAAAAAAATACAATTTTTGCCATCTTAATATTTTATTTCTGTTTATTATCCATTTATATTGTGTACATAAATGCTATTTGTTGAATTGAAGAAAATACAACTGAGCTGCTGTTGCAGTATATCGACGAAGACGTTCTTCCAGTTTTTCTGGGTGGAAAAAAAGTGGATTCTAATGGAGATCCTTACTGCAGAGAATTCGTAAGTACTTTTAATTACTTTAAGAGGGCAAAAAACTTCTCTCTCTAACATCTTTTCACTCTTAACCCATTAAGCGCCAAAGCTTCCGTTACGGGAACATCTATTATATATATTTTTTCTTAAAATATTTTAACGCAATTTACGAAATACTCATTTTATATGAACATTTACACTATATAACACACCCTATAGTGTAAATGTTTATATAAAATATGTATCTCGTAAATTGCGTTACAATATTTTAAGAAAAAAAGATATAATAGATGTTCCCGTAACGGGAGCTTTGGCGCTTAATGGGTTAACTCCCACCCTTATAAGTATGAGAACAGTTCTGAAGCATTCAGTAAATTGCTACTGAGGTGTCAACATTCGTGAATGACTCGTTGTTGTGATATCACAATTTACATAGAAATTAGGTTCACACAGTAACAATAACATTGTTACAGAATCTGGAAGTAAACGAACTGTAAAATCGTCAATTAATCCCTAAAAACAAGTATAACCCTCCATTCGACAAATCAATACTCTCATAGAAGTAAAGAATAGTAATATAGGCAATGGCAAAACATTAACTAACACAACAATAACACTATTCAATGGGCAATGATTACGTTAAGTATCGCTTCGCATTCATTATACACTAGCTCACAATGAGAGCGACTTCTCTATTTACAGATTTGCAAGAGGGTGTTATTAAAACTAAGCATCGAACATCGATCTATTTTAAATAGTCGGCCTTTAATTGAGCTAACTTGTGGACGGACAGCATTTGCAAAGCAACCCCTAGTAAAACTAAATACAGATCTAGCTGTGATCATGTTGCAATTCATGTTTTTTTATATTTAATAATTCATAATCCATATTAATATTTTGTTTAAAGATTTTAATAACATTAAATTATGTTTGTGCCGTTTAGTTCTAATAGTACGAATAAAAATCCTATTCTTAATATCACGATTAAATTAGATATGAATTAAAGTATGAAAAGATATTTTACCATAGTGGAAGAGAAATTTTGGACGCTCCTAATTTAATTTTTTATTCAAAAGTATTAAATATTTATATCAGGTGTTAAAATGAGCTTAAAATTCATATAGGTATACAGTAAAATGCTGCGCCACAAAATTTTAACCCGTCACGGGTTTTTGTATGGTTTCCCTAAACAGATCACTTTTCAGCCTATTTTTGAAGGTCATTTTCATACTTAAGAATGTTTTCCAGAAAGCTGCATGAGACATATAGGTTATTACGGTTAGTGCAAGTGGATAGTATATTGGCTGAATAAGCACTGTTAATTTTTTCGAGTGTTTAGCATCAGTGGTCCCCAACCCCGGGCCGCGGACCGATACCAGTCCGTAGATCATGGTACCGGGCCTTTCAAGGAACATCAAACTATTTTCTTTTTATTTACACCTTTGTAACAGAAGAAATCTTGTAACTATTTTAAATTAATTTATTGTTTATTTAACATTTCAAAAATTTCATGATTCAACATTTCATGAATTGAAATTGCAGTCCTGAAATTGAAAAGAAATGCGCTTTCCTGAAACTCGAGAAAAAAGAAAGAAAGAAAGAAAACACTGAAGCAACTAACTGATAAACTGGACATAAGCAACACACTTCGATTGTCATTATCTTTTATTTCCCCCAGGTAGAACAAAGAAGCTAGGAGCAAGCAAAGAAGCAAACTCAGGGCATAGGCGTAAAGTTTCCAGAATTATTGGGGGCCTCGGGCCCCCCAATAATGGCATCACCCCCCAATAACCTCCAAAGGGGGTAACACGCTTACATTCTTTACCTATAAGAGATAAGTGGGCAGTGTTAATTGAAAAAAAGAAAAATGTTCAAAATAGGGTCGGAAATACTACTCCGAAGAATATCGAAGTCTCGAAGTCGGAAATAACTACTAAGAAAAAATTCCTCTCGTTCATTTGTAAAAAGTTACACTTTTGAAATCTGTATCTGAACCCCGTACGAAACAATTCCCAATTAGTAAAATGTGCTCCATATACTAAAGAACTGACATATAAAATTTGAGAATTATACCTTTAAAAGTGTCAGAGATATGAAGATAAAAATAGCGCTGACTTAAACCACTTTTCAGTGGCTCTGGAAGAGAAAAAATCACTTCAAATAATCGCATTTCAGGGGTCGTACAGAAATTACGAAAGAAAGTCTTTTTTTTCACTCTAGGAATAAACGTTTACATACAAAATCATGGATAGTCCCCGATCCTCTTTCTTTAAAGATATCTCTGTGACATCGTATGATGAAAGGATCAGATTTGGTACATCACCTTATGAGTGTATGGGGCACATTTTACTAATACGGAATTACAGGGTCGTATAAAAATTTAAAAAATAATAACTTTTTGAAAATAAGCGAGAGGAATTTTTTCTTAACGGAGAATTATTTCCGACCTAATTTAGAACATTTTTCCAATTTATGCTGCCCACTTATCTCTAATAGATAAAGAATTAAAGCTTGTTACCACCTTTCTGGGACACCTGTATATGTCCAGGGGTAGAAAAATCTCTAAACATTTACATGCCCAGTCAGGCATGTAGCCTAAAATAGTACATGCCCGAACAAAAAATTTACAAGCCCGAAAATTACTACATTTTATTACTCTATAAAATTTACATTATTCAAACTGTTTGCATTGAAAGGAATTGTTGCAACCACAAACCAAATCCGTATGATATATGAACAAGCATATTAAAACTATTTTATGAATATCTTTTGATCGATTTTTTTACATGCTCGATCGGGCACTTGGATAAAAAAATACATACCTGGCTGAGAATTTTACATGCACCGGGCATATCGGGCAATAGATTTTTCCGGGCTTGTATATCTCCAAATTTTTTAATTAGAAGTAAAAATATAGAAATATGCTTACTGTTCTGTGCGCAAATCACTGCACCACTGGACCTTGCATTCGTTTGAAACGTTACACTTGCAGTTGGTTCTGGCGTTTTTTTTTTTTTGGGGGAGGGGGGGGTTAATTTAATAACGTACCTATCCATTATAGTGCCTTCCTACCAAGTTATCCTTCTTAAAATGCAGTGAAACAAAATCAAAAATGGAAGCAGAGTGAAAGATGCAAAGGTGGTGGAGAAGGAACATTTTCGAGTACTGAACGCATTTTAGGCTGGCGTGAACTTATGATTTCATAATTCACATTGCATAGATAAACTGTTTTTTATTAACCGTCGACTGGCACGGCCTGCTTAATAACATCTTGTGTTATGTGGTGTAAAAATGAATCACAAATAATTATTGAAAACGAAATCAGAAGAAAATTTCTATGAATAAAAGAAAAGCTTTTTTTTCTATAACTTGAGTGAAATACTTTTTCTTTAAATTGTAAAAATTGACTAAAATGCAATTTTTTTAAAATTTAACGTAAATTATTAAAGAGGAGGGCTCAGCCCAACTCATAATTTATTGGGGGGGGGGGCTTGAGCCCCTTGAGCCCATGTAACTCTACGCCTATGACTCAGGGTTCTCATGGATTTAGCATTCTAGTGAGATAAAATATTAAATCACTTTATATTCATTTTTTGGCGCAACTGTATTTTATTTTGAAAGCATGTATAAAAATACAATTAAATTAAATTATTAAATCAAAACAATCCAAAATGTAAACAAAGTCACCGTCGTCGTCTTCCCCCCTCGGAGCGACGCAGTTTAAATTTGACCGGTCCGCGGTGATAAAAAGGTTGGGGAGTACCGTTTAACCCTTTGAGGCGCAACCCTTTCCCAATGCTGAAAAAAGGGCAGCCGTTGCCATCGCTTGACTTAACTACCAGCAAGATCTAGAGACCCTTTTTTGACGACAGCTGACTGTGCGGCACAGCTACCTGTCGTCAAAAAGGGTCTCTAGATCTGTGGCACGCGATGAAAGTTTCGATCGTCCGCCATCTTGCTGGTAGTTAAGTCGAGCGTTGGCAACGGCTGCCCTTTTTTCAGCATTGGGCAATCTATCCAGCTGTTCTCGTATTCTTCCATTCTTCAGCAGATGTCAGTGCTGTTAAAAATAATCGTGACAATTTTTCGACGGGAAATGACGTGCTAAAAAGTAAAGGATTCTCGTGGAGCTATCTCACCCGCAACTGTTTTTATAGAAATTAAATCTATTCTTCGAGACTGGCAACAGTCAAAACGTCAGAGTTTGGTGTTCCCAGAGCGGGAACACTGAGCGTTAAAGGGTTAACGTCATAGATTTGTTTTTAAAGCTGTTCGTAAGTCCCCTGACTCCTATCGCTTTGTAAAGCCCAATTTTTTTCTCTGAGAAAGGGGTGACTTATGCACATTTCCTCTGGATACGTCCTCAGTGAACTATTTTCTGTCTCGCATCTTAGATCTGCCATGGCGGGAAAATTCCAGAACGGTACTACCTGAGGAATCTAGTTCATCTCATCCAAGAGGAAGATCCCAGGGTGAAAGTAGTCACTGTCGGCTCCCGGTCTGTGTACAACTTGTCCTTTGTACTGCGGCAGATGCCGGCGACCTACAGACTCGAGATGAGAACTGAAAATGGAGGCGTATCCTTCTCGATCTTCTACAGGGAACTGAAGTCAGAATCCGAGTGAGTGAAGTGCATGTTCTGTATCATATATGCTAACGGTAGATGTGCATAATGCGGTAATTCTATGCGTAATTTCCGGATTCATTTGATCAATGCGAAGCGTCACCATGGCACAGTGGTTATGTCACTGAAATTGGTAGACGGCCGAAGTGTGAAGGTCCCGGGTTCGGATCACATCGTGCGGCTGTCGATCTAACGGTCTGGATTTTTGGTAGGTTTTCTCCAGATGTAACGTGAATACGCTTTAGAGCCCCTAAGAAAGTCCTGTTACCAAGGCACATCCTATCCTTGGCAGATCGACCTAGGGTAGCGTTGCCATAATCACACACACACAAACAAACAAACAATTCATCTATGCGTTAAATGATTGAATATTTACTAACCCCTTCCCTCTCGCTCCCGCCAAATTCACGGGGCTAGTTTTCTCCCTCAATTTCTCGTGCCCGTGATATTTCCAGGCAATAGTATTCAGAAGTTATGCGCCAGTAGGACTGGAACATTTCAATTCTTATGCACGGATTTATTTATTTATTTTTTATTTATTTTATCTTTTTTTTACAAAACAGATGACAGTACCAAACTATTTTAATTGGAGATAGTTTATTTTTAAACAGGATGGTAGCACTACTCAAATACGTGCATTTGTGATATGCATTTTGCAATCTTAGCTCACTTTTTTACTTATGTTCAAAGAAAATTTTACAAATATTTGTATATTTTATAAAGTAAGTTAAATAAAGTTCTCCTTTAGAAATTAAAACATATATTTTTAATGATTCCCCGCTAACTAGAAAACACACCTCATTCACAATCAGGGGCGTAGCCATAAATTTTTCATGGGCGGGAGGTGTTACGACTACTACTACTCATATATATGTATACGTGTGTGTGATAATGTAGTGAAAAATATACATTTTGCATGGCAAAAAATTCCTCATGGGGGGGGGGTTATGACCCCCCTAACCCCCCCCCCCCCCGTGGCTATGCCCCTGTTCACAATAACCCTAAATGTGTGCTTTTTCTAAAAATGTGACTTTTTCTTTTAAATTTCGCTCTAAAATTTTTTTTAACTTAAAATAAATAGATATATTGCACATGCACTTATTTTTATACACGATTTCTTGGAATAAGTAAAACACGATATTTTAGCGATAATATTCTTTTATTCTAAAACAAAACATAATTTTTGTAGTAATAGACACCTGGTGTACATACTATTAATAGAACAAGTATAAAAATCACATGTTTGCTTTGAGACCTGATGGCTTATTTGTAGAACAAATATTAGATTCACATTTACAATGCAATTTCTGTTTATTTTTTCGTTAAAAGTACTGAATCGGCCATAAAGAGTCTAATTTATACTATGGATTTTTTTAAAGATGCAGGGAATTACAAATCATAATATTTTGAGAACTAATAAAAGATGCATTTAACTTTTGGCTTCAAATATCTTGATACGTCCACTATTTTCTCTGCTGGAGATGTTCTGCCATCTACAGAGCAAAAAATGATAACGTTCTGCTATTCTTACATGTATTATTAGTAGGACACTACGTTTTGGTGTTAAAATTCTTGAAAATGAAGAATATAGAGTAATGTAAAAAATGTGTTCTAATACTAGGACGTCAGGGCCGAAGGGGTTAAATAAATAGCTATGGAAAACAAGATTTTATCCTTTTCAGTAAAGACTCCGTTTTATTTTCAGTGTGATTATTTTTTATGCGTTCCGCAAATAAGGTAGCAAAAATTACAAGTTTTACTTTGGCTCGATGCGATCACATAGTGATCTCAAGTGAATCGTAAAGCAATTCTCCGGAGCTGGCAAGCAGTACCGAGTAAAGGTAAGGGCCTCCTAGTTTATAACTAAAAGCGGGTTGCAAATATTATATTTATTTTCAAAAAAACTTAAGTGGATCTGCTAGATAATGAAAAATTTTCCTTGTAAAAAGCGGGGTTTCCGTTGACTAAAGGTTTTAAGTGAAAGGGTCAGAAGTTCTTGGAACCAAGAAATATTCCCATTTAAGTTTCTGACTATTATTTCATTTAAGGCTATTAATAGCATTTTAACCGATTTTGAATTACTCACAAAAACAATTATATGGAGAACGTGTTCAGCTGACCCATAAATAGGACAGCGATTCAATGGGTTAAAATGCGAAATTTAGGTAATCATACCATTCTTTTATTCTTTTCTGTGCTCTTATAATTTCATTTTTTATTCCTGTACAGGGTGATTCATTGTCACAGCTTCAAACTTTGGGTAGGATCAGACACTAAGGCTCCTATACAGTAGAATATAATCAGAATAATATGGAAATATGGGGTCGCAAATATTGTCTTCATGCATTATTGTCATGCGTAAAATCAATCAATTAGGCGGAAATATTGCAGTGTTTGTCTACTTTAAATATGACTACTACTTCAACACTTTTTTCTAGAGTGATTATTAACAGGTGCATGATGATGAATTTCGTAAAACCTCACGGTATTACACGTTGTTATGGTTCTTCTTTGAGGCACAAACTGTATTCAAGATTATCACAATGATAGTGAATTATCCTGACTATCGAAATATATCTGTTTTTCATCTCCTGTTTATTTAATCAGGCATGTTGAGTTTCCACCCAGCAACGAATACATCGATCCCCATGCAGAAAACTCCAAAGTATTGCAGGTGGGTACGAAGCTAAGAAGTGAGAGCCATTGTGCACCCAATGATGGTTATGGAGACCCCGTCGGTCCAGGACTTTGTAAGTACTTTGTGTAAATAATGCAATCGTTGCAACTATCATAAAATGCAGTATAAACTTACAGCAACTGTGAAAGTTTTCTAAAAAGAAAGCCGAATTCAAATTACTTCACAATAACGGAAAATTATTCTCATAATACAATAGTAAGGTTTGGCAATTTCTCGCGAAATACAGAAGATATTTCCAAGCTGGTTTCAGTTTTTCCAGCTTATTTTTTGGTGATAAACTTGCTGATAAATTGCCAAAAGTGGCGAACCATGACTATTTTGGGATTACAACTACCACCTCTTTACTGACAACGATTTGGTAATCTCTCTATTCTAAAAAAAAGTAAAGACCGCTGGCGCTGTCAATAGCTTATGGACCTATCTCCTCCTAAACCGTGGGGATTTGAGTTTCGACTAAGGTGCCCACAGATTCGAAAAATTCCGAGGAACCTGCTAAGCTGACTTAAATTTCGAAAATCGAATTATTTTAGAAGATATTAATAAAAAACTGAAAAAATAAACAGAATGGTTTGCCAGATTTGACATAAAATCATTCATTCCCTTGCAACAAAGCGTTTCCAAGTATCTAGAATCGCGTGAAATTTACAAAGTTAACACAAAAAGCCTAATAACTTCTCCACCGTTTGCACGATCCCCTTGAAAATTTTCATGATCATGTATAAAAATATAGAAAACAACCTGCGCTTCTTTAAAAATCTGAAAATCCACTCGTTTCCTCCTTTTTAAGCAATTTTTCGCTATTTTCAGCACCATTTTATTTCCGAGAGTCAAAAAAGTAAATCATTTGCGTTACAGAATTACCTTTTTCAAGTGAATATGACGTCATACAATTGGGATTCAAATTCTTTTAAAAAAGCTTTTCCAGATTACACAGTTTATTATCATTTTTTTGTCACAAATAAATCGTTTGCATGGACATGAGAATAGCTGTGTACACAAAACGAAATCTTTCGATTGCGAAAAGATTCCGCGAGTTTCCAGAACATCATGAAATTTAATATGGGTATCTCTCTATTCTAAAAAAAAGTATAGGCCGCTGGCGCTGTCAAAGCTTGTTGGCCTATCTCCTCCTAAACCGTGGGGATTTAAGTTTCGACTAAGGTGCCCACAGATTCGAAAAATTCCGAGGAACCTGATGAGCTGACTTAAATTTCGAAAATCGAATTATTTTAGAAGATATTGATAAAAAACTGAAAAAATAAACAGAATGGTTGCCAGATTTGGCATAAAATCATTCATTCCTTTGCAACAAAGCGTTTCCAAGTATGTAGTATCACGTGAAATTGTCAAACATGAAGTAGAAATATTCCCATTTTACGCCAAAATAAAAACTATATGAAATAAGTAACTCAAAATGTGTTACACAAAGTTGACAATTTTCAAATAGTAAGTTCGCTTAGACAACAGGAGTTTAGAATTAGCGATTATCCGTTTTTCCAAAACAGAATAACTAATATCTTGAAAATGAAAAATAATTAAAATGCAGATTATTTTAAAGCCGGTTCGGTCCAGCTGGATTATTTGCTACCAGTAGAAATATTTGGCGGCGTTAACTATACCATTACAGCAGTTACAGTACACTTTGGATATTTGCTAGCGCGACGAGATGATATAATTCGTGGTGCTAAGTACGCCAATCTGCAAACGATTATGTAAATGAAAATATGGATAACGGTTTTCCGGTAACCTTAAATGAACAGTAATTATAGGTTGTGAGCATGTGTAAATCGCCAAATAATGAAAAGTCGCCATTGGTGGCAAGCTATCCTATCTGTTCCATAGCTTTTATTAACTTTACATGTACGCAAGTCGCCAAATAATGAAAAATCGCCATGGGTGGCAAATTCGCAAGGTGTCCAATAGGTTTTACAATATTAAAAATACAGCTGAAACAGATGTTCTGATTTTATTATGCTTTAGCTCCTAATTAATATAACTTTTGAATGGCAACATTAAATATCATTGTGTTTCTGAGGAGTGCAAATAATTTTTCCAGCAATTATAAGCGGAGTCCGCACTCCAGGTGGAGTATAGCTCAGGACCCGTACAACACGGATTCCCATAACAAAATATCTTCCGTGTTATGAGGGGGAGGGGATCTACTGTAGTGTGAAGTTTAAATTTTTATGTACCAATGAACCTGCAAGAACCAAGGAATGTGTAGCTCAGTAACATTCTATCTGATCCAATCTTCGGGCTTTGTCTGTTGAAATTACGCCTTTTTAACGAATAAGCCTTATTAGGGGCCGAATGCCTCATAGGAAAAGCGAGCGTAGCGATTCTGGGGGCCTTGGCCCCTAGTGATTTAAAAAAATTTTCTAACTCCCTGAATAAAAATATCGTTATAACTTAGCAGATTAATATGATACCACACATTAAAGTACCATTTTTCGAATGAAAAAAGAAGTATTAAAATTAACCCACGAGGTAAAAAATTATAGTTGAACATACATAGAATTGATAACCTCTTCTTTGAAGTTGGTTAAAAGTGAAAAACTACGGCTAATTATTTTCCTTAAGTAGACCAGAAAGCGTAATTTCCCTCTGTGACCCATAAAGAGACGGGGAAAATAGTTAAGTTTTATTATGATGGTTAAATTACCACCCTAATAAAACTTAATTATTAGGGTGGTAATAATTAAGTTACCATCCTAATACTTGATTACACATGAATCTTAACACCCCCCCCCCTGGCTATCCTATTACTTAACTACTTAAAATCCTGAATACCCTAATACTTGACTACGAATCAGAATACACTAGCAGCGCCAAATATAAATCTCCAAACCTGAAGTTAGCCAAGCAATGTCATCAATATTTCTCGAAAATTCGAAAAAACCCTATGTTAAACAATGGGAACACCCAAAACTTCGTATCTCGCGTTCTAGTTAACCGATTTTTATGCAGCAAAATGCAAATTTTTATTATTTGATGCGTAAAATACGAATTTTAGATCCGAAGAGCAAGTCACCATAAAATTTCGCAACAATATTTGTCACTCTCTTTATTGTGTTATGCCTCTTCTAGTCTAACTTTGAATCATTGATGCACCGTATCTTTAAGGTTAAGTCGACAAAAGGAAATATAACTTTTGTTTTCCCAGATCAAGGGATATGAAATACGATGCCTGATATTTTTTTATGGCATATGTATCTGTCTGTGTATATCTATCGGCGGGTATGTGTATAAACATCAGAGCATTATTACGATTGGGGCAAATTAAAAAAAAAAACATTACACATATTTATTAACAATATTTTTTTTAATTTCAAAAAGAACATTTGTTTTTAATATTTTTAACCCTTTACAATTAAGTTCAAAAATGTCTGGTTTCAGTTAGTCTGTCAATCCATCTGTGTTCTAACTGCCGTAAACATGAACAGACTACCACGATATTTATAATTCTTATGTATATATATATGCACTATACCATTGTATCCTACTGAAAATAGTGTAAATAGTGTACTGAAAATAGCATAAACAGTTTTTGTACAGGAGTACGCAAAAGAATTTTAATGCGTTGAGATCTATGGCGACTTATGGTTATTAATCTCTTTAAAACACTGTACAATCTATATAAAGACGTTTGTAACAGCTCAACACTTACACGATGAAAGTGACATTGAAAGTTCTATTACAGGGTCTCTCAAAATTATGTTAATCGTGCTACAACATTTATAACTTTATGCTCAAAAATCTCACTTGACTTGACAACGAGATATCACCACCACTGACGTGCAGGGTATTCCAGGATTATTCGGACAAACTTTAACCCTTTGAGGCGCAACCCTTCCCCAATGCTGAAAAAAGGGCAGCCGTTGCCATCGCTCGACTTAACTACCAGCAAGATGGCGGAAGATCGAAATGTTCATCGCGTGCCACAGATCTAGAGACCCTTTTTTGACGCAGCTGGCTGTGCCGGGCACAGCCAGCTGCGTCTAAAAAGGGTGAGTGTTGCCAGAGCGGCAACACTGCGCGTTAAAGGGTTAAGGGGAGGTAGTGTACATTATAAGGAACAAGAATCACACAGCAATGTGGGGTCGGAAACGTCGCCCTCATGTAGCCTATAATGATCACTTTGAAACAAGGGTGAACTTTTAGACTGTTTTCCGTCAAAAACTAATCTACGTTTCACAGAAAACAGAATTGACAGAAATTGATAATTTAAAAGTTCTATTTTATTTCATTGGTGAAATTTTGAGGAAAGCCCAATGTTTATGAAATTTGGTTGAGAAATTAGACGAACGCTTCGACACTTTTCCCAAAGTGATTATTAACAGGTAAGTGAAAACGGTGTTTTTGACACCACATTGCTGTGCAATTCTGAATCCTTATTTGTGATCATAGGAGCCCATAAGATGGGAGTGGGGGGTGGAGTGGGGCAAAATAGGACACTTGTCTTCCCCCCCCCCCTTTGAAGATTTAGTATATTGTGTTACGATGTAAACGAACGTGCATTACAAAGCGAAATTGAAACTCAAATTGTTTCATGTATGAAACTTGTCCCCCCTCCCTCAAGTATTTTTTTTAAGTTTGCCACCTCCCCAGTTAAAAAAATTTCTATGGGTGCCCGTGCTTGTAATGTCCCCTATTTCCCCTTAAAATTTGTCCCCTTCATCCTTTGACACCCTGCAGATACATTGCCGAATTCCGCTCAGTAAAGACAGTCATGTTGGAAAGTGTTTTGTAATTAATGCGTTTGGTGCGATTAATTATATATTTTCCTGTTTTCCAGATATTTTCCAGTTTCATAATACCGGCAGCTGGTTCACATCACCCATAAAGCTATTCTATCGCCTTACTATCTACCCACAGGAATCATTCATCGAAACATCAGATTTAAGAAACAGAGCTTGATTGGTGGCCAAGAATCATCTCTTACGCACGCTACTCCTCATCAGTTCCATCTGATATTACTCTGCAGAACGAAGGGAGCTCTCACCCTCTAGAAAAATTGAATTTTTCTTTACATAAAAGGTAGTCAAATGAAAACGAGACAGATAAATAAAAAATAAGTAAACTGTTAATTATTTCAAAAGTAATCGCCATCATTATAAACCCTTTCAGGCGGAACCCTTTCCCAATGCAGAAAAAAGGGCAGCCGTTGCCATCGCTCGAATTAATTACCAGCAAGATGGCGGACGATCGAAGCGTTCATCGCGTGGCACAGATCTAGAGACCTTTATTGACGCAGCTGGCTGTGCGCTGGCACAGCCCGCGCACAGCCAGGGCGATGAACGCTTCGATCGTCCGCCATCTTGCTGGTAATTTATTCGAGCGACGGCAACGGCTGCCCTTTTTTCCGCATTGGGCAATCTGTCCAGCTGTTCTCGCATTCTTCCATTTTTCAGCAGATGTCAGTGCTGTTAAAAATAATCGTGACCATTTTTTTACGGGAAATGACGTGCTAAAAAGTAAAGGATTCTCGTGGAACTATGTCATCCGCAACTATTTTTTATAGAAATCAAATCTATTCTTCGTGACTGGCAACAGTCAAAACGTCAGAGTTTGGTGTTCCCAGAGCGGGAACACTGGCGTTAAAGGTTTAACACATTTACCGCACTGTGTGTGTGAGACAAGACGGTCAATGCGTGGCACGAGCATTACCATCTTCTATGTCATGCTCGTTATACCGTCTGTCTCTTTTTCATTTGACTACTTCTTATACCAAGAAGCGTACACGAAATTCTGGTCAGAACTTGTACATTAAATTTGCAAATTGAACTTGTACTTAAATTTTAGTTGGTTATTTCACAAATTAGAACAGTGCAAACTTCACATCTTAAAAAGGACTTTAATGTTTTGAAACATTTAGAACAAAATGTTTTACATTTAATGGCAATTTATTATAACGAAACGTTTTAAAATTATATAGAAATTTATGTAGAACTTTTGTGCTCATATTTTGAATCTTTGTGCATTTTAGGATAGAACAAAGGACTAATATACTAAAAAAACAATTTTATCCTGGTTTTGCTGTACGTAGACCTAAAGTTGGATTCACAAAAAAAAAAAAAAAATATATATATATATATATATATTAATTTGTGTTATAAGTACACACATTGAACATAAGTTATAACTTGTTTTTAGCTATACTGCAGCCATTAATAGAAAGCACATTGATTTTTTAATGTTAGTTTCCTTTAAAGATTTGTGCATGTTGGAGTTGATAAAAACCCAATATTTTGCACTCCGCTGGACGAAGAACATTATAGTCTATCTTTGTATACAAATCATCTCTTTATACTAATGTAGTTGTAAATAAAATAATTGACCTGTGCTCAGGGGAGCAGGTTTAAAAATTCGTCAAAAATGACTTTATTTGTTTTACACAAAATACATTTTCATGAGTATTTTCACCTATGACAGTCTAAATGAGTATTTCTCTGTAATCCCCGAGGTTTGGGTTCGATTCTGTTGAATTTTCTTAACTCTTTGAAGCGCAAGCATTTTCACATCAACATAGAAGATCAGTTGGATAGACTGCTCAACGCTGAAAAAGTGCAATCGTTGCCATCGATCCGTTTAACTACCAACTGCATGGCAGTCGATGAAATAAATCATCTTGCGCCACAGAACTAAAGAAGTTTTCAGACACATCTGGCTGCACGGCCGCACTTTTTCAGCCTTGGGACCTTTTAAGCATATTTTTGGGGGACTAGCAGTGAAAGCGCTGAAATAAGGTGGTTTCACTGCACAACCACCGCACGTCAAAGGGTTAAAATTAACTGCGTGTCACATTTTGCTGCTTGAAAATAGGAGATTAGAAATTGCATATGAAAATACTCCTTAATTTTCTTGGAACTAACGCCTTGTTCTCTTATTCAATTTCAGACTGGTTAATCAAATTAACTTATACCCAAGTACGCAGTCTGTTCCAAAATTTAGATTCTAGTAAAATATATGTTTTAGTAAAATAGAAAAACACACAAACACCTATTAAAACTGTGTTTATTCAAACCATATGAGACTTACATTGAAGTGAATACTTAGAAAAATTATTAATTTGTATTTAAAGCATATTTTTTAAAAAATGAAATATTATAAAAAGTTATTAAATATTGCTTTTTTTAAATGAAAGATACAATTTTCAAAAGCTTGAACCGATTAACTACTTACTTCTGTATGATATGAGGTCAAAAGAAATATTAATGCCTCAAGCTTTTCATAGAAAGTTAAAGTATGCAGTAGATTTATTATAATAATTGAAAAAACAGTGTAAGATTAAATACTTCATTTTTAAAATAAATTCTAATAAAAATAAAAGACATTATGAGTTTAATCTTATTGAATATTGATCTTCTAGTTCTTATACCTCAAAGAAATAAAACATTGAAACCGAGGACAATGAGTTGCTTTCCAGAATTATCACTGCAGTGGTAAAAAAAGTGGTTGTACAGGGGCAAAAAATCAATTACCGCCAGCAGAAGCGTCTAAATCAAATGTGGCGGAGTTGAACAGCGTTGAGATTTAATTGAGGATAATCACGCATATGTATCAACTCTACTGGATTTTCTGGACATTTTTCCTAATTTCCGTCAAATGTCTAGCAATCTTTTTTAAAATTAAAAAAAAAAAAGACTCTACATTTATTAACTTTGGATAAATTTCCCATTTGTCCCAGGAATGCAGTAGAAAAAATGCCAGCAACCAGCAGAGGTGCTTGTGGTGCGGAAATTTCCAGATATTTTGAGTCAGTCATTTCCGAAATTCCGGATTTTTCCGAACAAATTGCACTGAAAATTATGCGCAAGCATTCCTATATCAATCTTTTCCCATCCTTCTTGTGAATAACTATTTTCTCTCGATCATTCTTTTATTTAAATCACCAATGCCGAAGGATTCAAAATTAACCTTTATTTTATATTTTATTTTTGTTTCATTTTTTACAATACTGAATAATTATTTTTGGGGAAAATTGGAAACGATATTTTAAGATCAAATTTACCTAAAAGATGTGTATGAGAAATATGTTTGTGAAATATTTATTGACATTATCTAATGAAGATTATAAAGAACTATTTCTCAAATTTAAAATGTCCGAACTTTGTAATGTAGTTGTAATATTATTGATTAAAATTAATAAAAAGTACTCTAATGAAGGTAAAAATCTGTTCTTTAATTATTTTTTATTAATGTTTATAGTGATTGCATGATTATTGATATTAGATATTGTTACGAATTTTCGGTCTGTTCCGCCTCCTGGATGTTAAAAATAGTTTAAAATTCGTATTCTATGCGTCAAACAGTTAAATTTCGCATCTTGTTGCATTAAAATCAGTTTACTAGAACCCGAGTATGGAGTTTTGGGCTTCCCTATTCGTTTACAGGGTTTTCTAGAAATCTGAAGAACTATTGATGTTAGAGGTTCGCTAATCTCACTTTTGGGGAGATTTTTAGTGCCAAATTTGGCGGTATTTCGCCAAAACGTCGCCAATCTTAGCGACATTTCGGGCACTTGGCGCAATTTTTCCAATGGGGCCTTTAAAGCTTGTTTTACTGCATTAACATCACATAATAGCTTGATATTACTCTATTTCTCTTCTATGACGTAATCAAAACTCGATTGTTCGGGGTCTTTCTACACATCTCGATTTTTCTAGAAAATACGTCGGATGGTATACATAGGCAGACTGTACGGGGAATTCAAGTTAGTTTTACCGAGCATTCATTGAGTGAGTTCGCTGTATTACGCTGTGAATTGTGCTATAGAAAGCTATATTTAGCTTGCTTTTTGAAACTTTGTTTTTAAGTGCTGTGTGTAAGTTCTTCATTGCTGAGCCTTGGGGGACTGTTTATGACTTCCCTCGTAAGTTTCCACTGAATTCTTGCCTGTGGAAGTGCTTTATTTTGTGAGAGAAATACAGCATTTGTGAAAGCTTCTGTAATAAGGGGACGTTAACATAAGCATGTTATGTTAACGTCCGCGTAACATAAGCGTCTCTCAAAGAGCCAGTGGTAGCATGTTTTAGAGGGGGAGCAAGATAAGGATTCCCGTCCAATTCTCCGCTCGATTTGATTGATAGCTGATGGCGCATGTGCAACTGACACTCGTCCAAGAAAAAACATGTTTTAAACCATTTTTTAAAGGGTTGCTTGGGTGTAATATGTCACAAGTCGCCAAGGTTTGCCATTTTTGGCGTCAAAATATAAGTTACCAAATCTGAACTCTACCGGCGATTTCCAACCAATTCCAGATGAAAATTCTAGCACCGGGATTATCAGCCCCAGAAATATCGTTTGAATATGAAGGATATTGGAGCCACAACAGATTGCACGCGCACCAGCAACCTTTAGCGTACACGGTCCACAGCAAACTCAGTCGAGAAGGAGTTTTCTAACAAATCTATTATCAAAATAAATCTTATGTTTAATTTTAAGAGAATCAAATTCTATTTCTTGCTAAGTAAAAAAAAAGTTCTTTAATAGTAGATATTTCAAATTCAGTATTAATAAAATGGAGGTATTAATAAAGCATTTTACGTACTTTGAGACCTAACCATTGTAATAAATAAAAAAAAAATTGTTTCTTTAAAATCCGGCTATTTGAGTGTTTTACAGCTTTAATCAATTTCTGAGAAAATGGGATGTCGTGACTTAAGTGGTTTTAAAATAATCAATTTTTTTGAGTAACTTATTTGGAAAAAGAAAACGCATATGCTCATAATTAAAATTTAGGAATCTTAAACGTTTATAAAAATGTCCTCCCTTAAATTTTTTTTTAAAGCACAGTTGCAGTTGAACGTTTCTAAAACTATCGAAAATATCCCCATTAAAAAAAGTTTGAGAAATACACCTACAGGAAAACTTTCATAGTTGATTTTGGTTTATATGCACCCTATTCCACAGTAAAATATTTTATATTTAGTACTATTGTAACATCTAACTGTGCATCTCTTTTTTGATTACAATCGACTGGGTAATTAATTTTTTAGGGTCACCCAACTGACCTCAATACATTAAGGTGCATGGATACATTCAATTCATTGAAAAATATGACGCCTCACCATGGCGCCGTGGTTGTGTCACTGAAAATGGTAGACGGCCGAAGTGTGAAGATCCCGAGGTCAGGTCCTATCGCGCGGCTGTCGATCTGACGGCCTATGGAGTTTTGATAGGTTTACTCCAGATGTAACGTGAATGCGCGTTAGAACACCTTAGAAAGTCCTCCTACCAAAGCACTCCCATCCTTAGCAGTTTGCCCTAGCGTAGCTTTGCCATAATCACACGCAAACACTGAAAGTCTGTAGTCATTTACTACTTTGGCTATCCCCAAAATCTCGCAAACTATCTCAAGCTTATCGGCTTTTTGCGAAATAACGCCAAATTAAGTGTCTGAAGCAAATCTTTCAAATTGAACCCAACTTGGCGATATCGGAAATATTTGGCTAAAAATCGCTAAACCTTAGTATTGCTGCAGTATTTTATCTCTTTCAAACAAAATAAGTTTAGGTGAAGTGCGCCGAAAATATTTTTGATTTAATAGACGTGTAGGAAGTCATGTGTTGTGCACATCAGATTTTTTATCTCATAAATTATTTCAAGAAGAAAATGCAAATGTAAGCAATTTTATCATTTTCATTTGGGCATTTCAATCTGAGCAATCTGTGGTATTAATTTTAATTTAACGCCAATATAAAAATGCATTTTCAATATTTTCAACATATATGAATTTTGATTTGTTTGAAATAGCCTAATATCTCTAAAAAAACACCATTTTCAATGCGGTACATGGTACAGTACATGAGAATAACTTCTATGAATTTCGTAGCAATTGATGCATATTTACGGCAATTAGAGCACGGGCCGAGGACAGATATGTCATCGGAAATCATAAACACTTTTCAACCTTCTAGGAAAGTGTTAAAAACTGTTGCGTAGTTTGCACTTTGTTGGCATACAGCTCTTATAATTAATAATTTATAAATCTTGCCACAATGTCTTGGACGCACTGATCCATAACCACTGTTCTAATCACAAACAATCCCCCATTCATCTTTCTTGCTTGCCCGATCCAGTCACGATGCCCACTCACGCTACGGCAGGTGTAACAATTTCCCGTATTTCATTGTAAGCCGAAACACAGTTTTTTGCGCGTTTTCTGTTCTACATTTCGCGTCTTAAATGTATCCAGAAACAAAAGAAGTGTTTCAGGATGTTAGGGGCTGTTCAATATTTTTAAAATATCCGGTTGCTCTTTCAGACGAATAAATGACTAACCTATTTTTACAGTAAATAAACGTGGATTTTTGCAGTGAAAAAGGAAACAAGTTTAAGGAGTTCAGCAGGTTAACCCGATTGGCTGAGCAAAGTTCACACCAAGATTTGCTTTGGTTTTGGGTTCTCCTTGAGCTGTATTTCAGCATTTTTTACCCATTTGTAGTTCATTGGAAGTACCAGTAAAAAACCACTTGAAATGCAATAGCATCCCCCCCCCTTTTAAAACGGATTTGTAGAACACGTCGAAAAAATTGCGATCGTTATCGTATAGCACGTTAAAAGAGACTCGTACAGCACGGTAAAATGAGACAGATGTTCTGATTTTATCACGCCTTAGCTCCTCTAATTAACAGAACTTTTGAATGGCAACACTAAACATCATCGTGTTTCTAAGGTGTGCAAATAAATTTTGCAGCGATTACACTGCGCATTTAACACTCCAGGTGGAATACAGCTCAGGCCCCTTACAACCAGTGGCGGCTCGTTGGTGATTTAAAAAGAGGTTCACAAAACGAATTTCGAAAATTAAATATGCAGATACGACGCACCTTACAAATTAAAATATATTTGCGTTTCCAGCAGTTAAAGGAAAACAATGCACGCAACTGTAAGAAAAAAAGTCATCTTGGGTCTTACATTTTGTCACCAAGATAAGTTTTAGCAAAGATTTTGTCTTGATTCATTTTATTTCAATTTTTTTTAAAAGGATAATATTGAAAAATGCCATTGCTTTAGCTCCGAAACACGTATCTTAATTATTTACACCAGTTTGTAAAAAAAATAATGTAGTGAAACATTGTAGAAATAAAAAAAATATATTAAGAAAATGAAATAAAAATTAATTAAATAACCGAACGTAACAAACCAAGGCAAAATCCGGAAGCGATACCGCAAAAAAGTGGCCATGGGTGCATAGTGAATTTGTGCGAACGGACAGATTTCATGAGGCCGTGCTTCCTCCCAGCTGTCTGGGCTTCTTATCCCAGAGAGCGGTTCAGAGGGAAAAATTTCCGTTCGCACGTGCGACTGTTCAGACTGAATTGTAGCACTGCCTCCTAGAGATAGAAAGCCTAATCGCTGCCACGTCACCAAGACTCTACGTCACCAACTGGCCTTCTAAAGGTGACGTCATTACAAATTAAATTTCATAAAGTAAAACTATTCGAAATTTCTGGTGAATTTACTCTCTCATAACAACATTTTAATTAATTGACATAGAAAAATTAATATTACAAAAAAGAGCAGCTTTTCTCTGTAACTAATTATATAATGTAATAAGGGAGTAAATCACAATTGTTTTGTGTCACGAACGTATTTTAATTTTTATCTTTCACCTAAGATACTTTTTAATATTTGTAGCACTCACCAGAAATCTGAAATAGCTTTACTTTATGAGAATGAAAGTGTGGTGACGTCATTATTCGAAGGCCTAATGATGACGTCCAAGCTTCAGCGCTCAGGCTTTCTGTATCTAGGTGGCAGTGATTGTAGTAACCTACACTACAGTGCGTTTATAATAAGCATATTTAATAATAGTGGTAGGAGGGGGGAGAGAGTAAAACTCACGTTTTAAATTCACATAAATCTAGAAATGTGCTTAATATTTGCTTTAAATTTAATTTGTTAATGTGTTTATTCTTCAATTTTTTCCTTTGGGGGTTCACGTGCTCATGTTCTCAAATGGAGGAGCCGCCACTGCTTACAACACGGATTTGTATATAGCACAGAACGTATCTGGGGCATTTTCAAAATTGGGTAACATTTGGAAATTTAAGAAGCAAGAATAAAATTTCAAGTAGTTTTTTTCCCATAATATAAAATATATCGTTTTTCTGCACATTATTCATGCATTTCTTTTTAATTTTCAGAGATTTTTTATATCAGACTTCATGAAAATCGTCATGTTTGTTACCGGACATTTTCTTTGAAATTTCTAGTACACCTTTGTTCAGCACAAAATAATGCAAACTGATTTATTACATATGTATAGAGTCCTTTTGTCTATATAATGTCTTTTCCGCTTAAAAATGTTTTTTATATTTTTGTCAATTTTTATTTGTCATGTCTGTTACTATTAAAATAACAGACATGACATTTCAAAGAAAAACATTTAATGAGTCTAAATTATTCCACAAGATCATGAAAATAGACATTTTTTGGACTGAAAATCTAATAATCTTAATTAATCAATTGAATTAACAAATAAATAAACATATTTTATACAAGCAATTAAGGTAACAGACATGGCATACCATAAAAATTCTTATCACAAATGGACTTTTGTTTTTTAGGTCAAATGCTAAAAACTCAAGACATTTGCTCATGCTTCTTTTTTTGACCACACTTTAACCCTTTAACGCGCAGTGTTCCCGCCCTGGGAACACCAAACTCTGACGTTTTGACTGTTGCCAGTCACGAAGAATACATTTGATTTCTGTAAAAAGAGTTGCGGGTGACATAGCTCCACGAGAATCCTTTACTTTTTAAGCACGTCATTTCCCGTAAAAAAGTTGTCACGATTCTTTTTAACAGCACTGACATCTACTGAAAAATGGAAGAATGCGAGAACATCTAGATAGACTGCCCAATGCTGACGAAAGGGCAGCCGTTGCCATCGCTCGACTTACCTACCAGCAAGATTTTTTGACGCAGCTGGCTGTGCCAAGGGTCTCTAGATCTGTGGCACGCGATGAACTTTTCGATCGTCCTCCATCTTGCTGGTAGTTAAGTCGAGTGATGGCAACAGCTGCCCTTTTTTCAGCATTGGGAAAGGGTTGCACCTCAAAGGGTTAATGGTAAACAGGTGTTGCTATTCTCAAATTTCAAATTTGTTGTTTAAAAAGTTAACTATATAGTGTATGGGAACAGACACAACATCAATGTCTGGAAACCTATATTTATATATAATTATCAAAAATCTTATGTTTTTATTAAAACATTATAAAAACATTTTTATGACGTACTTTAAACACTATTTCACAATGTTTAAACATGTCCGGAGAGAAAGTTTAATTTTTGTGCTGTAATTCTGCACAACACTCTTTAAGTTCTATGATTCGGACAGCTATATTTCTGTACCTTCTCTAATATTTTTGTGTTTAATTAAATAGTATGTTTTTTAAACTATTGTTTCAGTACTAGATCATTTCATCATTTAAAGTTTATTATACCTTGTAAAAAAAAATATTTTACACATGCGGGCAGCAAATGGCACCGAATTTTGAAAATGACCCATTTACCGTATTATAGGCGGGGGTCTACTGTATGCACTACCTAATATAGATATCCTCAAGATTAATTAGATGACCTTACAAGGGAAATAGTTTTAATCAATGCGAATTTTGTAAACTGGGTAAATAAATTAGGAAGTTTGGAGTGTTATAGGTTGATTAATATACCAACTATGCGAAAAATTCCAGAGTTGGGATCGAACTCAGGACTATCCGAAGTTCAATTCACAGCTCTGGAATTTTTCGCATACTTGATATATTAATCAACCTATAACACTTCAAACTTCCTAATTTAATTAAGGGTTGTGCAAAATTTGTGAGGTTTCTCACTTCCTATGATTGGGTAAATATTTCCAAAATGCCAATACTCTAACACTGGCTCAATTTCTAAAATGCCCTACTATATAGTTACGCTGATCTCCTGACTCTGCAAGAATTCCAGTTCAATCACTCCAAGATAAAATTTATATCACCATTATTCCAAAAAGATTAAAAAGTTAAGCACAAGAAACGTAATGAAATCCACACCGTTCGTACGATCCGCTTGAAATTTTTCATACATAAAAATAAAGAAAATAAACTACTTTTAAAATCTGAAAATCCATCCATTCCCTTATTTTCAAGTGATTTTTCGCTATTTTCAGCTCTATTTTATTTCCGAGAGTGAAAAAAGTTAATCATTTGCGTGACAATATTAGCTGTCTCAAGTGATAATGACGTCATACAGAAAATCACGGTTATCAGGCTTTGAAGAGAAAATAGCGATTCTAATTCGTTTAAAATAGTTTTTCTAGATTACCCTGTTTAACTTTTTTTTCGTAAATGAAATGATTTCCTCTGCATGAAACATTGATGTAAGAGGGAATGTTCCCAGCGAAACGCAATTTTTCGAACGCGAAAAATTTTCGCACGTTTTTAGAAGAAAATGAAATTCCGATTTCAGTATATAATAACTAAGTATGCAGTTATTTATTTCAAGTAGACAAAGATGAAATATAGTGATTATAGACATATTTTTGTCGAATGTTTTTTTTAGCACCCGTTATAATTTCCTCCATAACGAGCTTTATTTTCTAGAATTAAATATTGTTTTTCTACTGAGTTTATCATGCAACATATTTCTATCGACACAATATGTAGTTGGATCAAGAACTACACTCAGGGCCGAAAAGGAAATAGAACTGGAATTCTTTCACACCAATGAGTGACACGTATTATTAAAGGGCTTCAAAATGATTACTCTGATTACAATTGCCAAATATTTATTTAAAATTTATAGAGGAATTCACTCATCCTACTTGAAGCGTTTTCCTCCTTAAAATGTGTCATATCTACAACTCTGATGTACTTCCTATTTCTTTAATGCATTCAGTTCCTTTTTTAAGTTTTCGATTACACGTATTTCCGCTAGCGAATATTTCTTTTCTTGCTAATTTCGGTTTTTCGTCCTCATACAAGGCTATCTTTTTTCTGCTTGTTTTACTTATTCCACGTATTTTCATTTTCTTCTCGAAAAATAGAAAATTATGGGATTTATTACGATGGTCTGGTCTAGGATGAAATTTGTGGAAAAAAATATTGCCGATTATTTTGTATTGGCTTAAGACTTTACCGTTCTGTTTTTTTTTTAAGTTATATATCTCGACCGTTTAGAGCAGAGGCGGCTAAATCGTGATGCATTCACCAAACTTAGCGCACTGGATGATCTCAAGCGGTGCATTGCATCACCTATTTGCCAACATTGTTTTGAGATAAAGACTTGAAATAATTTAGAGCCCGGAAATATTTTATTTCTTATACTTTATGATGCTACGCCAAAAGGAAGCATTTATACACTCCAAAATACACTGGTCATAAAAGATCCAACCATTTCTGATCCTCTATCAAATATCCGAAAAAATTAATTCTAGAATTCTTTTCCTCAGAATAACTATTTCAATCTCACGCTCACGCGTTATTACTTTTCCTCTTCCATTTTCATACATTCCACCGCTATCCATCAGCGTATAAGAAGTAGAAAAGGTACTTGAGTTGGCGCATCTAAACACACGTGTGGAAAAAAAAATGGCTCATCATATACAAAAGGTTGGCCACCCCTGTTTAAAGAAATCATTGTGAGCCCTAAAAAGCATTTAAAATCTTTATTTTAATCTATTTTGTTGAAAGTGCAACGGTTCGGAATTCGCTTTGCTATGTAGTATGATTTCTTACGTGGCGTTACAGCGTTGTAGGCTAACCATCTCTGATCCTCTACCAAATATCCGAAAAAATTAATTCTAGAATTCTATTCCTCAGAATAACTATTTCAACCTCACGCTCACGCGTTATTACTTTTCCTCTTCCATATTCATACATTTCACCGCTATCCATCAGCGTATCAAGAAGTGAAAAAGGGTACTTGAGTTGACGCATCTGAACACATGAGTGGAAAAAAAATGGCTCATCATATGCAAAAGGTTGGCCACCCCTGTTTAAAGAAATCATTGTGAGCCCTAAAAAGCATTTAAAATCTTTATTTTAATCTATTTTGTTGAAAGTGCAACGGTTCGGAATTCGCTTTGCTATGTAGTATGAATTCTTACGTGGCGTTACAGCGTTGTAGGCTAACCATCTCTGATCCTCTACCAAATATCCGAAAAAATTAATTCTAGAATTCTATTCTTCAGAATAACTATTTCAACCTCACGCTCACGCGTTATTACTTTTCCTCTTCCATATTCATACATTTCACCGCTATCCATCAGCGTATCAAGAAGTGAAAAAGGGTACTTGAGTTGACACATCTAAACACATGAGTGGAAAAAAAAAATGGCTCATCATATGCAAAAGGTTGGCCACCCCTGTTTAAAGAAATCATTGTGAGCCCTAAAATGCATTTTAAATCTTTATTTTAATCTGTTTTGTTGAAAATGCAACGGTTTGGAATTCGCTTTGTTACAAAGGTATGGTTTCTTACGTGGCGTTTCAGCATTGTAGACTGCGCAAAACATTAATAGCGTTGGCTCTAGTGTTACAACATAGCAGATAGTATCAAACTGGTTCGACAGATCTCGTACATACAGCTTTGACTTCAGGGCCAGATTATGACCAACAGGGACATTGATGAATTTGGGGGCCCCCATCTATGAAATTTGTTTTCTTTTTCATAAAATTTTGACAAATAAAAGAATATTTCAGAACAACATTTGAAACTGGGGGCCCTTTCGAACCAGGGGTCCTGGGCAAAGTCCCGATTTGCCCATGCGATAATGGCTCAGTTTGACTTCACAAATAGCGCCTCGGAGAGCAAGGGGGAGCAAGGGAAAAATCTCCGGGGCCCCACCATGTAGAGGGGCCCCCTTCGTCTGCCCAAAATATAATATGTAATTGTGCAATGAGATGTCACTTTTTTTTAAAGCAATGGAAAAAATTAATTATTTTATTGGAATTTTAAATTCTGTTTTTTAGGTGAAATTACAAAAACACCCCATGCAATCAGCTATCATAATCAACAAACCTAAAGAAAAAAAAAAAAAATCAGGTATTTGTAAATGAGTCCCTCTTTTTTCTCGAAATGTAGATTTTAACTGCCTTATTCAGAAATTTGCCATAAAGCTAAAAAAAAGCTTTATTAATAAGAAAAATTTGTCTGGACTCGTGGTTGAATAGTGGAGAAGCATGGGCATAGCCAGGGGAAGCCTAAGGGCCCACGTCACTACCGAAAATTTGATATTTGTTAATAAAATGGTGAAGATCAAGACTTTTTGTAGGAAATTTTGCCTTTTCCACTTTCTGAGTCTTATCGATTTCTTTCTCCTTCCATTTTTCTTTTTCTTTTTTTTCCGCCTGCGTACTAAGGGATGTATGAACTACTAAATAACATTATCAGATTTCTATTGTTTATGTTTGTTTACTAGAGAAGCATGCCATGTAAAAGATGTTGAATGTTGTTAAGGTGCCGAATGCAACACCTTTCTGGCAGTGGCGGATTCAGGGGAGGGATGGGCTTCTTTCTTGCCAACCCCCCCTCCCCCTCCAAAAAAAAAAAAAAAGAACTGTGTTCGTAGCTGACTAAATTAGGGGGGAATACTTTTTTTTCAGAAAGTTTATATTTCATAAAGCGAGAAATATTTCTTTAAATTATATCACATAGTATTTTTTAAATTAATTTATTTTTTAATAATCTCTATAAGACTTTTGTCTATACATTACTTGGAATTCAAAAATGTTGCAATTTCTATCCGTTTCTTAATCTTGTATGTGTTTCATTATTAAAGTATCGCGCTAAAAAATAAATCAAAACTTATTTTTTTCTCTCTAATGACAACATTTAATTCTTGTATGGACAGCGTAAAATTTCTTCTTGTTCTATCGAGAATTTAGCTTCCGGGAATTCAGTTTCCGTTTCTTAAGGAATTGAACTCTCAAAAAAGATTTTCCAGCTCTCTGAAGATTGAATTTCCTTCCGCTCTCTTCTCTAATTTTCTCTCCAATTTCTCGAAATGCTTTTAATTACATTATCTGGTTTTAAATTACATAATTTCCGCTCCCTTAAGAATACGAAAAATGAAGCAGCACCAGATTGGCCAGTGCTTGGGAGGATGAACTCCTATCTCGGCTGGACTGGTGTGGGACCGTGTACGCTAATCGGAGCTGGTGCACGTAAAATCTGTATACGTGGCCAAAATGGCCCTCCATGTTCAAACGAGATCTCCTAGCTGATTTCAGGTGCTAGTTCTTTCATCTGGAATTGGTTCAAAATTAGTAGACCACTCCTGGAGGCAACGCTGCTCTGCCTAATAGGCACCCTTATAATGAAATTAAAAACATATGCGGCCTTCATTGTAGTCAAGCCTCTAGTAGACCGCTGACCCGGCCATTAGAAAGAAAAAAGAAAGTTACATAATTTAATGCCTTTAATTGTATAATACAATACTTGATAAGCTAATGTTGTGATTATCCAATAATTTAATAAATTTATCATGAACTATTTATTTAGGTTGAATAAATTTATGCTGCAACAAATACGTTAATGCTCTTCGAGGCCAGAAAAATGCTCCCCAGAGAAAAGACCGCATGAAGTAAAAATTAATTTAAATCTGCTAACAAGCTAAGCTAATTGCTGAAACACAATAAATTTTCAAACAAAAGAGCTCCTTTCAATTTCGCACTCTCGTGCTTGTTTCATTACAATAGTATGGCGTAACGAAAATTACTTTTTGTTCCACTTAGTAACAAAAAAGTATATCTACTATTTCTTCCCCTCTAACGGCTGACCGTTAATTTCTCTGTGACCGATTGAAAATTTCCTCCAGTTCTATCGAAAGGTGAGCTTCCGGGATGACGCCACATCAACGCAACGAATAAATAATAAAAATTTGATGAATCAAGTCACGAAACTGGTTCCTTCAGGTAAGGTCTTCGAAGGTCGTTGACTTGTTCGGTGTCTCGCCGTATCTGCGCCATATTTGTTTGTGCGAGAGCTTTTTTGTTTACCGCTGAAGCTTTGCATTAAAAGCAGTTAAATAATATACAACTGTTTATTGTGAGTTAAAAGCTTTTTGTTCCCCGAACAAAAGAAATCAATGGCCAGATTTTTTGTGCGTAGAATTAACCCTTTAACACGCAGTGTTCCCAGCTCTGGGAACACCAAACTCTCGTTTTGACTGTTGCCAGTCACGAAGAATAGATTTGATTTCTATAAAAATCGTTGCGGGTGACATAGCTCCACGAGAATCCTTTACTTTTTAGCACGTCATTTCCCGTAAAAAATTGTCACGATTATTTTTAACAGCACTGGCATCTGCTGAAAAATGGAAGAATGCGAGAACAGCTGAATAGATTGCTCAATGCTGAAAAAAGGGCAGCCGTTGCCATCGCTCGACTTAACTACCAGCAAGATGGCGGACGATCGAAACGTCCATCGCATGCCACAGATCTAGAGACCCTTTTTTTGACGCAGCTGGCTGTGCGCGCACAGCCAGCTGCGTCAAAAAAAGATTTTTTAAATTTGTTATAAAATTTTTATTGTTTGAATTTGTTATAAAATAAATACAATTAAAAAAATGCTGATTAATTCCCATAAAATGCACAAAACCGTTTTCAACTTAAAATTATTAGTATTCATTTCATAATATTCTTTTAAAATTTGAATCCCCAAACTGTGGATGCCTAGTCTGAAAGTGTTAAAATGTGCATTTGATATAATTAGAATATAGGTTTTTCTTGTATTATATACTTTTCCGACTAAGTTAACAAAAAAAATTCATTCTTAAAAAAAGTTGTTGAAAGTTTGTAAAACAGAGTTAACGGAAAATTTCAAAGAAATTCTGAGGTTCTGCTAAAGACTTCATAGTCTTGGATCTCGAATACAGGAGAAATAGAAATCAGTAAACTGTCAAATGTTCTACCATAGTGGACGCGATATTTTGTTATGTCAGAAACAATATCGTATACGAATACCTTATACTGGTATAGTATGCAATAAATACAGTATAAATACTATACACTATTGCGGTAAATATATACCATATAGTATTGACAAATTGAATAAAAAATACTTTTCAAGAACTGCACAGTTAATTAATAAAACATGCGAAGTATTCACTTCGTTTCTTTCATTTAAATAATTGTAGCGGTAACACCTGCTATCTTTATTATATAAAAGGCGCAAAATAACGATTTTCTCATTTTGCAATATGCCAAAAACGTAAAAATTCATGCTCCCTCATTTCATAGCTTCTTTTGAAACACGCTATGTCATTAATATGAATGGCAAGTGTTAACATCCACGATAACATTTTATAAGGCAGAATGGCGAGGCATTGTTGGAATACGCCCAAAAGACGGTGACATTTTTACATATTTGAAAGCTTAGGATGGACTGATTCCGGTTTTGACATATGGAGCATAAGCATATTTTGCTTTTAGGAAATAAGGAGCATATTTTGCTTTTCGCAGATAAAACGAGAATATTTTGAAGGACTTTTCGTTTTCTTTCTAGAAAAACGTAAGACATAGACAAATGCCTTCATCTTTTAATCCTTTGAGGCGCAACCCTTTTCCAATGCTGAAAAAAGGGCAGCCGTTGTCATTGCTCGACTTAACTACCAGCAAGATGGCGGACGATTGAAACGGTCATCGCATGCCACAGATATAAGACCTTTTTTTGGCACAACCAGCTGCGTCAAAAAAGGGTCTCCAGATCTGTGGCACGCTATGTAATCCGATCATCCGCCATCTTGCTGGTAGTTAAGTCGAGCAATGGCAACGGCTGCCCTTTTTTCAGCATTGGGCAATCTATCCAGTGGTTATCGCATTCTTCCATTTTTCAGCAGATGCCAGTGCTGTTAAAAATAATCGTGAGAATTTTTTCACGGTAGTAAAAGATTCTCGTGGAGCTAGGTCACCCGCAACTATTTTTATAGAAATCAGATCTATTCTTCGTGACTGGCAACAGTCAAAACGTCAGAGTTTGGTGTTCCCAGAGAGGAAACACTGCTCGTTAAAGGGTTAATCCTTTCCGGCAGTGGCGTACATAGGTTTCCGTTTCGGTGGAAGGCTATCCAGTACTGAAGTACTTAGCCTTTTTTTAGAGGGGGGGAGGGAGCATTTTCAGGACGAAAATTACTTGAAAACTAGACTTTTGATGTCAGTGACTAGAATTCAGTGAAATGAGAAACTCTTTGATTTTTGAATTAATAGTAACTTTATATAGATAAAACAGTTCAATATTATATTGAAAAATTATTTTTTACTGAAATTATTCAAAATGGAATAAAGAATCCTAACTGAATAACAATAATATGACTGATAACGTTCTAAATCTGGCTTATTTTAAATCTCACTATTAGGATAGTTAATATAAATGTTTTCAAATAACAGTTTTTAATCATTGTTTTACACTTTCAGAGGGGGTACCGTTCCCCCCTTCTTTAAGCACATCCCTACTTTCCGGCACAGAAGTTTTAATTTGATTATTATTAGTATTATATTATTATTGATATTATCTATTTATTTATTTTGTTTGATGTTCTTAGACACGTCTGGCCAGGCTTTTCTACAGCCTGATGCAAGACCGACATTTTGCAGCTCCTTTGATTTATGTATCGTACTATTCAGTTACGCTGATCCTTGGCTCGGTGACTCAGTGAACTCGGGGATTCCGTAATAATTCCGGTTGAACCACTCGAAGGTGAAACTTTTATTGCCATTAATCCAAACGGATTAATGGTTATTGTCTAAAAACGTAATAAAATTTACACCGTTTGTACGATCCGCATTAAGTTTTTCATAATTATGTTTAAAAATAGAGAAAACAATCTGCGCTGTTTTAAAAACCTGAAAATCCACCCGTTCCCTAATTTTAAAGCGATTTTTCGCTATTTTCAGCTTCATTTAATGTCCGAGAGTCAAAAAAGTTAATCATTTGCCTGACAAAATTAGCTGTCGTAATTGACATTGACATAATATTGAAGTCACGGTCATCTGGCTTTGAAGGGAAAATTGAGATTCTAATTCACTTAAAATAGTTTTTCCAGATTACATAGCTTTTTTTTTTTCACAAATTAAATGATTTTTTCTGCATTAAGCATTGATATAAGAGCGGCTGTTCCCACAAAACAAAATCGTTCGAATGCGAAAAATTTCCGCACGTTTTCAGAAGAGCGTGAAATTTGATTAATGTATATAATAAAAATTGAATATGAAGTCATTTATTTTAAGTGGCCGAAGTTTAAATACATCGAGTGTAGACATATTTTTGTCAAATGTTTCTTCTAGCGCCCGTTGTATTTGCCACCACAACGAGCTTTATATTTTAGTTTTCAATAAACTAGAATAAACTCTATTTTGTGTTTCATTTAAAACAATTTAAAAACCCTTTTATATTTAGGGGGGAAAAATTATTTTGTTTTTCTTACAATCTCGAAAAACTTTACTTAAATGTTTTGGTTATTGCACATGCTCCTTAAATTGCTAATATTTATATAATTAAGCTTATATTTTGTTTAGTTTGCGTAATCCACTTTTTCCTTCTTCTTTTAAGAGTTTCTGAAGGGTTAATTTTTAAAATTCAGCTTGTCTTACTCGTAGCAGCTCTATTTGCCCGGCAATGGTTTGTTAGTCGCGATTATGTTTGGATTGCTAGTTAACGCACACACTGACCCATTAAGTAAAAATTATTTCTATTAATTAAACATCGAACACTTCTCAGTTTAGAAGCACTTTATTCAGAAGCCCCTAAAATTTCAGTATTATTCAATAACCAATCCCGGAAATTTGGTATGGAACAAAAAAAAAAAAAAAAAAAAAAGAACAGTTCCATACCAAAACCACATTTTCAAAACCACCATCTCCAAAACTCCTACTACAGTAATTTCAACACAGAACAGACAATGGAGGGCCTAATTTGGTGGTGGGGGAAATGTCACTCCCTTTAATGCAATTAATCCAATACTCAACACACGTTGAACCTATTCATCATTTAAAAAGACGCAACGGAGAGGACTCTCCTTCCTTGACCCACGTTGCTTCTCATAATGGTTCTTTGAACGTTCCACTGAATCAGGAAATTTGCTCAAGCCCCCGCAGAACTTTCATAGAACCGCATTCTTGGAAGTAACTCACATCAAACAAGGAGAGTTTTCTCCGTTGAGTCTTTTAAATCAGCGGTTCCCAACCTTTTAACATTGTGCCGCATTTGTGTCACATTTTTTTTTTTTTAATTCTACAAGCCAGTTTTTTTATTCTTCAACAATGAATATTTAATCGCCTTTTCTACGAAATAATGTTATGAATGAAGTTTGATTAAACATATTAAACGAAAATAGATATGTTTTGGTGTAAAAATAAGATTCTAAATGATGACTTTAAAACATGTATTATCACTTGCCCTGTCGCTGTTTTCCTCTTCCCCTTTTCCCTACATACGCTGTGTGCCCCCCAAGTGGGGCGCGCCCCACCGTTTGTTAACCACTGTTTTAAATGATAAGAGGGAGCAGGTTCAATACTAAAAATGAAAAGGTGAAAAGAAAAGAAGTAACCCATCTCTGATAGAGGTGAGACGGGGTCCAGCTGTGTAATTCACGATTGCGTTTGAGCTTGGACGGGCTCGGGCTGGTGAAAAAATTTCTCCTTTATTGAACAAACTCCTTAAAAGAGATTTTAAAAAGTGATCCAAGGGGAAAATAAGCATACTTAAGAAAAAAAAAAAAAAAAAAGGCGCCTAGAAGGTGCGTGAAGCTCTTTGGGTATTTCAGAAAGGCGGTTTATATTGCTTACGGCCGTATTCACCAAGTACTTCACATCCGTGTTAACCTCATCAGACGTTAAATAGACTTCATATATACATCCATTCGACATCTGACCCTCGTTTGGGTGGGTTAACACGGGTTTAAAGTACTTGGTGAATACGGCCGTTAGTCATGAGATCGGACATTATTTGATTAACATGGATTCAAAGAATTAGAAAGTGCATTGAGAGTTTGCAACTATATTTTTCTTACTGCACAATTTGCACAAACGGCAAAATTGATTGTATTCTTTCGATGAAGTAATTTAATATTATCTGTCTTTAGCTGAAATTTCGGGATCGGGGTCCGACTTAACCCTTTAACGCGCAGTGTTCCCTCTCTGGGAACACCAAACTTTGACGTTTTGACTGTTGCCGGTCACGAAGAATATATTTGATTTCTATAAAAATAGTTGACATAGCTCCACGAGAATCCTTTACATTTAGTACGTCATTTCCCGAAAAAAAAAGTTCACGATTATTTTTAACAGCACTGACATCTGCTAAAAAATGGAAGAATGCGAGAACAGCTGGATAGATTGCCCAATGCTGAAAAAGGGCAGCCGTTTCCCTCGCTCGACTTAACTACCAGCAAGATGGCGGACGATCGAAACGTTCATCGCGTGCCACAGATCTAGAGACCCTTTTTGACGCAGCTGGCTGTGCGGTACAGCTAGCTGTCGTCAAAAAAGGGTCTCTAGATCTGTGGCACGCGATGAACGTTTCGATCGTCCGCCACCTTGCTGGTAGTTAAGTGGAGTGATGGCAGCGGCTGCCCTTTTTTTCAGCATTGGGAAAGGGTTGCGCCTCAAAGGGTTAAATAAAAATTTCTCTGGCTCAGGCTTCAAAAAATGAGCCCGAACTCATTTCTAAACTCTGATAACATGGGTCATACATGTACATATCGCCTTCGTCTCTCTCTTGAAACTTTTCTGAATCCTTCTCTAAGAACAGAAAACTTTTCCAAACCTAATTATTCTTCCTTGATTTAATGAATCTACTCGTTTTCCTACGTTTCATTCATTCATTTTTTTTTTTTTTTCCCTACCATCTTATCTAGGTAACGGATCTTTCCCAGTGTCAGGTAGTGTAATGTCCTCCGGATGACCTTCACCTCATAACCGTGCCGAAGTTATGCAAGCAGAATCCGTAATCGCCCGTATAAGTACGACTTTGGGCGGTGTCTCCGGAGAAGTTCTAAGGGAGGCTGTTATTTTATCCCTGATGGATGCGGCTTGGCGGAGAAGGTATTCCCACAGAGAGCGAATTCTTGCGCGACTTGACTTAGCGCTCCGCGGAGCAGGGAAATGCATCCGAAACGGAGCGTGGAACAAATATTAGAAAGCGATGGGTGGGTGCCCGCGTGTATGCAGATTACGTGAAATTTCATGAGTGAGTTACGGAAGATGAACTCGTCTGCTGTTTGGTGGTAAACGAACTCAGAATTGTTTCGTTTGCTGAGCTTAGATGTCCCGTTACATTCCAGACACAGACCGCCCATGATCTGAGAACAGACGGATGAAGTACATGTAGCGTTTCCAGGCGTTCGGATAAAGCCGGACATAGTTAGGCTTTTTGATTGCGTGTCCGGCCAAACTTAACGGTGTCCGGCTTTTGTTAGGCTTTTTACTGGTGAATTTGGCTGATTAGTAATAAAGTACTTGAAATGACTTGGCATTCGATGTTATTTATATTTCATTAGAATTTAACAAGATTCATGGCAATAATCAAAAAAGCTTGATTTTACATACAATTTTTTTGTTGTACCTATTAATACTGAGACAAAATCCTCAATATTGTAGGCTGTCCGGCCTTTTTACCCAAATGTCCGACCAAACTGGTTGGTCTGTCCGGCTATTTGGTTTGGCGACCTGGCAACCCTAAGTACATGCATTTCTTGCATAGGTGCATTCTTGGAGGTGACTTTAGAGGCCGAAGTTCTTTCTCTTTAAAAACGAAGAGATAAAAATGAAAAATCTCTTAAAAATTGAAAAATGTCACTTGCTGATGAATTAAAATATTTTGAAAAACTGTGTTCATTTGCAAAATATTTTCCACAAAATAAATTACTGTAAAATCACTTATTTTCGCGACGCAAGCGACGCATTTTCGCGGAAATGAAGATATCAGTGATTTCGCGAGCTGAAAATTTTGCGAATTTTATATGAATGGAACCGAAAGTTGAAAAATCCCTAAACTACCTAAATATAGAACCCCTTTTGCATAAGGAATATTAAGAAATTTCCTTTTGTCCGAAAAGTTCGTCCCCCCCACTTCCCCATTTTGAATGGCTTCAAAGAAGCTGGTATAAATATTGTAAGTGAATAAGCTGCATTCTATTAGATGTATTATTGTTTTATATTCAAGAAATAATTGTATAGTATTCAAGAAATGGTTGTAAGAAAGAAAGTTGTGACGAAAGATTTTGCAACTGTGTAATAAATTATTAAATTTTAATAAGTGAAAAATTTCTGTTTTTTTTTTTTTTTTTTTTTTTATCATTTGAAGTGAAAAAAAAGTAATTCGCGAGACTTTAATTTTCGCGATTACGACGGGCTCGCGAAAATCGCGAAACTTAAATCCTTGCAAAAATAAGTGATTTTACAGTAGTTGTTAAATGAATACTCATAGTTCTTATAGTACTTATACTGTTGAAATCGATTATTGTAACGTCATTGAAGTGACCTAATAATTATTCATACCGCTATAACCGAGTAATGTTATAAGGGAACTTCATTATTAGAGAACCGTCACTTTAAAAGAGTTCAACTGTACTTGTGTGAGTTCCTTTAAACTAAAATCCTGAGTTCGCTACAGAGTGCAACTTTGCAAAATCTTTCAAGGAGGAACGGCACTTAAACCCAAGTTTCAAGCGATTCGAATTAACTATTTCAAATATTAACTGAATCCGGTTTTTTCATTTTTTCAAATCTTAATGTGTACGTAACGTCGAAAAGATATAATGTGAAAGTAACGTCGTTTTTTTACCTTAAATTGAAACACATAAATTTTCTGAAAGTTTTAATTACTACTACAAGCTGTACCTAAACATAGGATACATATTTTGTTACACTTTAAAGGAAGAATTTTATGGATTTATTTTCCCTTTTCAAAAAGATACGAGGAGGAAAAAGCTAAACAGACAAACTGAAATCATAAGCGTTGTTGGAAAGTATTAAAAACACAGTAGAATCACTAACAATTAATTAAGACATTACGATAATTTCGTAACGAAAAGTTCAGTCAACTACAAAAGTTAGACAAAAACTTGAGTGTGTTGAGGACTTTTTGCCACCACTATATATTTTTAGTTGAATTTCGTTTTGCATTTAATTAATTAATATTTAATTTTATGACTATTTAATTTTTTTAATCAATTAAAATTACCTTTTAGACCTTTTAACTGTAGTAGTAAAAGTAATGTCCGATAATCCGATAATGTCTCATACTATTTTTCCTCATTCTTTTTTTTTTTTTTTTAAATATGTTCCTGAAAATACTCCCACTGTTCTAAAACCTAAATTTGATGGAAAAAACACTCAAAATACTGGTGTTAAACGGTAAAGTAAATAAAAAACTTTGTAAAAAACACACATAAGATGTTATAGGTAAGTAGATACGTACGTTTCACGTATCTACTTACCTATAACATCTTATGTGTGTTTTTTACAAAGTTTTTTATTTACTTTACCTAAATTTGATATTTCATAATTGAAATGCATTAAACACTGACTACGGGCCTGGGTTGGGGTGTATTCCTAGCAAATCGGAATTGGGGAATTTATGGAATTATGGTGATATTACGAAAAGGGCGAATTAAGGGGGGGCGGAGGGTGCGACCGCCCCCCCCGAGAAAAAAGAAATTAATGTAAAAGATCCTATTTTACTTCCATAAAATGAATGTATAAGTCAATCTTCTAACTAACCGCCCCCCCCCCCCCGACAAACTTGCAATAATCCGCCACTGTATTACGACTATGTAAAGAACAAGTGCACTCTCAAATAATGCAAAGTACAATGGGATAATGAATTCCTTCGGTTAATACATTTCCGGAATCTTATCAGATATCGGATTACGATTTGCTGGGAATACCTCCCCCCTCCCGCACCTTGTCAGAGCCCTTATTTTAAAAAAAACGCAGTTTTAAATTGCCATGTCGAATCACTGTTAATTATAAATTTCATATGCCTCGCTTTTGATCTTTTAATCCTCTTTACTTCCTTATACGAAGTAAAACACATAATTTTGATCACGAAAATATCGGTCTTTAGATTTTGACAGAAAAATCGATTTTGACTATCGCTAAATTTTCTTTGGCGAGTTTTTGCGTGACGCCTCATCGTAACGGTATGTATGTATGTATGCATGTACGATTCATTCTGCCCAACCGCGAACTCATTTCGATTAGCTTCTTCTTTAAGTCTGTACTTAGAGGTGAGGAGTGTATTATGGAATATCATTTACATTTCTAAATATAACGTTACGGGTTTTTGAATAAAATCTCTAGAATCATCATGAGTACATACTATAACTAACTGTAATGAAATGTCACTTGCATAGAAAAACACCCTTTTTTTGTTGTTATAGAAAATATTATTTAAAAATAAGTTACAAATGGAGATGCCAGGGACAGGGCCTGATTACTGAAAAGGCTTGGGAAGCTTGAGCTTCCCCTCAGAATCTGAAAGGGGGCCCGAAAATAACTGAAAAACAGCGATAAAAATTCAAAATTTTGTTTTTAAATGATCTTTTAAGTTATTGTAAAGATTTTTAATAAAGAGAAATGGTGCTTTTCAGAGTCTTGATACTTTATGTCGCAACATTTCTAAATTAGTTGTTTGCGATGTCTTTGCCTGGGACATCTGCTACAGTTGAGAGTTTTTTTCTATTATGGGGAATATTTGGCGGGCAGAAAGGGGTAGACTTTTAATATGTGATGTTAAACATCTTCTAAATGTCAAAATTAATTCTCAACTTCTGTGTTGTGATTTTTATGATGTCATCAAAACAAACAAAGAATTCCTGAAAAAAGCCATGTCTAATGAAAAATGGGACTAAATTAATGATGTTCCAGTAAGACAATGTTTTTAGTTATTTGTTAATGTTTAAAGTAATTTCAAAAATACGGTAAAATCTCGTTACAATGAACTTAACTATTATGAAGATTAATAAATAAAATATTTTTATCAAAGGAAAATTTCAAATTAATGAATAAAATGCTTTCATCAAAGGAAATCATTAGAACTAATTAAATCAATGACATTTATTTTTAACGAATACAATATTTTCATGAAAGAAAATCATTAAAACTTTACTTTTCCCAAACAAAAAGGGGATGTGGGGGGGTTCGAAATGAGACTGGGCTTCCCCTCACTTCAGAGGTTAATCGGGCCCTGGTCATGGATGAAATAGTCGGGGAATATAGAATAGCTGGTTTAAAACATTGAAAAACGAATTACAGTACTTTATAATACATAGTTTTTACTATAAAAGCATATTTTAGATTATGTTCAAGTCATTTCTGCTTCGAGTCCATTTAGAAAAGTCGCAGATATAATCTTCATTCTCTGCTCCAGTACAGTCAAGGTTGGAGGTTACTCCGGTACAGTCCTCGTTGATCTTCCAGGAATTTTCCGTTACAGAAGATATATTCAGCTTCTTTTTTTTCAGAAACTTTAGTTCTTTAGTGGATGGCATGAAATCCATTACAATATTAGCAAGTATTCCATAATTCTCGATACGCCATCTAGGAAAATGAAAGTTTAAATTGATGGGCGAAACATTCTCAGCTAAAAAGAAATAAATTACATTAAACAAATTACATTTCTTTTAGTGTATATTATGAATAACATCAATGTTCAAGACACGTGTTTACTAGTAGGTTAAAATTTGGAAACGATCTGCAAAAATTCTTGAAAATCACAAAACGCACTTTGTTCTGTAGCGAGTGGTACGACAACAATAAGCGGTCAACTCTTACTATATTATTCTGTATTCTATTAATATGTCAGTCTTTCTTGAGTAGTTTATTTTATTCCCACGTGACAACAGCACCTAGCAGAGCCCAAAACTCGGTATTTCATGTTTCTCGATTATTTCATATCCTCCTCTCTCTTCTATATGCGTAACTCGTATATCTATTAGTAGTAATATGTTGAAATTTAGTATTTAGAATTATTTTAACATCTAGTTGTGCGCCTCCCTTTTTGATCCTAATCCACTGGGTAACAGTACCACCCAAAAGAATTTTAATACATTAAAGTCTACGGACATCTTCAATATATTAGATCAATAAGCATTTATCGTTTGGGCCATGCTCGAAATCTTGCCAAATGTCATCGAGCTTGACCAGGTTTTCCGAAATGTTACCAAATCTGGTGTGGGCGGGGGGGGATGTATCTCACAGAACTAAAAAATTTTTAGTTATTGATATAGTTAATGTTAAAATTTTATATTTAAAGTTATTATAACATCTAGTCGTGCGTCTTCTCTTTTGATTGCAATCGACTAGGTAATTTATTTACAGAATCACCCGGAAACTTTCAATGTATTAAGGTCTAAGGATACCTTCAATACATTAAAAAGTCTGTTTTCAATCAGTATTTGAGCTATGCCTAAAGTCTCTTAAACTATTGCCAAGGTTGGCGATTTTTCGCGAGATCTCACCAAATTGGACTCCAATTATAGATTTCTAAAACTGAGCTCAGCTTGGAGATATCTGTTATAATTGGCAAAAATTCGCTATAAATACTGTATCACAGTTTCAAATGAAAATAAGCGTACTTTAAAATGTTTCGTTTTCTAATTTAATGTTTAATGAAGTGTTTTATTCTCTTGTGTTTGTATTTTAAGTTATTTAACACCAGTTCATTTAAAAACTCTTTAAAAAATTCTATTTTCGGTATAAGATATATTTCTATGTTAATTTATTGGATACACACAATTAAATCTTAATCTTCCTTTATTGCAACCTACAATCGTGAAATAGTTGATGACATTGATAATAAATATTACAAGGCTCAAAACCACGTACATTTATTTTTCTCAAATTCATTCTGCATACAACCCCTATTTCGCATCTCGAAAAGTGCTCTAACTTTAACCAGCTGTAACTCGGTGAATTTTGGTCGTAAAAGGACGTATTTGTTTTTATTGTGCATGAAATTGTATAAGGAAAATTTTTCTAAATATAACTGATAGGACCGGTGGACCGTATAAAAATTTGAATTTCGTAGTTTCTATAGGAATTGATTTATTGACTTCGATTGTTTCTGATATAACAGATTATGCAATTTAAAACGTTTTTGCAACTGGAGCTATGTGTCTCTGACTAACTATTTACGAAATTAGCCATTGGGCACCGTTAGCACTGGACACCCTATACATACCCGCTGAACACAGTACCTCCTTCCTTTTTGAAGTTGCTAAAAATGAGTTTTTGCTAACAGTTTTTGTTTCCTCTGTAATAAAAGTGTTTTTAAAAGTTTTTGCCTAATTAGTCATCTGACATATTATTAACTAGCTGATATAGCTTCAAAATAAAAGATTTAAAGTTTTGAACATTTGGGAACCAGCTGACACTTAAAAATTTTGTTCATTGGTTTCCATTTTTTACTGCAATACATTTACATTTTTTTAAACATTAAAATGAATCCATAAGATAAATTATTTTTTTAACTTCAAAATTATTATTTAAAGCTTAATTTCACTGAAATATTTTTTTATTTCGTCCCAATTTAAGTGTTACACTATTAAAGTTATCAAAAATTTATTGCGTGAGCAGAATCTTTCCAAAGGAGAGAACGATACTGTTTCATACTTGTTCGTTCTTATAGTTGCAAAAATTTAACGTTGAAGAAGCGAACAGGTTAAACCTGTTTCCACAATGCCTGGAAAATTTCATAAAATTTTCCCTCTTACGTACTAGAATGTTTGAAATTGTTATGTGAGTGAAACAAATTTTCAATTATTTTTACTCTTTTCAAAGTCGCCTATAGAGAATCAATAGTAATAATAATTTAAATAATACATTTTTTTTTAAATACATCAGCTGTAGGGATAGACGCGAGACGAAAAATATGCCCATATCCTCTCGATAAATAGCTGTAAAGTTTTGTCTCGTCTCGCAAAATCCCATCATAGTAAAGATAAAAACGTCTGTCTCGTCTCGTCTCGCATCCATTTGTAACAGAAACCAAGTTTGAGAAATCTGTTTTGTGATGCCAAAACTTTACCTGCATCTAAAGAAGTCATAATGGCACGCTCAATAAACTCATGAGGTCTCACGAAAGGGAACTCACGTAATTTTTTTAATGTTCATTAAGTTGCTCGCGACAGCGAGTAAAACTCTTTCCTTAATTGACACTTTCTGTTCCAGCAAATCTCCTAATTGAACACGGATCGTTAAATCGGGTGCTCAGGTTTTCCCGTTCGTACGAAAAAGTTTCACACATTTCAATAAAAGTAGGTTAACATGGATGACGATGTGGTTGGTGTAAGGAAGAAAGATTATTATTATTATTATTATTATTATTAATGACTATGTCATTTTATTTCTCACCCCCTTTGAATGTCCCAAAATGTGTCCCAAAAAAGCTACATAATCTCTCTATTTAAAGGAAGATGTCCTGACTGACTGACTGATGATCACCGCACAGCCAAATCTACCAGAGATACAGACAGGAAATTTTAGGAGGTTATAGCTTTTGTGCCCAAGGCGTCATTTAAGAAGTGATTTTTAAAAATTCTAACCCAGACGGGGTTGGCGTCCAAAACGTTCTTTTCACGCTTCCTTTCATATCTCAGCGGACAAAAGAGATAGCGATAAAATTCTTGCTTTAAAATATGACTAACAGAAATACCTGAAAATAAATTCCAGGGTTTTTCAAAATTCACACACAAACAGGGATAAGGGGCCCAAAACGTTCTTTAACCTTGTTTTCACATTAATCTTCATATCTCAGAGGGAAACAAAAGATAGTCGTAAAATTCTTGTAACTAACTTCAATACCTAAAAATCATTTTCGGGGTTTTTTTCGAATTCGGACCCAAAACGGGGTATGGGGCCTAAACGTTCTTTTCATGTTTCTTTCATATCTCAGAGGGAAAAAAATAAGACAGTCATAAAAATTCTGCTTTAAAATTTAACTAACAGCAATACCTAAAAATCGTTTTCGTTTTTTTTTTTTTTTTTTTTTTTTTTAGAATTCGCACCACAATGGGGGTAACGGGACTAAAACGTTCTTTTCACATATCCCTTCATATATAGGACGGATACCGAGATAGGTGTAAATTTTCTGCTTAAAAATGTAACTAACAGCAATAGCTAAAAATCTCGTTTGCAGGCTTTTTAATAATTCGCACCCAAACGGAGGTATAAGGGGCCCAAAACGTTCTTTACGTTATTTTCACATTTCCGTCATATCTCAGAAGAACCGTAAGAGATAACCGTAAAATTTGTGCTTTAAAATGTAACTAACACAAATAATTAAAAATTATTTTTGGGATTTTTTAGAATTTGGATACAAACGGGGATAAGGGGCCTAAACGTTCTTTTCTCGTTTCTTTCATATCTCAGGGAAAAAAATGGACGGTCATAAAATTTCTGTTTTAAATTGTAACTAACAGAAATACGTAAAAAAAACGTTCTTTAACTTTCTTTTCATATTTCCGTCATATCTCAGAAGAAAAAAGAGATAACCGTAAAATTTTTGCTTTAAAATGTAACTAACAGCAATACCTAAAAATCGTTTTCAATGTTTTTTAGAATGTGCACCCCAACGGAGATAAGGGGCACAAAACGTTCTGTTCACATTTCCATTCATATATCAGAGGGAAAAAGAGATAGGCATAAAATTCCTGCTTAAAAATGTAAATAACAGCAATAACTAAAAATCATTTTCAGGGTTTTTTAGAATTCGCCCCCAAACGGGGTAAGGGGCCCATGTTCTTTTCACATTTCTCTTCATATCTCAGAAGAAAAAAAAGATAGCTGTAATATTCCTGCTTTAAAATGTAACTAACAGCAATACCTATCATTCTCATTCGGGGTTTTTTGAAATTCGCACCCAAACGGGGGTTAGGGTCTAAAACGTTCTTTTACAAGGTTTTTTAAAAATCGATCTCAATAGGGGGTAGTTTACGAAAAAAGGTGTTTTTCAAGTATTTTTTTAGCTCTTGAGTGCTGTAAATTTCAGACAAAGATTTTTGTCTACCTGGTGAAAGGGCGTATCACTTTTAAAGGGTTGCCAGATTAAATGTGAAAACTAGCCAAGGTTTTTCGTGTTTGGTGATTTATTGCCAAGTTTAGCATTAAAAAAATCCCAAAAACTGGACCCAAATTGGCGATATCTTCTATATGTGTCGAGAAATTGCAAACCCTACTGTTTATTTAATTGGATTATTGGTGTCCATATTAGTGTAAATAAAAATGGAGTATAGTAAAAATATTCCTGGCGGGGATTTTAGAACAGTTTTAGCAAGCGATTTAACATAGATTTCAATTTTAAAGGTTAAGAAGAGAAATACGGCACAGTCGCGGAATATGATGCACATTCCTAACAGTATTGAAAAAATCAAATATAGTTAGAATATGCCTGACGAATATTATAAAACAGTCTTTGTAGGCGATTAAATGTATAACGAAAATATGTTTAATATTTATTTACTTATTTTCCATTTGTATTTGTTGATTTAACAATATCCATTTCGTGCGAAGAGCGGGTGCTTCTGCTAGTATGTATATATATATATATATATATATATATAATCACCGATGGATATTTCGTTATTTAAAAGAAGGGGGGCGGGGGCGAAGCACTGGAACTTTCTTTTACTTCCGACTACCGCTCAACGACACGGTTTTAACAAAACGTGCATGAATGTTTTTCACACGTAACAGACACTCGAAAGGCGTGAGGTGAATTTGAAACGTTCTCAGTGAAAATAATCAGTGGAAAGCATGTTGATGTGAAAGTGCACGTGAATGCATTTTTAAATAAGACAAAGCATGTGAAAGACAGAAGAGATTTAAATCAATTCTTCAAGATTTTTACACACCCTTACTTATTACGGGATCTTTTATCAGTATTTATAGAGTGTGAAACTCATCTTTGGTATGGTGACTATTTACTGAACGTTTATTCAGTATGCTACAAAAATGCTCACCATACTGACGACTAGAAGAGTTGACCATTGAATATGGAGTTATTTATTTTAAGTGGACAAAGATTAATGAAATTTATTGAGTGTAGAGATATTTTTATCAAATATTTATTTCTGGAACCCGTTTTAATTGCCTTTACAACGGGCTTTATCTTTAGTAAATAAATGACTCAAGAAAAAAAAATTGCTAGATCAACCATGCCGAAAGTATCCGTTATAAAACACTTTCCAACACAATCTTATTCACGCATTCACTCGGTGACGTAAATATGTATTTGCATTTGCATTTTGTGTTATGGCAAGCCTGCACGAGGGGCATCTGCTTAGGGAGGATGACTTGGGTGGAGGACTTTTTAAGGGGCTGTAACGTGTGTTCACGTTACATCTGGAGAAAACCGCCCCAAACTCTAGACCGTTAGATCGATAGCCGCGCGATACGCCGTCATACAGCACAGAAAAGTCATGCCTAGCAGAGCAAGTTAATTTTTATAAATATTTTATCACTTTTTTAAAAGAAAGTTTTTTTTGTTGTTGCTGTCTTTATAAATGTAATCAATTCTGAAATTCTTAAGTAAATCAGGCGTTGTGGTAAACTAGTACTTGTGGTATACTGTTAAAAAAGGAAAAGAAAAGAGAAAAAAAAAAGAAAGTAAGAAAAACTGATATACAATCATATTACACACCCAAGTGGTGCATATCAAAAGGATACCATAGTACATGCGCCTGCCTTATTTCTTGTTTCATTACGTTGGAAAGTGTTCCGTAATCCATGTGTCATCTCTATTTGTCTCTTTGTTCCATTACGTTGTAATATGCATCATAATCCATGAGTATGCCGTGTTTGTTTTCCTTGTTCCATAAAACACTTCTTTGATATTGAAATCTATATTAAAATCACAAACTAAAACTGCTTTACGATCTTCGTCAGGCATATTCTAGACATATGTCACCTTTTTAAATACCGTTTTGGAAACTGCATCATAATTTTATGTATTTATCTTTCTTGTACTATAAAAACAGTTTTTCAGAATTGAAAGCTACGTTAAAATCGCTGACTAAAACTTTTGGCCCCTAGTGTTTAAAACGATTAATATCCAACCTCTAGTTTAATACATTTACCGTAAAATTTAACCTAGACATAAAACTACTTTGCTTCACAAAACACACAAAACAAGTGTACACAAAACCTTTATTTTCTTTCACCTCTTAATCTCTAAGCAAACATGACTAATAGTAGATCAACAATTCAGTGTTTGCGCAGTTTTTGATTGTACGATTTTAAAGCTTCTACAGATAAGCGTCTACAACAAGTCAGTACCACTTTGAACTGCTCTCTGTAAAGTTGAAGGAGTTCTAATGACGTCGAACTTGAACTTCCTCAATTTGTCAATGCAAGAACGCTCTAATTGTTATTTAATTAGAGAAACTTAAGATAAGCCAGTTCACTATAGCCAGGGGTGGCTCCAATGGGGGGTCCGGGGGGGCACGTGCCCCCCCGTCGGGGAACTTGTGACCCCCCATCGGGGCTATTTGATTAATTCGTCGGGGAATTTTCATAAGAAATCTATATTTTAGCTGAGTTTTAATTTTGATTTTGCGATTTAAAAAAAATTAATTTTGTAATTTTTAAATACACATGAAAGGCGAATGAGTATTGGAGATTGAAGCGGATATGTTTACATTTCTGGGAGGGGGGGGGGTATATTCCTCAGAACTTCTGAATAATGGCTAAAAGTACTTTCCGTTTTCATTCATCTCTTATCTCTGCGATCCTTTTCATGTCGAGAAACAGCCACTTCCTGCATCTTCCAATACTGTGATGTGTTGACGACGGCAGGGGGGAGACTTCAAATTCGAATAGTGTATACTTGAAATCTGTGATCCCACTCTCAGGAGGCATTTAACTGGATTTGCAGCAAGACATCAATCTTAAGGTAACAAAAGTGCCAGTCTATTCTTCAAACGACAAATTTATGAGACCACATGTGCGACCACTTTCTATTCGAGGCTCTTTTAATTGCTTAAACGATTGTGCATTTTGTCGCCGACACCGTAGAAAAGTACAATATGGGTGTGTGTAGTCGGGATGGGGGAGACAGTGACCGTTAATTAGACCAGTCGGGTAGATAAAAAATTTCGAGGGAAGGGAAGTATGGCTTAGAGATGAGACGGGCTCAGCCGAGCCCGAAAGCCCGAGCCCGGGCCCGACTCGGGCTCGGGCTCTGTAATTCACGATTGCGTTCGGGCTCGGGCTGGTGAAAAATTTCTCCTTTGTTGAACGTACTCCGTGAAACAGATTTTAAAAAGTGATTCATGGGATAAATAGACGTACTTATTTAAAAAAATAGCGGCACGGGGGACTAGAAGGTATGTGAGGCTCCAAAATTTATTGTATCCTATTAATGAAGTAGTTAAATTTATTTGTCTTTAGCTGAAATTTCGGGCTCGGGCTCCAACTTTAATAATATTGCTCGGGCTCGGGCGGGCTCGGATTAAAAGTCCTCGGGCTCGGGCTTCAAAAAATGAGCCCGAACTCATCTCTAAGGCTTTGCTTACACAAGCAAATGGGGGGGTGTTCATTTTTCCAGAAAAACGGTTTTTGTACTTTTTTGGTCCTCAATGACAGAATGATGAGAAAGAAATGGTTCGTCGAAATATCCCGTGTATTTTTATTGTTTCTTCGCAAACCCATAGTACATCACTTTTCCAACACTTGTTATTGTGCATTGTGCCAGTGAGTTAGACAGAGTTTAGAATAGTGGGCATTTTTTTTTCTTGTTACGGCAGCATAGCATATCATTGTGAAGTTTATGAAGTTTAATTTCACTTTTGGCTTTATGTTCCCTAAAAAGAACATCGGTGGTGCCAAAAGCACAAGATATAAAGTACAGTGTGCTTTATGTCGTGATATTTTTGATAATGATTATGTAAAAAAAAAAAAAAAAAAAACATAGGATAATTAAGCATTCAGATCTTCATAAACAAAATCGACTGGGGCCTGTTCAATTACCAAATGGAATTAAGAGAAAGAATCCTTGGGATATTTCTTCTTGCTCTTCGAATGTATGTTTATCTACGGAATTAGAGAAAGAAAACCCTTCAAGTTCATCAGATCCACAAACTTCAAGTAAGTTATATGTAAATTACATTCATATATATATTTTAAATGTGTTTAAAAGTTTTAATTAATATATGTTATTATTAAAAATATGGTCAGTTTATTTCTCTAAAGCATTGAATTATATCTTCTAAGCACTTGCTTTTTGTTATTTATTTGTACAAATATACTATGCCCAAGGGCGGATCCAGAAATATTTTTCAGGAAGGGTGCAAAGCTTGAATACCAATTCAGAATTGCATGAACATGCAATTTTATTTGAAGCGTATTTTTACTAGTGTAAATATTTTCCTCTCGGGGAATTCGCGCCCCCTGTGCCCTCGCCCTAAAACCACACTTGACCCTCACCCCCTTATAAAAAAGAATTGAAACTAGTTTGAGCACAAATTTTGAATGACCACATTCTGCGTTATTTAAAAATAAAAATAATTTTAAAATAAGGCACATATTCCAAAAACTGGGTCACTTGTTCTGTCTCAGAAATTTTAAAATACTACTTTAAAGTTTATTTATTAACAGCATTTTAATGATACATATATATCATTAAATGTCCTTAGACATGGATGCTCGTAATGGTTTGGAGTGCACTTTTAATCATAGCTGCGGACCCAGAGTCATAACTTTTTGACCTCACATTCTGATTCTATGAAATGTTGTACAACATTATTGTATTTTAAATTATATTAACTGTCTGAGTACTCTATGAATTAACCTAAATTTTCTCCTAATTGGTCTTTTAAACACTATGAGTACTTTTAAATGTGCTCTTGCTTTTAAACCATTAATAAGTAACATGTTGTTCACCCCATTATATGTCATTCCCGCTAAATTACAGGACAGGATATATATTTTTAAAATATATTCTTTCGTTGCAATTTCGATTTTTTTGGTATATTTATCAAATACGATTTAGTAATTGGAGTGAGGACGAAAGGTATGTCTTTATAAACTTTCAAATTGCATTAATGCAAATTTAAATTAAACACAGATTTAATGTAATTGTATGTAAATTAACAGTATTTTAATTCACAAGTCAAAAGCTTTTGTGTCATAAATGTAAAATAAAATTTCCCATTGCATTACTTTTATTCATAGAGCTACAGAATTTATAAGTCTTAATTGATATTTTAAAAAGAAATTTACGACTCGGGCGATAAGAAATTTGGGATTTTGTTTACTACGGAAACTTTTTAAAATGTATATTTAATTGTGCAATAATTTGACATGACAAAATATTTATAAAATTATTTTACAGTTAATCATCTCTGGCATTCAAAATATGTATAAACCTATGAATATTTAAACGCTTGAACTAAAAATTTTCATTTTAATTAGAAATATTTTAAACTGGTCGTATTTTATTTATTTATAAGTTAGTGTGTTATGCAAAGTATTCTATGTCTTCAAAATTATTTTATCACAGTAATCCTTACTTGAACTCTTATAACTTTTGAGAAAGTAAAAAGATATTTTTATAACTAAGTGGTTAATTAGATAATTTAACTTTTAAATTCTTCAGAATAAAAAAAATAGTACTTTTCTGTTTCTTAGATGGCAATTTGAATAAATTCTAAATATACTTTTTATTTATAAATAGATTCAATCGAACGCAATATGCACGATTTAATCTTTAATTTTATAAAAATTTAGCAGTAAGATTTGTTTTTATTTTTTGTAATTTAAGAATTAGTCAAATGCATAGTTTGTTTATTTGGTAACATACTTTATACATATATACAACGAGTGAGTATTTGCACTATATAGAGAAATCTAACTGGATTAACCGGCCCTCTTTAGCTAAGAGTTCATAGCTATGCACACCAAGAAGATTAACAGCTGCAAGGGAATTAGAATTTATTACATTTTGCTTGAGGTAAAAAAAAAGTTAATTTTAAAAAATTAAATAATAATAATAACCAGCTCCTCTGATAGACCCTCTCCAGTCCAGTATGAAGATGGCTGTGGATAGATCTAAAAACGGAATATAAGTTAAAGGAAACTGATTAATCTTGACTGACAATTTAATTTTTATATCGTTGTGGAAAAAATAACTAACTTTTGTGAATTTTAATTCAGTGATTTTACTGCAAAGTAAATAAAAATTATGGTATACAGCGTCTATATCGTCTTCCGAAATTTTCCCTTTTATCCTGTAAAATAAGTAAATAAAATAAATACAATAAAAGTTTTATATTTGCGTGTAGATTTGTATGTTATATACAGTGGCGTATCGTAACCCACCGCAACTTCCCTTATTTTGAATCTTTATACAAATCGCTATTGAATCCCTGGATGGCACCAGCATTAATATAAACTATTAAAATAAATTAATAGTATGTGTTCTAAACTGATTTTTGAGTTACAGAATTATATGTATCAGAATTCAAATCTAAAACTTTTAAACAGATTAATATTATGTTTGTTATTCGCCTTATTAATTAAACTCTTTTTCGTTAATGTTGAAATTTTAAAAGTGACCCTTTCACTATGAATTATTAGTAAATGAGCTTGCTTTATAAAATTATTCATCACGTTTGTGGAAACCTCGTTCAAAACTATCTTGGAGTATTACAAAAAAGTAAATTTTTATCAAGGTTAGTTTCGCTAAAAATAAATATTTTTTTGTGTGTCTTGGAAAATTATAAGCTGTCCGATTATATTTTTCTGACGATATTTTTTTAAATTTTATTTTAGATTTTAAAAGAAAGTGGTTAATTTTCTTCATGAGTGCTTGACTTTATAAAAAAATTTAATAGCGCATATATTTACGTTCTCTTTCGGAGATTTTTATAATTTGTTATTATTATTATTAACTGAAGCTCCCAGGGGTACACTTCACAACAATTCTTTTCGAAATTGAGATACGGTGCCATCTTTTAGCTTTCAATAAGTACTATCACCACATGAATTATTATTGAAGTAGAATCATTTTAAAGCTATAGAAACAAGCGATTAAGTTTCGGTATGCCACTTTACTGCGCGCCTTCAAAATCATTTTTCTCAAAAGAAAATTTTTGTTGTAAAGTGGTTCTTTCTCTCTCTCTCTCTCTGTATATATATATATATATATATATATATATATATATATAAACCCACGGAAAACTCCGAAAGGTTAGGTCGGCGGACGCGACCTAGTGCCGAACCAGGCACCTTCCGTCTCCCAGTTCAAAGCGCTAGCGCTATGCCACTGGTGGGGCGGGATTCAATTTGTAAGGGAAAACACATTTATTGAGATATCAAGAATTTCGATGTTCGAGATATCGAAGTTAAACTGTAATTAAATTTACATATATCTCTTAATTTTATAAAAATAACTGCAATTTGTGTAAAAGCGTGCAAATTTAGTCATGCTTAATTTATAAAATAAATTTTCAGTGAATTTACAGCAATATTCTTGCACAAACAACTTTTGTTTCTGATATTTTTTCTGTGGGGAAAAAAAAAAATGCGTAGAACTTTCTTCGCTGAACTTTTTTCAAAGAATTTCATTCGTATGAAATATTTTAAGCGTTAACCTGAAGAACTCTTAAAGGTAGCTTTCGAGATTTTACAGAAACGTGCAAGGCCGTTACCAGGGGGGAGGATCATGTGGGTTTGACCCCCCCTCCAAAATTTCAGTAAATGCATTCAGTTTATTTGCGTTGATTCTAGAGATCAGTTAATTTAATTTTAGCACTACAGATCCCCTCCACCCACCGAAATTTTTTGCTTGCTGAGGCCTTGGGGAAATATTTGTGTAATGTAAAAGGATTTTGAGATACGTTAATTAGGGTCAGTTTAAATAATAATCTACCAGGAAATATTGTGCAGTGATTTTTGAAAATATTCGGGGCCTGGGTGTCCGATTATGCATGTCGATCCGATTCCTAGAAATATTTCACAAAACAAAACATTATATTGTCCTCCATCTCCTCTAAACTTATCTGGATCCTGGATATTTTAGTTTAGAAAATGATTTATTGTGAAAAAATCACTTTCTAAAGTAAAATATTTTCAAGTGGTGCAGATAGTTGCAAATTTCCATATCATACTTGGTGACAAAAATGTCATAAAAGAGGGGTGAAAGCCCCCTCTTGGATACGCCACTTAGCATATGTACATGTATATTTGTGCCCCCTCGTCGGGGAGTTATGACCCCCCGTCGGGGAAAGTCTAGCGCCACCACTGACTATAGCATAGTGAACTGGTGGATTGCTCTCAAAAGTTCTAAATATATATTTCGGATACCATTTACCTAAATTTTTTTCCATAACATCTTTGTTTACGCAATGGCTGAAGTGCTCAGTAAGTACTTTAGATAGTGAGAATATTTTGAGTTTTTTAAGATGATCATCTGTATTGATATAGATATAAACTAAAATCATTTCCTAAGATATGCGCATTAAAACGAGATTTATCTCTTTTGAATGAATATTGATGAATACTGCCAAATTCATCGATTATGAAACATTTACCAATATAATCAATTTGATTTGAGGGATTGCGGTCAATACACGTGGGATCTAGGCCGAGGGGTGAGACCGTGGGGGGGTCTTTCTAAGGGGTCCTAACCCGTATTTATGCTAAGTTTCGGAGAAACCATGGAAAACTCCGAATAGCTAGGTCGGCGGACGCTTCCTGGGTTTGAACTCGGGCACTTTCCGTCTCCCAGTTAAGAGCGCTTATGCGCTCGGCCTTTGTAAAAAACTGAATAGTAAGAAATAGTCTTAAACAATTTCCAACAAAATTGAAAAGGTATTTATGATTTCGGTTTGCATCTTGCTTGCCTGTGCTTTGACTACCGTAACAGGCATCGATTACCACGAAATTTGCATATGTCACTGCTATGTAGTAATATCATGTGTCCAATTAAAAAGGGCTTATATACTATAAAGTTTATTTACAGGGGCACCCTAAAGATTATAATACATTGAGTTCATTGGACAATGATAGCTTATAGCTCATTTCGGAGATGCTTATGTGTTTGCAAAGAAAACAAACTTAAAATTAATCAGTGAAGTTTGTAAAAGAATACATTTCTTTTTAAAAAAGTGTATGTATCTGTTGAAGTAAATTTAGTTTCCTGCGTGTAAAAAAGAACATACGACTGTAGTTTTCAGTTTACGTACATTTGTTCTTTAGTTTCTTGTGGCAGGTCGAACCGTGATCTGATCGGTTTGAGATTGATGTATCTATAAAAAAGGACAAAATGGCTTGTGAAGCAAGAAGGTTGTGAAAATATAATAAGCGTAGTGTGTGTTACAGCAAGTAAGCTGTATTTTTGTTAATGAATAAATGTCTCATATTTTACCATATCTACTGCGTGGCTGCGTTCTTTTTCTCAACTACACCAGCAATCAACAGTGTCATTTATGAATCTTTTACCAAAAAACAAACGAAAAACTCTCATACATTTAGGTTATAAAGACTGTGATTCAAAATAAGTATATTAGTGTCTTTAGCTATAACCAGTTTGTCCTAATTTTTGTGCAAGTGCAACACGCTGCGCCTTAGCAAAAGTACTCAAAGACCGATGCCGGGAAGCAACGATAGCTCTCATTGCCGCAGCATCTTTGAAATGATGAGAGGAAACGTGCTTTATGCATGAAGCAGCAGAAGCTGGTGCAGAAATGATTGTGCCGGACAATGTTTTATGATCACGTTTTATAATCATGCATTTGAACGCGATTTATATTTCTTGTTTGAAACGTCATGCGAATTTTATTTCCTTCTCAATGCGAATAATTACACAGAAGCTTACCAGTGGCGCAACCTAGGAATTTGGATTGGGGATGGGCTACAAACACTTGGTTATACTGGCCTCGATTATAGTTCATACAACTCTCTTATAACGTCAAAACATTCTCTACCACCTACCCATAGAACACAAGCCCATTATGAACGTAACTGGTTGAGTCATAAATAATTATCCGGTTTTTTCAGTGACACTGTAACCCAGTTCAACTGTATTTCATATACTAACTGCAAGTATTTATTTTTAAAAAAACTTTTTTCATTTGTATAAAATATTTTAGAAAGAATTTGAAAACAATTTTAAAAAATAAAATATTTTAATTCATTAAGCGGCAATTTTCTATTTTTAAAAGCTTTACCCTTCTACTCTCCACCTTTAGGTAGGAGGGGGAAGGGGTTTGAGCCCCCATAGCACCCTCCATGGGCAGAGCATGATTATGACCAACAGGGGCCCAGGGCATTGATGAATTTGGGATCTCCCCATCTATGAAATTTGTTTTATTTTTCATAAAATTTTGATATAAAAAAGAATATTTCAGAACAACATTTGATATTGGGGGCCCTGGGCAAAGTCCCGATTTGCCCATGCGATAATAAGGCTCTGTCCATGGGTGCGCACGCGTCCAACGCACCAATGAAGCTTACATCATTCTCAATTGAAATTATCTGATCATGTAATAAAATCCGCCATAATCACCATTTCTTTCATTCATTCCCATTAGCATCTATTGCGTTCATCAATAAGTAGTAAAAAACATCCTCTCTTTTAAATTATTAAAAGAAAATAAAGCTGACTCTCAAGCATAAAAAGATGATTATGGTTGTTTTTAATTTAAAGAAAAGAGTATGGTAAAACCTTCCAATAAGAAAAAAGTATATACACATGGGCGTAGCCAGCGAGGGGCAGGGTGGGGCAGCTGCCCCCTCCCTAAAATGAACTAGTCATAGGGTCTGATTATGACAAACTGGGCATTCTCCGGTTAGACTCCATGTCCTGCCCCCCCCCCCCTAATGAAAATCCTGGCTACGCCCTTGTATATACATAGAGAAGTTTAAGGTCAAAGCCCATACATTACAGGAATAATGTCTCTACCAACCGAAAAACGGCTATTTACAAAGACTACGGCCACTTTTATTACCTTTTAACGAGCTAAAACGAGTACTTGAAGGTCATCACCAGCAAAAGAGACGCCATACATTACGATGGGGTCCTTTTTAGGAGTAGAGATTTGTTTGAAAAAAGATGGATTAAGCAATGCTCGGCAGTATTTAAAGGAAAATGAATTTTCATAGAAATGTTCACAGATGAACCTTTAACAAAACTAATAGAAAGAATTTTGCAGCAATAAATTGGCTATTTTCATTTAACATCAATAACTGTATCCCTAAACACCACTATAGTGATGTAGACATTTCTGAGAGATCTGTTGTAGGAAAACCTTAGATATTTGCCACCCATGGCAACTTTTCATTCTTAACGATTACGCATGCATAGGCGATTTTGCTGTTGCTTGATTATGCATGCCTAATAGATAAGCGATTACGCATGCATCATCGAAAATCATTTTCCATTCAGGTTGCTAATTAAAAGCGATGCACCATATATTCTGATGCTTGAAACCAGTGGTGATGCTGTTGGCGAGTGGGGAGAGCCGAAGAGGGGCAGCTTTCCCGGGTGCAGCCAACACCTCCTAGATATAGAAGGCCTGAGAAAAGAAGCTTTTACGTCATCTCTAGGTCTTCTACGATGACGTCGTCATAGTTTTACTTTCACAAAGTAAAATTATTTAAAATTTCTGGTGGATGCTACAAATACGGAAACTATCTTTAAGATAAAAATTTAAATACCTTTCTGATAAAAAATAATTTATTATAATCTATTTCTATATGATATTACATAATTAGTGGTAATTAAAATTTCCTATTTGTCGTAAAATTTTTATCTTAAATCATTAAAATGTTTTTTGATAGAGTAAATTCACCACAAACTTTCAATAGTTTTACTTTGTGAAAAGAAATGTGTGATAATGTCATTTTAGTGGACCTAGTGATGACGTAAAAGTTTCTGTTCTCGGCATTGTATAGCTAAGAGGTGTTGGCGCAGCACCCAATGGGCACCAAATAGTATGTAAAACCTCCCCCATTGCATTTTGGCACACAGGAAGTGGCGCAAAATCTTCAGTTGTTCCCGAGCGAGCGCTGAAAATCGTAGATACGCCTCTGCTTGAAACTGCCAGCATAAACTCTCCCAAATATTTCATCTCTCCAACGGGAACAGGTAGCAAATATCCAAGCTGTACCCTGTTGTGCAGATCTGGGTATTTTATCCTGTAAAATGGGTTCGATTATAATAAGCTAGTACTTTAAGTAGTTTTTACACTCAAAGACTACTTGAAGTACTAGCTTGTATGAGTTCGGAGAAACGGTAAACAAAAACACCGTGCGATTAGGGTTGCCAGGTCGCCAAACCAAATAGCCGGAGAAACCAGCCAGTTTGGACGGACATTTGGTTAAAAGGCCGGACAGCCTACAATATTGAGGATTTTGTCTCAGGTAAAAAAAATAAAAATTAAAAAAAAAATTTGTAAAATCAAACTTTTTTGATTATTACAATGAATCTTGTTAAATTCTAATGAAATATATATAACATCGAATGCCAAATCAGTTCAAGTATTTTATTACTAATCAGCCAAAGTCACCAGTAAAAAGCCTAACAAAAGCCGGACACCGTTAAGTTTGGCCGGACACGCAATCAAAAATCCGCAATCATGTCCGGTTTTATCCGGACGCCTGGCAACGCTACGTGCGATAATGCACAAATAACTGCGTGTTGCCTAGTCGTGTTGAAAAACTTAAATTTAAAATTTTCTTTCATATTTGTGTCTAACCTTTATTCTGCATTCTGAAGAATTACACTTTTTTTTAAATAAAATATTTGGAATCCTTTTAAAAGAAATCGAGATAAAATAAGTAAATTTTACTGAATTTTCTAGTTCATGTACATATTTCACTTTTTTTTTTTTTTTTTTTTTTAAGTACTAGGGTGCTATTTCGTTCAGCCCCAGATTTTTTGTCTACGCGTCTTTGTCGACATGATTTGTAGACGGGTTTTGTAGACATGAACTGTCACAGCGAAGATCTTTTGAAATGTGTTTGCCAGATAACGCGGAGGTGGGGGAGGATTAGTAAAAATTTTGAAAGTCGCTCAAGGTTTGCAAATTTTGATAACTGATCCCAAGTTTGCTGCCAAAAAATAACTTCAAAACCGAACCAAGCTTGAAAAGTATGCTTAGAATATGCCTGGCAAAGATTGTAAAATAGTTTTAGTTGACGATTTTAATACAGATTTCAATTCCAAATATGTGTTTTATGGAACAAGAAAGACAAACACGTCCCAATCGAGGATTATGATGTCCATTCCAAATAGTATTTATTACGGTGAAATACAGTTAGAATATACTTGGCGAAGATTGTAAAACAGTTTTAGTAGGCGATTTTTAGATAGACTTCGCTTCCAAAGATGTGTTTTATGGAACAAGGGAGAAAATGCTTCACGCTCATCAATTATGATACACTTTCCAACTTAATAAGGAAAGAAAATAGGGAAGACGCAATAATGGCAATATGGATTATGATACGCTTTAAATATATAGCACTTTAGTGCGTATTTAAAATCAGAAAGTGTTTCAGATTTTCTTACTTTTTCTATATTTTATTTATTTTATCAGGTTGTAACGAAAGTTTTCCGCCAGATTTGCTTGAGTCGTCTCGTGCGGTACCCTGCGATTGACCTTATATGTCAAGTTTATGCGATGCCTATCGCGACTAATGGACATGGCACTAAAGTCTAACTCTTTTAGCTAACTCTCGAGTGGATGAATATTTTATCTCCTTCCACAAATTCTTGTAGGCGGTCCTCATCAGCATCAGTAGGCCGGCCAGAGCGCTCTGCTTCTTAAATGTCCTAGTCCTCGTTTTTGAGCTTTCGGTACCAAATCGTCACAGTGTGGTATGATACAACAGTAGTACCTTAAGCTGTACACATGATTCGATATTATTCCGTAGCTGACTTTTTGCAACAGAACTGAGAGTAAATGATGGTTCAATTTGGTAGCGTGATAGTTCCATTTCAGACCCCTTATATTTAGTCATAACGATATTGTTTTACAGATTTCACAACACAGTGCTCTAAAACAAGTCTTTTTCTTTCAAATAACAAAAATCGTTTAACAAAATATTGGCAAAGACACCAACGAGCACTGTTTGTGCAGACAATACTTACAGTGGCGGAAAACTTTCGTTACAACCTAATATTATTCAATATACCACTGCTCTTTAGGCCTAATTGTCATACTGACGTCCTTTGATAATAAAATTTCAATTAGCAAGATTCAAACGTTTTAATTGCAGATCTCTGTCGAGTTTGACCTTCATCAAATTAAAAAAAAAATTCGGAAAGCAGATATCACAGAAACTGTAGATATTTGTAGCCTTTGTAATATTTACTGTACCTTTAAAATTCTTTAAATTTGTTTAAATCAAGCAAAAGCAAAATTACAAACAAAAAAGAAATAAGAAACTTCATCTATTTCTATCTTTTATTAATAAAATGTTCACAATGTTTTGTGCTAGGCGAAAACTATCTCTTATTTACAGCAGAACAAATACAACGTTGATTTCAAATAGTAATTGAAAAAGACTCGAACAATTCTAATATTTTTTTTATACATATAACTTGAGATTCACAGTAAGCATAGTAACCTTCAACGCCGACAAAACAAGTTTCATACAGGATTAGCACAAATGAATGAGCGGATTTTAAATATTTACATTTTCGAAACCCTTACACATGATACAGTAAGTGATAAACGAAATTAAAGAAAATATATGGAGATTTTTTTTCTTTTTTTACAGACTAAAAAGGAGGTCACAATGTTCAACGCCGATATATATATATATTATTTTATGTATGTACAGCGATAATTTTTTACCGCGTGGACCGATTACAAAAATTCTTTTTTTATTGGAGAGGGGATAGCTCAGGGGTGGTCATATTAATTTGGTCACGTTCTGATGATATTATCATCCCGAAAATCGGAAAGAAAACATGTTTTTGAACCATTGTTTAAAGGCTTGCCAGTAACGAGAGCTGGTCTTAATGTCAAGAGTCGCCAAAGTTGACCATGTTTTATCGCCAAGTTTGGCGTCAAAAAATAAGACTGAACTCGGTGATATACTGCTATATTTGGCGAGAATTTGGCAAACCCTACTAATTTAGAATGGGAATAATTTTTCGTTACGGAGGAAGTAATTTGTGTGTGAAGTCTGTTTTCTTTTTCTTTTCTTTAATCACACTTGTTTCTTCAGTAGCAAATATTTGATGTGTACCCCTTTTGTCACACGACAATCATTTAATCTGCAATGAAGATCGCTCTACATATGTTGTAATACCACACTGGCAATTGTTCTTAGTGCTGGATAAATTTGTTCTTTAAATTTTTGCCGTGCTTCTGCCATCGAGATGGTTCATAAACGGTGCTCGTGCAGCTTTAGGAACCATTAATAGTGTAATACTACAAAATGTGCGGAACGAGCTTGATCACTTATTAGATGATTATCATGTAAGAAAACGATTACACATTAAACATTTGTAACTGAGAAGAAAAAAAGAAAGCTCAATAATATATTTTTTAATTTCGTCTATTGCTTACAGTATTCTGTGCAATAGTTTTGAAAACATAAATATTAAAAGTACGGTCATTTAGTTGTATTAACCCTGTACAATACTTTTACTAACATATCCGCCCCCCACACACTTAAATCATAACTGTCTTCATTCACGAGCAGCAATTTATTCTGCAAGACAATTAGAGTCAGAAAAGTTATTTATCTCTGCTTCCAACGATTGTTGGCTCTCAATTAAAGATTACTTTATTAAATGCTAAGAATTTTAAATCAACAATACTAGTAACGAAGATATGAATATCAAAATATTAACAATAATAAATAGCATTAAAACTTTGAAAGAAACCAATAGTTTTCGCCTTAAACATTCAAGTTAAAACGTTACATAAATATTTAGTAATAATCAACCTTCGTAAATGAGATATCCTTTGGACGTATATTTTGATTTTCTAAGCTCACCAAATATATTTTAATGAATGATTTTAATTACCTGGATCACTAATAGAACAGATACAAACAGCCTATCATCCACATAACCTACACTTCCCACATTTTAACCAAGACTTAACAGCAACAAAATTCGGAACATGATATATGAGTAAGACAATATTGTGCGCTAAGGAGACTGGAGAAAAATTATAAGAGATACTCAATTGCCATATGATAGGAAATATTTTGTGATTAATCACATTTCATTTTATATGAGAAAAAAAAATTCTATGATGAGACCAGAAAGCTTCATATGCACAGTTTAACAAACATTATTTTACTCAGTCTAATATGGTTTTTTATAGCTTGATTGACGCTAAAATACATTGCACACTAAAATAAACAAGGAAACCAGTTAATATTTTAAAACACAGCAAGCCCAAGTTTTTATCTAAATTTACAGAAATTAATTAGAATCACTTTACAAGAAACACATTCTTTTTTTGTACGGTTTAAGAATAATTATTGGGATTTAATACAAACAAAAATACATATACCATATATAAGGATACATACTTGTAAAAAAATTCCCAGAGAACATGTGCCAAAATTTGAAACTATTTTTACACGAATTGCAGTAATTTTAAAATCCAAAAAATTATTTTTAAGAAAATCTATGGCTGGAAATAAAGAAAATTTTGGAATTCTAAATTCTTACTGACTATATGCTTAAGTTAAAATAGAAGGATTCATAAACGTTTATTGGCAATGAACAAATAAAACCCTATCGACAGACTCATCTAGAAAGCATCATATTACTTATTAAATCCTTCGAAAACAAACTGCTGCGCAACTGTTCTCCAAATAAATAGAACTTCAGTTGACTAAAATTCATCAATTTATTCTACATAACCGTATATTTACAGGCAATCATATAATACCAAAAAACTTTCAATATTCTCGTTTCACAATAGAAACTTTTAAAATAAATAATAATACAACCTGAAACTTAATTTTTCTCCATCCTCCTTGAAATTCTTATCAAAATAAAAATAGGACGTATTAACAAAATCACACTATGCTTTGACACGACCCATATGTCCAAATTCTGCTACTGCTTGCAAGCAGCCATCTCTCTCATGTAACGCCACGAACCATACACCCACAGCAAAATCTTTAGGCACTCAACAATTCAGATCCTGTGCAAAAGACAGAACCTCGGTTTATTCTTGGAACAGGAGTAAGGCAACTTCTTGGAAATGTAATTGAAATTGAAATCTGACGAACACTTGGAAGGTGTCGATGGTTTCTTCCCTCCGATCATGATTTCCTCCAGGTTTCCTTCTACAGATTTGCTCAGCTCTTGTCTAGCTTTTTTCAGAATGTAGGCTAACAGAGCAACACTTAAAACTACCTGTGAAAAGCATCAAAAGGATTGTTATTTAAAAATAAGTACCAAAAAATATATAATACACCAAATATATACTAAAAGAATTACAATAGTACTACAATAAGAATATTTTAAATAAGTGTCAATCGAAGTGGGTGTGTATGGGAGGGCGAGATTATATACAGGACAATGGGCCTTTTTCTCAACAGAAAGTGTCCTTTTTGATAAATTTGCCCTGCCCTTTTGAAAAGAAACGTAAACGCAGACCCAGATTGATTCATGCAATTACTCATCTCAGCGTCGAAGAACTATGCATTAAAAGATTCTATTATTAAAGAAAAATCTTCTGGTTGACTTTATGACTGGCTCTCTGAAAAGCTGCATGAGAGATAAAAATATTTCTTTTTTATGTATGCTCAAACGTGTATATAAAATGGGGGGAAAAAAGGAAAAGCAGCTGTTGGAGGGACGGGGGTACAAATAGTTAAACATATTCTTCATCAATATTTGAAATTAGTAAAAGCCTCGAATGAAAAAGAAATCTCATCAGCGATATGTAATGAATTTTTAATGTAAACCAGATTAATATTTTGAAAAAAAATTTAACTCATTGCATTGTGCCATTTTACACTCAAAGTGATTTTACCTATATAAAAATAAGAAAAAGAGCTTAAGACAAAGTTTTAGTACACATGAAAAAGTGAGACAATGGACGAAAGCATGTATATACCCACTTTGTTTTCGGTTAATTTAAACAAAGACTTTCAAAAATACATTTGTTAAGACACTTCAAAAATATGTCATTTTCCCTAGATAGTTTTTAATGTACCACTACCTTGGTTTTAAGTTAATCAGGTTTCCCCAATATTTTCATAGGTAGAAAAATTGCAGGTTTCAGCGGTGCTTTTAATTTCAGAACCGTTCTTTTAAATTTTCGTATCGAAATCATGCATAGCTATTCAAAAATACATACACATATCTGTTTCACACAAACAGATCCCGCCATGGCCGAGTGGATAAAGCACTAAACTTTGTAGACGGCTGAAGTGTTTAAGTCCCGCGTTCAGGCGGAGTTGTTGATCTTACGGTTTGGAATTTTCGTCGGTTTTCTCCAGATTTAAAGTGAATACACGCTAGAACCTCTTCAAAAGTCCTCCGACCAAGTTACGCCCCCCCCACCCTCTCTCCGATGGGCAGATGCACTTCGTGTAATAGCTCGCTATAACGCAAATCAATTCACACAAACAGACTTCAGCTGAAGTTCATACCTGCAAAATGAGTACACCGTACCCAACTGTAGCCGCGTTCTCGTCCACCAAAACTTCTTCCATGGAACGCACCGTTGTGCCTAGGTACACGCTGATGAGTTGAGTTGGAAAAAGACCCAGAGCGGAGGCACCGACATAACGCCATAAGCATACTGGACTAATCTGCAATGAGATAGGTGTTTTAAATACATGAAACAGCAGCTAGAAAAAAAAACAATTAAGAAATATGAATAAACCAATAATCTGCTTTCATCAAGGGCGGCCCCCCTCCGAAATTTTTTTTTACAACTTCGTATTTGCGTACTTCACGATTTCACAAGTTCAATTTGCATTTTGAACAATTTATAGACTTACGAAAAAAGTTCAACGGCTCCTTCCGAGAATTCAGTCTGTAGCCGCCTTTGGCTTTCATCACGATTTTCTATATCCCACCATTTATACGCACACATTACATTCAAATAAATAAACGATTCTTTGGTTTAATACTAAATGGCTAACAATCTGAAACCCCATGGTTCATTTCATCTGCCGCCTGCTATCCCCCAGACAGGCGATAGGATATCGCCCAGGAGGCGATAAGCAGGTAAGCAGAGGGGGACGCCTTCTATTTTTAGTGGGCTCCAGTGGGAGGAAGTCCGACTTTTAGTCTGGTGTCCCCTAATTTTGAACCGATTCCAGAGGAGGGACCAACACCCTGAAACCGGCACCCCCAGAAGTATCGTTTAACAACTGGGAGGGCATTGGAGCTACGACTGATTTTACGTGTGCCAGTTCCCATTAGCATACACGGTTCCACAGCAGTCGAGTCGAGAAGGAGTTGACCCTCCCAAGCACTGGCCAAGCCAGATGCTGCTTCACTTGCCGTGTTCTTATGGGAATGGAGTTGAGCGCCCAGACCACTGAGGGACAAAAGCTACTCTTTGATCATATACTTTAATGTGACCAAATGTCCACAAAATGTAACTTTTTGGAAGTCCCCAATTTCAGCGTTTCATCCAATGAGACCATAAAAAACAGCAATTGGGAATATTGTCTTACATTTTTTCGGCCTTGCCTTCAATTCCCTCCAGTTTTTTTAAAAGCCAAATATGTTTCCTTCGTTTTATTTCTTTCTCCGAATAAACGTTCGTTAAATGCGGTATTTTAAGCGTCAGATGTATAAAAAGTGTTAGTTTTTTTTTTTTTTTAATGTCATGGCAAAGCTACGTATGGGCTATCTGCCTAGGATGGGAGATGCCTTAGTCGATGGACTTTCTAAGGGATTCAAGCTACATCTGGAGAAAAGCGACCAAAACTCCAGACCGTTAGATTGACAGCCGCGAGACAGGCCCGAACCCGGAAGAAAGACAACATTTTAGGACATAATTTACACAGATTTTCTAAATTTACTAGTGCAGTACACATTTCTTGTAATTATTTCAGAAAATCGTTGAATTTATAAGATGTCCCTAATTTTTGTTTCATAATTGGAAGATGGTGTTCTAATTTGTCACCTATTCTATGCTCAAAAATTTGGTAACTTTAGACAGCGATTTTCAGTTGGATTCAGATTAGGACTATTCATGTCAGTCCAAAACTTTTAACTCATTTTTAGCCAGATCTTTGTTTTAAAAGCATTAAATGAGTCCAGTGTACAGAACAGTGGAAAAAATGGATTTATACCAGATCTTGTTAGGTAAGTCTGCACGCACTTAAAGAGGAAATTACTCTTATAGTATCCTTATATTGTGGAGATGAGAAACCTTATGATTAAATATACTCCTCTAAGGGCTGGGATGATGCATTGAGAGTTTCAATAGTATATTTTAGGCATCCAACTCCTTTGTTGATTATGTTTTAATCCAGTAATTCTGGATTATTTTAAAGATGTGGAAAATAGCGTTTTTTAACCGGACTCTGTTATATAGTGAAATCTGTAAGTACGATTTCATTTATTCATGCATGATTTTACTGCCTCGTCTATAAGGTTTTCATCGCCACAACGAAAGGAATATTACAAGAGTAATTTCCTTCCTTTAAGTGCAAAGCATATCCAACAAAATCTGGTATTAATGTTTTGTACTGGTCTGGAATAGTCCTTATCTGAATCCCGTTGAAACTTTCAGCTAAAATGCCAGCTACTAAAATGAAACTGCCGGAAGGAATGAATTATAAGGGGTTTTTGGTTCTATAAAATTGTTCTAAGATTGTGATATAGTCTGTGCTGGACGCCATTGCAATTCGTAGAAGTTCTAAATATTTAAGTGATCATAATGCCTCTATACACATTTATGTAAAAGCTAAATCGGCTACAAAAATTCTGTATCAATTACTTCGTTCCACGTTTAGTTAAATATTGCACTTTTCTTTTTTCGAGTATTTAAGTATGAAAAATTTATTTATCTCAATACAGTTAAAATTTATCCTAGAACTTCATCTTTTTGTAACAATGTGATCGTTATACACAATTTATACTGGAAACACATTATCTACACACTTAAACACATTTTTGCAGGTACAGATTTCAGTCTGCCACTCTATTTTACACCGAGCCGCGGACTCGTAAAGGTTTAGAATGACAGTGCATCCATATTATAATTTTACACCATGTCAAGAACTAGCAGCGATAAAAATCGCAAATATTAAAAAGGGCACACTGCTTCCCTCATTCCATCCCGTTTCAGCTGCTTTGAACAATACAGTAAATATCCATGCAATAGTAAACATGTCCGTCAAAAAGATCCAAGGTGATATTTTGGTCTTGCATACACTCACATCATGATCCTAATAAAGTATAACTGCTTCGATGAGGAGATATTCTATTCAGCAGGTCAATATTTTTCGACGCCTAACGAAAATTCTATCATATATACGACGTATTTTGATTCAGTCTATTTGACGTTGGTGCCTACAAACCTAGCTGACTTATACTATCAAAAAGCTTTCACCATCCAATCAACACTTGGTATTCATAAAAAAGTGTTAAAAAATACCGCAGAGATAGTTTTGAAGTAGTGACCAATAAATTGTACCATAGAAACAAGAGTACATGTTGGAACAAAGCCGAAGAAAATTCACTTGAGTTGATAAGAGATAGTCGGGAGGAGTGAGACAGAGAGACGTATGGAACACCATCAATTATGCGTAAAGGAAAACAATTTTTTATTTCTCCATCCACCAAAGGCGGTTGGCGGAACTAGTCGTAGTCGTACACAAGCATATTTTTTTAATTGATTTGAAAAATGCATGTTACCTATAATATGCAATAAACCTTGGAAACATAAATTATACATCGTCTCTGTTCCGAATATTTACGAAAATTCAGCATAAATTTCAACTTTTAAAAACAAGTCCCATCTCTCCCTCACGTGAGAAAGAGATGAGACATTTTTCTTACTATTTTAACTTGCCTATGTAACTACAACAATTACCATCAAATTTATATATATTTTGAAAATGTTAAACTTTTTCAAGGTGTTTTGGAACTTTCAAAGCTGTATAGGTAGGGATGGACGCGAGACGCGCGAGACGAGAAATAGGGCTGTCTCGTCTCGTCTCGTCTCGCAACCACTTTGTCTCGTCTCGCGAGTCTCGCAAAATTAAGGACTGCGAATTTTTACCATATTTTTAGTAACATTAATACTAGTTATTGAAAATTAATATTAACAATAGCAATTAGTTACATATTGCCATATTAGTACATATATTAGTCACCATATTAACTCATATAGTTATTTGAAATGATAAAAATTCGGATTTAATCCGTATATATAATGTGACATGACACCGAAAATTTATTTATTTGCGTAACTGCGTAAATGTAATATTTATGGTTGATGGGAGTTTCATTTGCTTTTGAAAATATATAAAGCTTTGAATTTTGTCAGATATGTTGCAGAACTCAGGGACACATGTTGGGCAAATAAAATTTTGATCTAATTAAACGGCCCCAATGTACGGAATAGTGAATAATTATAGTGAGCGGAATGGTGAATAGTTAAAGTGAAGCTTACTTATCCCCCCTCCCGTTTTAGTGTATGAGATATGGGTTTCATATTTAATCGGGGGAACCCGGGTTTAACCTGTTCATTTACACCGGGTACGGGCAACCTTTGGAAGGTTGCGAGCTAAAATTTACGATGTTAGGGACGTCACGGACCGTATAAGTGGGATTTTGATTTGGTTTATATTGATTGTCTATGGCGGTGCTGTCCAACCTTTTTATCGCCGCGACCTGGTCAGCGTTTGATAATAATTTTACCGCGGACTGGTCAGGGGAGGGAGTACGCCTATTGTTTTAATTTAATTGTGCTTAAACATACCTTCAAAATATATACAGTTTCACAAAAAATGAATGTAAAATGATTTAAGATTTTATCTCACTAGGACGCTAAATGAATGAGAACACTGAGCTTATTTCTTTGCAACGAGTTGGTTAGATCTGGAGGTAAGAAGCAATGACACCCAAAGTGTGTTGCTTATGTACAATTCATTCCTTTATTCTGTTATTTTTGTTCTTGTTAGTGCAGAAAATCCCGCTTCACACAGTTAGGTTGTTGGAAATGGCAATAGGGATTTAAAAGACTGGAATTTTAATTCATAGTCTTGAAATATTTAATAAGCAGTAAAATAATGTAAAATAGTCATGAGATTTTTTTCTGTTACAAAATCGGTTCTGTATAAATTAGCACAAACCCAAGAAACTCGAGAGAAATGCACGACAGAAAATAAAATGGAAATAATGTAATTTTTCTTGAGCAACCCGGCACCATTTGATCCGCGGACAGGGGGTTGGGGACCACTTTTCTATGGAAATTTGAAATCTTCCACTTGCTGGATAAAATACCCTGGAGGGCCACATCCGGGCCGCGGGCCAGGGTTTGCCGATATGTGATTTACACTATCAAAAAGAAGAGACAACAGAAAGGACTTGTGAGCGTTGGATTTGCGCAATCACTCCAGTAGATCATTCATTTGCGTTCGCATAGCTTGGCTTATGGCGAAAGACAGTGCCGTAAAAACAGGGAGGCATGGCAGGGCGAATGCCCGGGGCCCCCACATGTAGGGGCCTCAAAATCCATACAACTATTTCTTCAACCACTTGGATTTTTTATCTTTTATAACGTTTTAGATTTGTACATTTACTATTCAAAACGGATCACCTAAAGGTGCTATCACACGAGAGCTCTACGCACTGCAAAATGCACGTACAACACTTTAGTACTGCAGTTTTGCCCTTCAGTCAGGCGAAAACCGTTGTGTGATAGTATTTCCCTTGACACCGGACTGTTTCGAACAATGTTGAAAAATGTTTGGTATGAATGGCGAAATCAGCCAATCAGAGCTCTAGACACTGTCCACACCTTCATTCAAGATGGCGACCTCCATGCCTGCAATGTGGACGGCGGAAATAGAAGCCGATTTTATTTCCGAAGTGCAAATCAAAAACCATTATAAACTTTTTTACTGTATTTACTTAAAAATGAACCTTCGAATTCCACCGTCAATGTCAATGTACGAATACACGGGGCGCGACAGGACGAGTGATTTTTGTGACAAAAACAGCGATGACGTAATAACTGTTTTGTCACAAAACGAGCGATAACGTCGCCAAATCGGCAACCCCGTGCCAATCCACCAGATCGTTTTTTTGCCTTGCAGTACAACCCTATATCTTGCTTTTGACAAGGAAAATGAAAGCCGAAAGAGTTGTACGAGCATTTTGAAGGGCGAAAATGCGTCGTCTGATAATGGCTTAACACTGTTTAAGCAGAAAACAAAAAAGTTGCTTACTGTTTACAAAATAGCTAACAGCTCACCAACAGATCCGCTGTATTACGATACGTACAGCTGATTATGAAAAGTTAAATTTTACCAGTATTTCTAGAACCAAAGTTCTTTAACTAATGACCTTGTGTTCCCTTTATTTGTATTCTAGAAAAATATGATCTGGGCCTCAAAAAGCCACTCTGAAGCAAGCATCCCTTTTGGGGGGCCCTTTTATTTCTTAAAATTATCATATCACTTAGGTAATTTAAAGCAAATGGTAGTTTTTTCTTTTTGTTGTAATTATTACTTACAAATATTTTATGTACTTACAAATAATGTGCAGATGCATAATCAGAGGTGTACACCGACTTTCTTTAAGAGAAGGGGGGAATGGAAGTAATCTTTTGGTTAAATAAAATCCATAATCTATATGTTTAAAATTAAAACTGTACGGACTTTATGTTAAAAATGCATGGACAAAGGGGGAGGGACTGAATCCTCACCCCCACACCATTTGTGCACGCCACTGAGCATAGTAAATATATGGAGCTGAACCACACTTTTCTAGAGTAAGTCAATGCTCGGAAATTTCTTTTTCCTTTTAATGAGGATCTAAATTAGGAATGGCATGGCATACAAAGGTCCAAATGCCAATTAACACGCTCTACTTTTTCTCGCATATCGTAAAACTCAAAATTAGCCAACTTAAATTGACACTTTGTCCTTTATTCCCCCCCCCCTCCAAAAGCCAAAGACATTAGAATATACTAGAACGAGTATATTCTAATGTCTTTGCCAAAAACCAATGGTTTGAGTCCCTCTTGCAAAATATTTTAATATTTGTTGGTCGTATTTTTCTTTTACTTGTGCAATAATCAGAGTTCACATTATTTTACATTCATTATACAAATGATTCGATAATTATTTGTATAAAAACCCAAATTAAAAATAAAAATAAATGTTATATTCCAGCTGGAATTCATGTAAAATCCATTAAATACTTCAGTATATGAAATTAAAAATACCTTGTTGTTACAAACCAACTGCTCTATTAATGGCTAAAAACGCTTTTATAAGGAATAATACTACTTACATCATGAACACATAAGAGCTATATTGATGATTTATTAATGTTTCTGTGTTGTTTTGTGTTAAGGTAAAGCTACGAAAGAGCTATCTGCTTAGAAGGGGTGCAATGGGAGGAGGACCTCTAACGCGTATTCACGTTACATCTGGAGAAAACCGCCCAAAACTTCGATAGCCGCACGGCAGGATAGAACCCTGCCTTCAGAACCTTCACAGAGACCTTCACAATTCAGTCATCTTACCATGTTGTATGTTGAGTGTTATTCCCCAATGGTGAGCGGAAAAAACACGACTTTTAATAGTGACATAGGATGTAACATGGTCGTTATATGCTAGTCGATGAGGCAAGAGCGCAGCCAGAAAATTTTGTTGAGGGGGTTGTATAAGATACAATTTTGTATTGATAAACTTAATTTCTTATTGACGACAAAAATCTGAAAGCTCTTAATAACTAATTTTGAAAGTTTCGCAGGGAGGTATATCCCGATATCCCACTCCATGGTTACGCTTCTGCAGTGACGTACGAAATGGGGGGCGGCTTTGGGGCTCGAGCCCCCTCCCCATACCTTTGGAGGATGATAGAAAATAACCATATATCGGTGTCTTTTCCAGTGTCCAGAATCCACATACTTTATTTTTTGTCTGGAAACCGATCATTAGCGAAATTCTCGATACATTAATTCCTCACCCTTGTTTTTTTTCCGGGAAAAAAAAAAAACGGTCACTCAATAGTTGTTTGTGGGTGGAATAGCGAACGGAAGTCTTCATGTCAATTGTGAAAGCAGCGGTCATCTTGCAACTTGTCACCGCTGGTTCCTTATCTCGCAATCTGTTCGGAGGTGTCCTATTGTTGAGGGGAAAAAATTCTTCCGGTGATAGGGCGCACCTACTTCCACGTGCTGAGATAGCTCGCCCTCCGTAGGTCCATTCTGTTCTGGAGTGAGAGGTCATCCATCGTGTCGGCAAATCCAAAAGACACCGGGCAATTATGTCCTCGGGACATCTCTCTCCCGACATTTCTGTTTTAACTGGAACTCTGTAGTAGGGACCCTCCGATATCTGATATTCTGCGTGTAAAAAAAAAAAAAAAAAAGCTTTGGCATCTCAACACAAAGCATGCATTTCCTTTCGGCCCCAGTCCTGTGTTCAAAGTTTGTCTTTTTAAATGACTGGAGGAAGCGTTAAGGATAAAGAGAAATTCTGCGAGGGTTGTTCCTCATCTCATAGCGTGAGCGTGAAGTTTTAAAACAGGAAAAGATCTTATACATATAGTAGTTTTTTACAATATTTCTTTATAAGTATAGCGCTTTTTCTCATTTTGAAAGACAATTTTTGTGTTTATTATTACTTTTTTTTCTTCTTTCTTGACATGATCAGTGGCATACGCAGACTTCCTTCAAGAGGGGGAGGGGGTTATAGACATAACTTTGTGTTAAAATGTAATATTTAAGCTAAAATAAATGTGTGTAAATGTATAAATGTGTATAAATTAAATGTATATAAATGTAATATTGTGTAACGTAATATTTAAGCTAAAAATTGAAAATTTGTGGACATTTTGTTAAAAAAATTTTGACAAGGGGGGAGGGGTGAACCCCCAAACCCTCCCCCCCTTGCGTACGCCACTGGACATGATGAATACTGGGTGACTGTTTATAAAAGTACATAGTACATTTTTTGAAGAACCAGTGAAAAAGCAGTGGAAAGAGAAAAACCGCACAACATTAAATGGGTTTATTTTTTCAAATGAATGTGAGTGTGCGTGTGTGTGTGTGGGGGGGGGGGAATAAAAAATGTAAAGGAGTGGGCATCCGAAAGGGCGCAAACAGAGGTATATTCATGTATTTTGTATTTATCTCTATTGAAAGTTGACATTCCGATAATTTTTCAAGGTCAGTGGCCTGATTTTTAAGTGCACAGTAGCCCCATTGCCTCTATAGCTTTTGGTGAAGTGATTTTTTTTTTGTATCACTAGGGGCCAAGGCCCCCAGACTCGCTACGCTCGCTTTTCGTATGAGACATTCGGCCCCTAATCAGGCTTATTCGTAAAAAAGACATAATTTCAACAGACAAAACCCGAAGATTGGATCAGATAGAATGTTACTGAGCTACGCATTGCTTGGTTCTTGCATGTTCATTGGTACATAAAAATTTAAACTTCACACTACAGTAGAACCCCTCCCCCTCATAACACGGAAGATATTTTGTTATGGGAATCCGTGTTGTACGGGTCCTGAGCTATACTACACCTGGCGTGCGGACTCCGCTTATAATCGCTGGAAAAATTATTTGCACTCTTCAGAAACACAATGATTTTCAATGTTGCCATTCAAAAGTTATATTAATTAGGAGCTAAAGCATAATAAAATCAGAACATCTGTTTCAGTTGTATTTTTAATAATGTAAAACCTATTGGACACCCTTCGAATTTGCCACCCATTGCGATTTTTCATTATTTGGCGACTTGCGTACATGTAAAGTTAATAAAAGCTACGGAACAGATAGGATAGCTTGCCACCAATGGCGACTTTTCATTATTTGGCGATTTACACATGCTCACAACCTATAATTACTGTTCATGTAAGGTTACCGGAAAACCATTATCCATATTTTCATTTACATAATCGTTTGCAGATTGGCGTACTTAGCACCACGAATTATACCATCTCGTCGCGCTAGCAAATACTGCTATAATGGCATAGTTAACGCCGCCAAATATTTCTACTGGTAGCAAATAATCCAGCTGGACGAGAACCGGCTTTAAAATAATCTGCATTTTAATTATTTTTTATTTTCAAGATATTAGTTATTCTGTTTTGGAAAAAGGAATAATCGCTAATTCTAAACTCCTGTTGTCTAAGCGAACTTACTATTTGAAAATTGTCAACTTTGTGTTTTGAGTTACTTATTTCATATAGTTTTTATTTTGGCGTAAAATGGGCGTAATTCTAACTCATGTTTGTAAATTTCACGCGATTCTAGATACTTGGAAACGCTTTGTTGCAAAGGAATGAATGATTTTATGCCAAATCTGGCAACCATTCGGTTTATTTTTTCAGTTTTTTATTAATATCTTCTAAAATAATTCGATTTTCTAAATTTAAATCAGCTTAGCAGGTTCCTCGGAATTTTTCGAATCTGTGGGCACCTTAGTCGAAACTCAAATCCCCACGGTTTAGGAGGAGATACGCTGACAAGCTTTTGACAGCGGCGGCGACAGCGGCCTTTACTTTTTTTTAGAATAGAGAGATTTTTACACGAAAATGTGTCACACTCTGAAGTTTTGCAAGCCGAAGGAAGGGAAAACATGATAATATAAACGAAAAGAGAAATAGTTTTAAAAAAATTGCTTGCATTTCTTTCCGTCCGATATTAATATATAAGAATAAAAAATGTCATTTAAATCTCTTTAAAATAGGCCAACGATAGGGATTTAACCGCCCCTAGAAAGTTGTCACCAGGGTGGGCGCCCCCCCCCCCCTACGCGCGCCGCAACGTGCGGGAAAGTTTGAGGATAATATCGGTACAAGGATATTTCAACCAAGGATATTCAACCATATTTCAACCTACTCAGACTAAGCATCAATGCGAATGCAAGTTGCTCTACTTCTAATCTCCCTCTGATATACCCGAAACCCGATTATCACAGGGGCAAGGGGGGGGGCGGTAGTCCGGTGCCCCTGAAGAAAAAGGGAGCCCATATATATCCCGATTATCTAAATTATAAATTCATATGTACTGAAATAGTAATTGTGGGGAAAAAAGTGAATTTCCTCTATAATATAGGTATTACCTAATTGTCTATCACTAGATCAAGTTAGAGATATTTTTTTGGGGTGATAAATACGATTTGATTAAAGTACAAAAACTACAGTTAACTTAAATACTAAACTACAGTTAATGCAATTTTCGAGTACAGCAGCGGTCAAAACTGGGTTAAAATGCTTAAAAAAGGTAGGCTCAGTAAAGGGGCTTAATGCGTAAAAAAGGGGACAGTAAGGGGGGCCCCAAACTTAATGCCCCGGGCCCCGTCTAAAAGTGGTCAGATTTGAACATACCGTACCGCCTTTCCTATTTACTTATTATTTTTCTTTCAACTCTTCTCTGTTTTCTTTTTTTTTTCCGCCTCTTTCTTTATCCTCTCCTTTGTGTGTTTTGTATATCTCTCGTCTCTTCTAATTTTAAATGTTACGTGTTTGTGCGTATTGTAGAGTGCTGATAGTATACCAGGACCGAAAACGAAGGAGACGCAAGTTAAACGGTAGAGGCTTCAGGCAAATTGTCGCTTTTCAGATCGTATTTATGCGAGACGGAAGAAATGCGAGAATTCTCGCGAGAAATCTCGCGCGAGACAAGACTCTGTCTCGTCTCGCGTCTCGTCCCGCAAAATATTTTTTTTCTCGTCTCGCAAAAAAATGCCTGTCTCGTCTCGCGGGACAATGCGAGAACGCGAGACAATGCGAGAATTCTCGCGTCTTGCGTCCATCCCTATGTATAGGTAAAAAATTTGTAAGAAGTGTTTTTGTTAAAACTGCCCCACGCCCACCCGACTCTCCCCTACATTTTTGAACTTAAAATATAAATTAGTAGAAGTGGAGAAAAAACAAGTACATAACAAATGTCTTAAGTTTCATTGTTGCTGCTCTAAGTTTTTCAGTTTTTTGTTGGATTAACTCTGATGTTTCACCGAGCTCAAACGGTCAATTAATAAGCTGTGTTTAAATTACGATTAAATATGTTAAATATTTTATAGGACATATTTCGAGAAATCGCGAAGGTTTATAATATGCTTAGGTCGGATTTGGGGTATTTTTCGAAAAATTGAAAAAAAAAAAAAAAAAAAAAAAAAAAAAAAAAATGTTTTGGGATTTCGCATTTCTCGGTCGGAGACAGCAAAGCGTACGAAATCCCAGGACGTTTGTTTGTGTTTGTGTGAGTTTGAAGGCAAACCTGCACGCGGGGTATCTGCCTAGGATGAGGGGTGCCTTTTTAGGAGGACTTTCTGAGGGGTTCTAACGCGTATTCACGTTACATCTGGAGAAAACCTACCAAAACTCCAGATCGTTAGATCGATAGCCGCGCGATGGGACCCGAACCCGGGACCTTCACACCTCGGCTGTCTACCATTTTCAGTGGCATAACCACTGCGCCATGGTGAGGCGAAATCGATCGATCACGCTGATGAGGGAGGGTAGCTTAAAATTTCTATCCGCAAAAACACGTCGAAATCGAATTTAAAGATCCAGAATCTTTTGGTACATTCTACAACTACTTCAACATCATATTCTATAGCATTCTCCAACATCCTTCAAAATGTTTAACACTTTGCAGTCGTATTAAATTTATATATAGCTGTCATGCAGACCGGAATTAATTTTCTTTGAACTAACGATACATAATATGTAAAATTTTGAAGGAAAAACAATATTTATGTTAGATTCGTTATCCTATTTGATAGAAGCGCGCGCCTCTCTTCTGGCTTGGGTTGTTAAATTGTCTTCTCTTTCACCGGGGCAACGTTGGTCCAAGCATTGGGTACCACGATAGTTAAGTGCCCAACACTTCCGGTCTCTGTACAGGGCTTAATTTCTAGCAAAAAAAGTGCCGGAGCCCCAGGGTTTAGGCTGAGTACAAAAATTCTTTAGCAAAACAGCTAAAATGAGAGGGAAAAAAAGCTTTAGCAAACTGTAAGGCCGCAAAGAAAAATCGTTTTCTTGGAAGTATATATATATATATATATTTTTTTTTCTCCGAATGCTTTCGCAAAAAAAAAAAAAAAAAAAAAAAAAAAGCGAAAACCTTCTCATTTCATTTTAGTATTTTGACAAGTCTTTTCGCATTATGCAAAAAATATGACCGTATCTTAAACCTTGCGAGCCCTAATATTCTCTAGAGCTCATGCTTATACTCAGTGATAAACCCCCGCAATACGGGAGCCAGTTGTATAGTCTTATTAAAATAATGAAATTCAAAGATTCTCCCTTGTAATAATCTTGGATATATTTTCATTAATTCACAGAATAGTGAAATGAAATAAAATATTAGGCAAGTTGGAGTGTTTAGGCTGATTAATTTTATTTTTTACCAACTATGCGAAAAATTCCAGAGCTGGGGATCGAACCCAGGACAGCCGTTTAACGTGTGGGTGCTCTACCACTGAGCTACTCTGGGACGATTTCCAGATGAAATTTCTCGCATTAGAACCGTTGGCATTTATCATCTTCTTCTGCAAACCACAGAAGGAACAGATGAAACCATTAATTCGCGACAACTCTGTTACGCCGCGGAAGTTATACATATTTTTAGAAAGTGATTCTATCAACCTTTCAAGTACAGTGGACTCTCTCTATCTGAACACTCTCTAATGTGAACACCCCGGTAATATGAACACATTACGACAGCCCCGGCGAAGCTCCATAGACTTAACATTAGATTAACTCTCTGTATTCTGAACACCCTCTAATCTGAACACCCCGCTATTATGAACGCTACTTTTGATCCTCATTCAACCTTTACCTCTCCGTAAACTGAACATGTGTTGGCAACTGGAATTCGAGGAATTCCCCTGGCATGGAAATTCAGAGAAAACTCATCCCCTTGTGACTGGAGGGTACAGCGTTTCAAGTTTTGAGTCAAGTTCTTTTGTGTTCCCTCATTCACAGAGCTCGCATCCCCCTCCCTCCCCCTTCCGCTTTTTCATATGATACAGTCTAGAAACCAGCCGATGAATCTGAAATTGCCAGCCTTTGATGCAACTGCAATCTTGACCAATGAAATGGAAGTGTTTAGGCAGGTGTTTATTTAGGCGTGTATTTAAAGTCATGTATCGTATGGCTTGTAGAGAGGTGAAGTAGCATAATCTATTTGGTTTTGTTCCTTTTGCTCAGAAAAGAATAAAGTTTTCATCATTTCACTGTCCTTGCAGGATAAGAATCACTGTAGTTACACAGATATGTCGGAAATAAGTTCTAAAACGAAAAAAAGGAAAGAACTGAAACTTCGGGAAAAATACGAAGTTGTTAAAAAATTAAAGTTGAAAGTTAGTCAAAGAAAAATTGCATCAGAGTTTGGAATTTCTGTAGGCCAAGTCAACGGAATCAGCAAGAAAGAGAAAGAAATTATAACTGCTTTTGAAGCAAATGAACCGTCTTCAAGGTGTAGAATTTTTGAAAAGAAAACGGGAAACGAGAGCTTAAACAATCACGTCTGGAAGTTTTTACACAAATGAGAACAAAGAATCTTCCTGTCACTGGACCTTTGCTAAAACAGATTGCTTTGGATTTTGCAGAAAAGGAAAATATCACAGAATTCAAAGCATCGGAAGGATGGTTGACTCGCTTCAAAAGTCGGCATAATATTGAATTTAAAATTATGAATGGTGAAGCTGCAGACGTAAATATGGACACTGCACAAGAGTGGAAAACTAAACTTCCGGACTTAACAAAGGATTTCAACGCAGCTGATATTTTTAATGCCGACGAAACAGGCCTGTTTTTCAGAGCTCTTCCAAATAAAACTTTAGCAGAAAGAAGTGAGAAATGTATGGGCGGGAAAATGTCGAAAGAAAGACTTACCGTCATGCTCTGTGCCAGTTCCACAGGAGAGAAGCTCAAACCACTGGTAATCGGAAAAAGTAAAAACCAAGATGCTTCAAAAATGTGAATATCTCATCATTGCCTGTTCACTATAAATCAAATCGAAAAGCCTGGATGTCATTCTCAATTTTCTCGCAGTGGTTGGAGGACATCAACGAGATGATGAGGAGAGAAAGAAGAAAAATTCTTCTTCTTGTGGATAATGCAGCATCACACAAAAACATGCAACAGAGCAATGTGAGCCTGAAGTTTCTACCACCGAACTGTACTCCTATTATCCAACCATTGGATCAAGGAGTAATCAAGACCTTTAAAGCTCACTACCGAATCCATTTTCTGAGGAAAATGTCCCTGGTGATGGAGGAGGCAAATTCTGCAGCTGAACTAACAAAGAAAGTCAATGTTATGGATGCTGTCCACTGGATATCAATGGCTTGGAATGAAGTAACCCCTCACACTATCAAGAGATGCTTTTATGAAGCAGGATTCCCGTGTGATGATGACCATTTAGGAATAGAGGACCAAGTATGAAAAGCTGTGAATGACTTGGGGTCAATTCTTCAGGAGCTTCATACTGAAACTGAACCTGACTCTTATCTCGAAGTCGATGGAAGCCTTCCGATTTGCGACAACAACATCGTTGAAGAGGAAGAGGATAGTGAAGATGAAGAAGCAGAACCTCAAGACACTAATGAAACAAAAAGAACCCTTACATTCAAGCAATATGGCCAAGGGATTCAAGACCTGATGGACTATGCGGTTGAGCATCATCCGGAAGCCTTTCCACTTCTTAAACAATTAGACAATATGTATGCTGCACGAGCATATACATTGCAAAAGCAGACTAAAATTACTAACTTTTTGAAGTAATTAACCATTTATGTATTATATATAATTATGTATTATTATATATTTTGTAAAACTTTTTTAATAATATTAAATTTAAAAAAATGAGATGGTAGGATACAGGTCCAACTGAATTTTATTTGGCATTGCACTAGCTGCCAAATCTGAACTAAGCACCTCCATCTCGGTAACTAGCGTGGCTAACCAGGCTTAGCATTCTATAAAATTTCATTGCGTACTCACATTTCTCAATCTCCCTCTATACTGAACACCCCCGTAATCTGAACACTTTTCCCTGGTCCCTTTAGTGTTCAGAATAGAGAGAGTCCACTGTATATTAGGTAAGTTGGAGTGTTCAGGCTGATTAATTTTATTTTTTACCAACTATGCGAAAAATTCCAGAGATCTGGAACGATCCAGAGATCTGGACGATTTCCAGAGATCTGGAAATCGTCCCAGAGTAGCTCAGTGGTAGAGCACCCGCACATTTAACGGCTGGCCTGGGTTCGATCCCCAGCTCTGGAATTTTTCGCATAGTTGGTAAAAAATAAAATTAATCAGCCTAAACACTCCAACTTGCCTAATATACTTGAAAGGTTGATAGAATCACTTTCTAAAAATATGAAATGAAATAGTCTGAAATTAACATGATGAAATCAAAATCTAAATAATGCACAATAGAAGACTCAAAATCTATTGGTCTCTGGACTCTGAGATCCGTTCTCGGCAAAACGAGTCCGCTAAAGTCGGTTTGTGTGTGAAAACGAGGAGAAACGTCGAGTTAATGTACTGGTGGGCTCCGGAACGCAATATTCATGAGCTCCGCTGGGTTTTGCCTAATATGTAAAAATTCACTCTGAAGAAAGAAGTATAGGAGCTGAGCTCCTATGCAAATTAAGCCAAGTTTTTGTAGCCAATGCTTACAGGCAGCAAGTGACTGCCATTCGAAAAAATTGTACTAATGGACGCATAGTAGTAGTGCATTGACAGTCTTCTCAGCAACTTTTTCATAGAAATTATAAACTGATATATCAATGAGATCAATATGGCTCTTTGCTATAGTCGCTGAGAGCAAAGAAGACATACGACTGGAACGGTAAGAAAGCTTTGGTGGTTGAGAATAGACATGACAGCACTAAAGATTAAATTCGGTTCTCAATTACTTCACCGACTTCTCATTAGAATTCATTCAAATAACATTCTGACAAGTCTCGACCACTTTGGCACTTGATCCCTAAGTGCTTCCTTTTGGAAATCCATTGGTATGATACTCTTTTTAAACCCCCATATCTCGAAACCCACCTACTACAGTTCGAAATCGAAACTTTCTTCATGGATAGGACATGGAGGTGGAGGTCCACAATAAGATTAAACCCTCATGGCACTGCTCTGGTTGATTGCGAATTTTTAGCGGCGCGCACAGAAAACTACACATACTTTTATCAGACAGAGTTTCCCAAAAAGATGGTAACCCCAAAAAGAGATATCGCAGCAAGACGGCAGGGGACCAATCAAGAATTTGAATGTCAAAGCTTAATGTTAGAATGTAAAAAAAATTGTTTTCTTTCGTCATTTTCGTACGAACCCTGAAATCCGATTATCCAGTGATTATCGAGTGATTTTTTACTTATTACGAGCCACTGAAAAGTAGTCTAAGTCTGCAAATGTTTATCTTCATATCTCTGACGCATTTTAAGATGTAATTCTCAAATTTTGCACATCACCTCATTAGTATATGGGGCACATTTTACTTACTGGGATTTTTTTTTTGTATGGGGGTCGTACGCAAATTTAAATATTGTAACTTTTTGGAAACGAACGAGAGAAATTTATTACAGCAGTCTCTTTTCCTACCTTATTTAGAACATTTTTTTTTTTTTTTCAATTTACATTGCCAACTTATCTTTAGTAAATAAAGAATTAAAGCGTGTTACCACCTTTTTGGTATACCCTGCGTACAAGGTGTCAAGTACTAACAATGTCCAATGGCTAATTCCTGAATCGTAAGTCAGAGCCGTATATTTCAAATTGCAAAAATGTTTTTTTTAAAACCTATTATCTCAGAAATATTTTACGGCAACAAATTTATTGCAGTAAAAATTACAAAATTTAAACTTCACAAGGCCTGTGGGTCCTACCAATTACATTTAGGAAAATTTTCGTTAAATAATTTCATGGGGGGGGGGGGGGAATTGCTTTTACGAACAAAATTTATTAAGTAAGCATTTTGACTGAAGTCGCACTTTTCCATACTTAAAGATGTCCCATTACAGGAAACATAAATATTGAAATTTTAAATAATAAGTTTTAATTTCATTAGCTGACATAACGTGGAGAAAGCAGCAAAGCTTGTTACAGAATACTAATCCAAAGCAAAGGGCGTGGGCGTCGCCAGAAAAATTTCCAGGGTGGGTCAAACGGTCGACGTCTAGCAGTCACTAAGCGGGGCGCAGAAGTGATAAAATCGATCTGAAACAAAATTAAGGAGAGTTTTAAATTTCGTGGTGGGAAATTTAATTTTCCAGACTCATTTTACATTTTCATATGTTTTCAATACTTTTCAAATATATTTTTACTTCCTTGTACGTAGTATAAGGAAGTAATGTGATCCCGAAAAATTTTGGGGGCCAAATTTCGACGAAAAAACCGATTTTGACTACCTGTAAATTTGATTTTAAGAACTTTTTCGATGCATCTCATCGTAAGCTAGCATGCACGATCCTATAAACGCGTCTGCAACTCATTTTGACCAGCGGCGAGTCTATTGTGGCCAGTTTTTCCATGCCGCCGTCTGTGCGTACGTACGTATGTATGTAACTCGCATATCTCAAAAACTATTGGTCGTAGAATATTGAGATTTGATATTTAGAATTGTTCTATGATCTAGTTGTGCACCTCCCCTTTTGGTTCCATTCGACTGGATAGTTTATCTACAAGACCTTCCAAAAGATTCGAAATACATTACGCTCTATGGAGCAAAATTCATTAAACTCGCATATCTCAAAAACTATTGGTCGTAGAATGTTGAAACTTTATATTTAGGATTGCTGTAACATCTAGTTGTGCACCTCCCTTTCGGTTCGATTCGACTGCATATTTTATCTACAGGGCGGCTCAAAAGATTCTAAATACATTACGCTCTATGGCCGAAATTCATTACAGCGTATTTTAGTGGTATTGGGCTATTTCAAAGGACTCAGATGTGATATATGCTGTTAAGAGTTACAAAATGAATTTCTCCATTAAGAAAGTGTCTTTATCATTTATAGTTCTGCTACAGGAACACTCAAAAGATTTCAAATACAATACGGTCAATGACAATTTTAGGGGCATTCATCCATTTCAAGCACAATACCGTCTTACCACATAAGTTAGGTAATCTTCCGACCACGGTCACGTGCCTCACTCAAGAACTACGCCAAAAGTCGCCAAGCTTGGCGACTTATGGTGTACGTGTGTGCGTATTTAACTCTCAAATCTCAAAAACTATTTTGAAATTTCATATATAAGATTGTTGTAACATCTAGTTGTGCATCTCGATTTTTGGTTCCAATCTACTGGAGAGTTTATTTACAGGACCACCGAAAAGAATTTCAGTACTTTAATGTCTATGGACATCCTTAATATAATACAACTGTAGACAGTCATTGTTTGGTCTATGCCCAAAATCTCGCCGTCTGTCGTCGACCTTGGCGAGTTTTGCCGAAATATCGCCAAATTTGGCGATAGTCAGTCATTTGGTCTATGCCCAAAGTATCGCCATTTGTCATCGTTCTTGGCGAGTTTTGGCAAAATATCGCTAAATTTGGCGATAATCTGTCATTGTTTGGTCCATGCTTAAAATCTCGTCATATGTCATCGACATTGACAAGTTTAGCCGAAATATCGCCAAATTTGGCGCCAAAAATTATTTCGTATTTTGTATAATTCTAGAATTTTAACCCGTAGAATTTTGAACTTTTGTAATATCTAACTGTTTTCAATACCTTTTTTGACAGCAATCGACTGGGAATTTATTTACAGAGTGAGCCAAATGACTTTAAATACATTGAGGTGTATGGATACATTCAATTCATTGAAAGTATGTGGTCAATGACTACTTTGGCTAGCCCCAAAATCTCGCAAAGTATCTCAAGCTTTTCGGTTTTTGGTGAAATATCTCCAAATAAAGTGTCAGAAGGAAATCTTTCAAACTGAACTCAGCTTGGCGATATTGAAATATTTGGCTAGAAATCGCTAAACCTTATTATTACTGATACTTTATCTCTTTCAAACAAATAAGTTTAGAGGATGTGCATGGAAAATACTTTTGATTTAATAGACGTGCAAGGAAGTCGTGTGTTGTACACATCAGATTTTTTAAAAAATTTCGTTATACCTTCTTCTACCTCATTATAACCATTTTTGTTACTTTTTAGTAAGTCATTTGATGAAGGTTAAGGTTATAATTTTCATGCCAGTTTTAAGACCCAACCTAAAATTAGACGAATATAGTAACTATTTATCCAAGTATAAGAAACTGAGATGGGAAAAAAGATCTGAAAAGACGGAGATAAAGAATTAACTACTATAGTTAAATAAACTAATTAAAAGGGGAACGTGAAATGATAAAATGTCGATTTAGGAATAGAGCTTAAGTATTAAAGTGAAAAGTGTAGAAGTTAATTCTAAAGCAATTAAGATTACATGATAAAATAAATTTTGAACAAATCTAAAACTGTACCAAAGAAGTTATTAATAAAAAACATGTAAAACTCCTTACATCATTTGAGTAATAATTTAAAGGCTTTAGTTCGAAACAACAAAACCAATTTAACGCCTTTTGAACACAAACCAAAATAAACCAATAACATTAGAAACTTTCAAAAAAGAAAAAAAAAAGATGCTGTTCCTTCACAAGCTGCACTATGCACTGTAACAAACGGAATACATATACCTTGTGCGATACATTCACAAAGCATGTCTTAAGCATGAAATACCACTGTAAAAATTTTCAGTAACACATTTTGCACAATATTCGAATTTTAAGAATTTTTGCTATAAACCGGAGAATTTCAGCAAATGATGATCACGATATAAATGTAGTATTTATAATACAGTGAAACCTGCTTAAGCTGGCGACCTGAGGTTCCCTTGGGGTTCTCTCCCCAACTTATAGAGATATACATTTATATTATGGTCACGTTCCATTCCCCAGAAAAGTGTCCAACTTATAGGGGTATTCACACACAACTTGAGAGGTTCCACTGTATATCCCTCATGTAGTCACCAGCTTTTTTTTTTTTTTTTTTTTTTAACAGCATATATCTAATTGGTTCCAGTTCCAGCATAGAGTGCATCCGGATATTATCACGAGGTTGCATTAAACTTTGAGGAACTAATTGCTATTGTAAGTTAGTAAGCATCTTGTCTTAATTTTCCACTCTCCAAAGAAATATCACAGAGTTTTCGTATAAATCTCCGTGCAGTTTTCTGAGAAAACTCATAGATTTGTACTTAGATGACCATTGAGTCTCGCACAACTTTCCCTTCTTCCCCCAACTTTGGGACATTTGGGATTAACCGATGTCTTCCGGGGGACTTTTCGGAGAACTTTACAACCGCTTTGATTGTACCCACTATAGATGACACGGGCTCGGGCTCTGAAATTCCTGATTGTGCTCGAGAGAAATTTCTCCTTTATTGAACATACTACTTGTAAACAGGTTTTAAAAAATTATTCATGAGAGAAATAAACTAGTTACTATTTAATAAACTTTACTATAAAGAATTAGAAAGTGCATTAAGAGTTTGCTATTAAATTTGTCTTTAATTTGCACAAACGGCAAAATTTATAATATTCTGTCAAGTAATTGACTTTTATTTATCTATATTAAGTGAAATTTCGGGCTCCGACTTAAATAATATTGCTCGGGCTCGGGCTTTAAAAATGAGCCCGAACTCATCTCTAGTACCCAGAGAATTTCTAATTGCAGGTACAATGTTGTGGTCATTAATAAGTAAGTTTAATTCATGTGAAAGCACAGTAAAAATATGCGGCTTTTGGATACATATTTTTGATGATTGTTTGCCCGCAACCCTCTTTACCTGCCATCACAGAATATCTGTCATAATCTTGTCCTGCTATTTCTTCCATATACTGCAGTGCAACGTTAGAGATGTGAAGTAATTCAAGATTAAGGAAGAGATTTTAAGGCGAATTTAGTTTAAACTATTAAAACAAAGACTGTACCCTCTCAATTTCTGGGTGCTTTTTCTAATATTTTATGTCGTTTACTAGAAAACAATGCCTGTTGTTCATTATGGAATATTGGAAATAAATTGTAGCAACACTACATTCTTTATGACTTACGTAATTTATATTCACTAGATCATGCAGAGAGGGGCGAGATACTTTTCTTGACACTTTTTTTAAAGCTTGTTCGGAAGACAGCGGTTTTAATGCTTTTCAGAAGTTTTTATTGGATTACGATAATTTCATAACGAAAAATTCTGTCAATAGCAAAAATTAGGCAAAAAATTGTGCATGTTCAAAACGTTTTGTTACCACAACAAATTTTTAATTAAATTTCTTTTCAATTTAATTAATTAACATTAATTTTATAGCTATTTAATTTTGTTTACAATATAAAACTAGTTTTCAGTTATCACTGCGGTAAAAGTAATGCTCGGTCGTGCCGCACTTTATTTTTCTTCATTCTTAATTTTTATTGATAGTTTTAAGTATGTTCTTGAAAATACTACCGTTGTTCTAAAACCTAAAGGTGATAATTCACAAGTGGAAATACATTAAACACTCAATACTTAATTTATAGTGATTCTGTATTTTTTAACACTAGAAATAATAAAAGTATGATGTACCATTGGCATGTGTGTAGCCCCTTAATACTAGAAATAAATACAAATATGATGTACCTATGCCTAGAAAGGCGGGATTTTAATTTTTACGAAATCGATGCAAATTTATGCGAAATTATAATTGCGAATAGATCCGAACCGAAATATAAGAAATTTGTGAATAGACGCGAATTTATGCGAGAATTTCTTAGTTTTGTGAATGGGTGAAAATATTGTTCAATACAATAAAAAATTCTGCACCCTTTTTTTTTACGTAACGTGACTTTGGTATGATCAATTTTGGCTATTCTACTGCTGTAAGCATTTTTATTTAATGTGCTATTATAGTAATTACTCGGGGGATGTTGTAGTAATATTAACCAAAATAACATGCAAGTTGGCAAACACATAAAATATCTTACTTGTAAATCACACGCAGTACTGATATAAAGATTAGATTACAATAGAATTGTTAAAAATTAAAATTTAGTTCAGTACTTCCTAATTTGTTTTTTATTAATCCTATAGAATAATAAAGTAATTATTTTATTGCATAATAAATAAATAATAAAAACAACTTTTAAAAAAGAAAAAAGGCGTTTAAAGGTTAAATTTAATAAAACTTTAAAAATAACATAAATAAATAAAAAGTATAGCATATGTGGATGATGGAGCTTGATTGGATTATACAGCTCATGAAAAGTGGGCCTTTTTTACCATCCAAAACTATCATCTTGTGACACATTTTTTATTTAAGTGGTTATTTTACAGAGTTTTATTAAATGCAGTAATGTTTTAATAGGCTAAGAGTTTAACAATTTGCAGAAGTGAAATCCAATAGTCAACATCTTTTCCAATGTATAAAATTCTATTTTAAGAGAAATAATTATTATTCCACATATACATTCATATTTACATATTTTTATGTTAAAATTCAAGGGTAAAGCTTTATCTTGTAATTAATTACACAGTTATAAAAATTATTATGATAATTATTTTATCAAACTTAATAAGTTAAGCTGAAAAAAAGTCTAAACTACTGGCTATTTTGATATTTAAAAATTCATTAATGAAAGATAAGTATATAAAACATTGGCTTTTAAATAAATTACATATTTACATTTTTTCATTAGTATTTTATTATGTAAAATTACTTTTAACAGTACGATAAAAAACATACATATTGATAATTTTTAAAAATTATTTTAAAGACTATTACCAATTAAATTAATCACTTTTTTGAAGCTTTCTTTAAAAAAAGGAGTACAAAATATGAAACACTGAATTTTCTGATGGATGTATTTCATACTTTTATAAAGTATCATCTTGCGTTATTTATGAAGTAAATCTTTTTTTTTTAAATTTATGTGAAAGAAATTATTTTACTCAGGGATGTATTAATATAGAGGAGCCAAAATAGATTTCATAGGTCTTTATATCACAAGGAGGCTTTGGCTAACTTTTAACTAATGATCATCTTATATAAAAACAAGACATTTATCTCACAATAAAGGAGACCTTGAACCTCTGAAGAAAGGTAAGCCCTCCTCAATGCCAACAAATTTTATTTTCAAAAGAAAAGAAAGAAAAAATAGATGCATACATTGTCACTCTAAATCAGTGATATGAATAGGACAACCCTTCTCCCTGGGGAATGAAAATATTTACTGCCTTATAAGCAAAGCAATCTAAAAGGCAGAGGAGTGGGTTTTGATAAATATAAAGCATTATATCCAATTAATATATTAAGAAATTTTTGGTTTTAATGCATAAAATATGCTCCTAGGAGTATTAAATATATCTCTCACTGATGTACTGAAAACCTCATACAGCATTACAATAAAATACTACATGCAATAACAAAGTTCAACTATTAATATCATACTTACAGCAAAAAGTGCATTTTGAAGACCAAATGGAATGGGTGTAAGGCGTGAAATAGCTATTAGCTTGAACGCATGAGCACTTTGTAATGCAGCTACAGTTGCTCGAAGCACATCAGGTCCAAGTAATTTGGCTGTGATTGTAGAGATAAAGTAATGTTTCATCAAAAGATGAGCAAATACGATACCAACACTAGCTGCAATGATTGTCACAATGGTTCCCATGATCAATCCAAAGTGATAGCCACATGCTAAATTTAACAGCACATATCCCCACGTCATGGGAAATGAAACAGCAGTATATAATATTAGGAACATAACGCAAACAATCCATTCTTCTTGATTGTCAAGCCACAAAAGAGCATATTTTACATAATCTTTCCCTGCTATAAGTGCCACTGTCAAAATAACTAACACAGCACAAGCAGGGATGCAGGAAAACAGAAACTTCGGAGAAAGTAATCTTGATATTAGGCACTTTGCCCGTCTTCGGGTACGAACTATCACATTTGTACCCAGTCGGTAAGATCTGCTAGAAGTTTCTGGTATTAGTAAAGCGCCACAGTTTGAAATTGAAGACTGGGAAAATGCCAAACTCGGTAAGGAGACTTGTGTTGTGATGGACATTGTAAAAATAAGTTAAAGTTTTCTTTTTCATCTACAAAATAAAATCGTTGGGTTTTCTTTTTCTTTTAAGTTATCACAGACTGATTGATATTTACATTACAGAAAATTTGAAAGAAATCATACACTATAAATTTTATAAAATACAATATCCATTTCTAATGTGAGTTCCAGTTTAAAATCAGCATAAATACTTTATATCTAAACAAGCGGATTTTGTTGAGCATTTCCCTCCAGTAGTCAATCCACTTATCAAAATTCTATCCAGAAAGGCCAGCAGTTTATAATGTTCGAAATGTAGAAGCATTTTGCTGAATAAACAATTACTATCAGCAAAGGTTAGCAGCTACCATAAACAGTAAAAATCGCCACACATTGAACGTTCCACTAGAGAAACTTGAATGTTTTACTCTCCTTGGTGTTTTGACAGTCGAAAAGCGGGTCAGATGTTTTCATATAAACAAAGAAAATACTCTAGTAGAGAGAAAAATTGGCAGTTATGCATTAGAGTGCCCTCTGTGGAAAGAATTTCCTGCCTTCATTTTATGACGTCATAGTCGCATACTAGCTTGGCTGAAGGCTGGAATTCCTTCCTATACGCTTACTTCTTTTTCCTTTAAGGGTGTTTTATTCATTTTTTTTTAATTTTCTATATTATAAAATTTAGAGGCTAATTTTGGTCTGTACGACTTTTTTTTTAAATGACCCACCTGATTTGTTATTACTCAAAATTTTATTAGCGTCAGTGGCATTGGGCTGACGAAATTCGCACATTTTATAATGTTTATAAAATAGTGAGACGTGATGTGGTTAATATTTAGGGTTATTTTTTAATTATCACTGAATCTCAATTATTTAAATGTACTTCGACAAATGGTACTTCCATATATTTTATTTCTTAAGTTTACCCTCACTGTGTAATTTTTGTATATTTTTCATTTAACTGTTTTGTTTATGACATGTTCGCAGTAGTTTATGAGCAAAATAAATTGTTAAATAAGAGTCTGCAAACTAACAAAATAGAACATAAATTAGTAAGTTAAACTGGTACTTACGTATTATCAAGTCGGTCATTAACGGCAAACAATTTTTTCGTCAAATGTTCTGGCATGTGTCGGCATTTATCTTAGTGAAAAATCACTTGTCTTGGCAGACCGCCGGAATAATACGCAAGTACCTTAAAACTATTAAAATACAGTCTTAATACATGTTAGTCTCGCGTAAAAGCAAGCGTTAAAATTTATCATTGTTGCACACGGTGGTCTGTACTTTCCCCTCCAAAAGGTTTATAAATACTGGTCTTTTTTAAACCACCATGCTACGTTTGGTTAAAAAAAAATATTTTAAGACTATTCAATTGTTATTTTTTACAGAAAAAGATAAATAGGAAGTAACTACATAAAACCATGCAAGTAGATTGTTAAATAAGAGTTTGCAAACTAACAAAATAGAACATAAATTAGTAAGTTAAACTGGTTAGTTAAATGTAAGTTAAACAGTTAGACTGAAAAATAATTCTGTAAATATAGCATCAAACAAATAATGCAAGTTAAAAAGGAAAAGGTAGCCAAATGCCACAACTAGAATTTACCTCACCTGTTGCAAATCTGCAGATTTAGCTCCTTTTACTATGATCTCATTTTATTATGGTAGGCATGAAAGGGATATCCCACTCTGCATTTGTAAGAGGATTGAAAATTGTATTATATCTTATCTTGTATATCTTACCTAGAAAAGCTCAACCTGATATTCTGGGACTCGTGCATAATGCTTATCAAAATATTGTAAAACATAAGGTCTTCACTAACTAGCAGTTATCTGTGATGACCTGGAAATGACAAGGATATTGAGTCTTCTGAGTTCGAAAAATTTCAGCAGACTACAAATGCACCTACAAAAACCATAATTCCTTGGGAAAACACTTAAGTCTACTTGGACCAGGCTTTATACAGATCTTATTGTTCTATTCCAAAGTGCATTTTTCTAATCATAGAACTGATGCTTATGCCCTGCTTTTGGCGGGACAGTCCTGATTTTTACCTATATGTCCTACTGTCCCCACAAAATCCTGAAATGTCCTGTTTTTCTATTCCTGTCCCGCCAATGTCCTGCTTTATAAAAAATTCATAAATAAATGTAAAATAAAATCACATGAAAATGATTGTGTTATTTACAAAGTTTCTTGTTACTTGTATTTAACACCGGTTTTCTTTTATTGATGAAAATGATTGTTTTATAATATGTATTAATGCATACCTAGGTGAAAATGTGCTTTAGCCCACTACTCGGCGATTGTCAACAACTGGCGAGTTGGCACTTTTTTGTAGAACATCTCTGGGATTGCAACCTCTTCTGCTCTGTTTGATTCATAATCTCTGGGCTCTGTTATTTTGGTTTTTCTCGTTGGTAATGTGCGTGTGACACAAAAGGCAGTGAGATTCAGCCATAGAGGTAGCACGCTTGATTTTTACGATTATTTTCTTTATATGCAGAAACGTAAACAAAATAGCAATTTAGGAAAACAAAATATTTTTTTTAATGGAACTATTTAAAGTAAAAATAACAAACTATTAAAAACAAAAGAGGTAGGTCCCCTCAAAAATACGTTAATGCTGGCCATTTGCGAGATCAAAAAAACATCAGTGGGTCCGCCATTGCTTTAGGGGCCCCTTGGAAAATATGCTAATGCTGGCCTTTTACTAGACCCCAAAAAAAAAAATCAGTGGGTCTGGCCATCGCTTTAGGCAGCCTCCTTGAAAATGTGCTAACGCTGGCCCTTTGCGAGTGTCTCCCAAAAAAAAAACATCAGTGGGTCCAGCCATCACTTTAGGGGGCCAACTGGAAAATATACTAACCCTGGCCCTTTGCGAGACCCAAAAATAATCAGTGGGTCTGGCCATTGCTTTAGGGGGCCCCCTGGAAAATATGCTAAAACTGGCCCTTGCGAGAGCCAAAAAATCATCAGTGGGTTCAGCCATCGCTTTAGGGGGCCCTATCAAAAATATGTTTACGCTGGCCCTTTGCGAGATCCAAAAAAACATCACTGGATCCAGCCATCGCTCTAGGGGGCCCCACGAAAATATGCAACAGCTGGCCCTTTGCTAAACTAAAAGTATCAGACTATCATGTGCATACTAAAAAAAAAAAGTAATCGAGAACACACAACTCAACAGAAACATGAAAAGTTATAATTATCTGTAACATGTAACCTAATTCATATTTTATAATAAATAATTTTTACTACATGAAACAAACTCAAGAAGTTTCACATTAACTTGAATACAGGGTTGGAAAAAAAACTGGTTTTTTGGTTTAAACCAGATTTTTTTTTTTTTTTTTTTTTTTAAATCGTGTTATAATTACCTGTTACATACTTATAAGTGAAATTATTTGTAAAATGTTCAAATTGAAAGTAAATAAACAATTGTTGCTATACATATGTGGACATCGAAATCATTCAATTTTAATATTTTATTTAGATACTATTTTTTTATAGTTAGTACATAATACAATATTAATTGTTTACTACATTTTACACGGAATCTTGCACTTAGAATCATCAGTAATAATGTGATAAGTTGTTCAAAATGATATTTTTAAGGTTTAAAAATAAAATACAGTTGTTAAAACACAAAATTTCTATTTTAGAAACAAATTAAAAAATGCAGCCTATAATTTAAGTTTAATTAATAATTTTTAATGATAAAACAATAAGGTATCTATAGATATTGGAACATATTCTATCTGTAGTATTCGGAATTTTAAATTATTCTTTTAAAAAACAAATTGGTTTTATTGAGAAAAAACCATTTAGTTTAAACCATGCCAACCCTGCTTGAATATCTTTTTAACAGGTATAGTTATTGTTAACTGCACAAGTTGAAGCAAATTAGAATAGCTAGATTATGAAATAATGAAAGATAGCAATAACACATGCACACAAATGCAAATTAACAACTTAGTGATGCCAAATTCAGCAAGGGAATTCATTACATTCATCTGTGTATGTCACGCAGTAGCTAGAATAAAAAAATAATTATGCATGCACGAAAATGTAAGATATTTCGGATCTTTCCACAGCTCTAAAATATCCAATTTGCAATATTTGGCACTTTATCATCCCTGCAAAAAGTCTCCAAGCAGTGGGCTAAAGCACATTTTAGCACATACCTATAATCAATGTATAGTGATTCTATGATTATTGTTAGAAAGCAAACTATTTTGGAAATTTATCCAAAAATTAGCAATGAAATTATTTATAACCTAAGTCTGTATAATAGGCCTATTTTATTTGTATATTTGCTATGTTTTTTCAACTCATTTTTCTCTTAAAAGTAGAAAATCAAATTATGTGAAGAAAGAAAAAAAAAATCTTGGGGAGTGGGGGGTTGTTTGGGATTAATTTTTACCCTTCCCGACTCTGCAGTTAAGAAGTGGTATGATTTTCGGTTCATTTAAAAAAAAATGGTCTCTTTAGTTAAACAATACTTAAAAAAAAAAAAAAAAAAAATGGTTTTTATACATAAATGCAAATGCATAGTAATTGTGTCATACAATTTGAAACTTTTTTGGAATGTCTCTTTACAAGCTCTACTATACACTGTAATAAGCAATAAACCTGTATCCATAGTGAAACTTTTAGGAAAAAATTCTTAAAAAGTGATAATTTACGAGGCTATGCCACTTTTCAAAAGCTTTTGCTGTGAAATTCCGTGTTGAAGAATTTTTTCCAAAATTTTTACAAAAGGCACTGTTGTTTCATTTATTATGGTGTGTAGTACAGCTTAGAAAAAATAATCTTGAATTTTTTCAAGCCCCTGGTGCAATTAATTTCATTTGCATACTTAGAACATGAGATTTTGCTTTTCCTAACTGCAACCCTTAAGACGGTTCAAGTGCTTCCCATAGAAACATGATCATCAATAATTGCATTTAAAAAAATTTCGGCACACAAGTTATACCTCATGCAATTGTTTCAGATAACGGAACTGGTTTCATATCTTCGGAATTTCAAGATTTATTAGAAAGGAATGGTATCAGATTCATCTCTATAACTCCTTGACATTTACCTTAAAGATAATAGACTTAATGGACTAACAGGATGAATGAATTCAGGTGACAAAAATGCTTTCAAAAATATTTATAGAGCTTTGGCAGTTGCTAAGTCCCATCGACTATCACCAACCATTTTGCATGATCAACAAAGTAGACTCGAAGAATTTTAACAAACAAATTAAAATTGCACATAAATTACACTAACAAAAGCAGATAAAAAATAAATTATCTCTATTTTAAAAAGTAACGGCCACTGCCGCTGTTCTCAAAAGCTTGTTCTACTATCTCCTCCGAAATGGTGGGGATTTGAGTTTCCACAAAGATGTCTACTGATTCAGAAAATTCCAGGGAAGCCGATAAGCTGACTTAAATTTGAAAATTTGAATTCTTAGAAGATATTAATAAAAAACTGGAAAAATAAGCATATGCCAGGTTTGGCAATTTTCGTCATCAAAAAATCATTCATCTCTTTGCAACAAAGCAATTCTAAGTATGTACAACTGCGTGAAATTGACAGACATGAAGTAGAATTACAACAATTTTATGACAAATTAAAAAGTATGTGAAATAAATAAGTCTAAGTGTGTTACACAAAGTTGACAATTTTCAATAGTAAGTTCTCTTAGATAACAGGAGTTTAGAATTGCCGATTATTCATTTTATAAACAAAATAACTAATTGTAACTGATTTAAAAAGCACCATTTTTGCACCAGGTACAATCTGGCAAAAGGCTATATCTCTTCAAGCAAGTTGAATCTAAACCGCGTGTTCTAAAATGTTAGCACCCAGTATCTTAAAAATCGAAAATAATTAAAATTCACATTATAGTAAAGCCGGTTAGGTTCATCTTGTGTATTTGCTACCAGTAGAAATATTTGGTGGCATTAACTATGCCATTATAACAGTTATTGTGTACAGCTTGGATATTTGCCAGTGCGGTAGCGGTGAGATGATATATTTCGCTGTGGTAAATACGCCAAAGGATTATGTATATGAATATATGGATAACAGTTTTCCCGGCAACCTTACATGAGCAGTAATTATCGGTTATAAGGATGTGTAAATCACCAAATAATGAAAAGTTGCCATCAGTGGTGAGCTATCTTAGCTGTTCCATGGTTTTTATCAAAGAAAACATATGAAGTACTGTTTTCTTAAAACTAATTATTAACATGCAAATAAATTGTTAACAGCATAAATAATAATGTTGTTGCAACTGGGAAGTGCCGAGGGATAGGTTAAAATGTATAACTGGAAGTCCTGAAGAACAGTTCTTGAAAAAAAGGCAATTTGTTTGGTCTGACAGCATGCAGTAGTAAACAGTGTGTCTGTGTATGGCTCACTGCCGATGTCCCATAATTCTTAGATCTCCACTCAAGATCCTTGAAATATATACTGATTGTAAATAATAAATGAAACATCTGTAACCTCTCACCAACATGACATACTTTTTCCTTTTCCTGATATTTTTAAATTTACTGTTTGTTTTTCTATAGAATTTTTTTCTTTCATAGACAATGGATATTAATCACAAAGTATCACCCCAATACCTCACTCAAGATCAAATAACAGTCACTATTTTAGATGTAAGTATGAACATTTTTGTGGAAAAGTTATTTAATGATTAATGTCCTGAGTTATCAGTCATCAATTCTTAAAATCATGTAGAGCATTACTGTGAAATTTTTTAAAGTCAGAGAAAAAAAAAAAATCAGTAAAATATTAAGTCTGCAGGCATGAAAGTTTTCAGTCTTTTTCAACATCATTGATGCATTTGAGATTTAGTATTTAAATTAGTTTAATGAATTAAGTTATACTGAATAGAGTGATATAATGAATATTAGTTAATTTAATAATGAATACATGTTAAAAAAAAAAAAAAAAAAAAAAGGTAATGTGCTATGCATGATAATTTATTTGTTCTGTATGATCTGCACCAAAGTTCAGTCTTTTTTGCTGTTTTGTGCTTTCATGCCTGAGTCTGTGTAGAGACTGCTACATTGATGAAGATAGAATTTTTTTCAATCAAATCATGTGTTTAAATTAATAAGTATATTTTATGTGTGCTACAGCTACTATACAAAGTTTTAAGTATTTTATGAGTATTTACCAGTTGTCTATACTCCTCATATAAAGTCGTTTAACTTTTTTTTTTAAACTGATCCAATTATTATTTTTTATGTATGACTTAAATTTTAAAAATTCAGATTATTTGGATTTTCTTTTTAAATCATAATTTTTTTTACACCCTAATATTAGTAGATGTATTATTTTTCAATTTAAAAGGAAATGTGGATTTCTTTGTGACTGCAGAGTTGTCAACTCTCCCGATTTCAGAGGGAGACTCCCGTTTTTTCGTTGTCCTCCTGCCAACCTGATTTTGGATACATTTCTCCCAATTTTTGATAATTTTTTCATTTTCTCCTGATTTTTATCATTCGTCACATAAAAAATGTGATTTTTCAAATTTGAAATCATTTTTTAAAATTCTGTCATAGCAGACAACCCTTCTCAACATTTTTTCCTTTCTTGCAATCAAACTAGTTCCAGAAAGCCACGCCTGTGTGATGTCAAAAAATTAGCACTTCTCCGAGGAACATATAATATGGAAACAAATGAAGCATATAAGTTATTAACAGAGCACATGATCCAAAGTTAATTTTCTTGTCCCCCAAAAATATCTTTTTCTGACACCAAACGGCATCAAGCCCGCTTTTTTTCTCTCCAAAATGTAGTTTCAGCTGGTACATCCCCAATTATTTTATTTTAATTTTTTCTCATCGATAACAAGTCTCCCAATTTTAAAAATAAAATCTCTTGATTTTTGCCTTTGCCAGGTTCGCAACTCTATGAATGAAAATACGCTAAAATTAGTGGTTCATTAATAAATGTTTTATGATTAACATTTATTTCTGCCAGTATTGTACAAATAAACAGATCATTTTAATACTTATATTACATGTAGCATTCTTACTATACATGTATAATTTGAGAAACTACATCTTCAAATATATTTCAGTACATTAAAAATGTTTTAATGGTGTGCAAAAATGTTTGTAATTTATTGTTCTATTATAAAATTATGTAAAAAGATAAATATGCATTGTAACTAAAAGAATGTCTAGTGTCAGATATTCGTATCCTGCAGGCAAAGGAGCTTTGAACATCTGATGCATCCTTAAATTTTTTCATAAAATTTCATTTGGAATGTTTCACTCTACATGCGAAAAAATTGGCCTATTAAGTGGCTGTTTTAGGAAATATTGCAATGTAGATTTATCAGGGGTCGATCCAGGAATTTTTTCCAGGGTCCTATTTTTGGCTGCTTAATTTTGTGAATTTCAACATTTATTTTTGTGATTTCAAATACCAATTTTTAATCAAACTAACTTTTTTGTTAAAATAATTGATAAAACATAGAGTAAAATGCTAATGAAGGGCCGTTTTAATCCATTGTAATTTTATGAATAGATTGTTTTAGTCTATTGTAGTTTTGTGAATGGATTGTTTTAGTCTATTGTAGTTTTGTGAAGGGGCTGTTTTAACCCATTGTAATGTTGTGAATGGGGCCATTTTAATCGATTGTAATTTTGTGAAGGGGATGCAAAACGGACCCAGTTTTCACCTGCATCAACTTAGATCACTCAGCGTAAAAGATTTTTTAAGAGGGTAAAGTTCTAATGCTTCTTGTCTATATTTTAAAAAAGCATCTCCAGAGTTGTTGAAAAATTAATTGAATGACAAAATTTCAACTAACACTTCATGATTTAATGTAGTAAAATATTTAGGAATCGGGGGGGGGGGATATATATATATATATATAATATATAGAAAATTAAATAGAAAACACCCCCCAAGCCAGTCATTGTTAAAACAACAAAAAAATGTAAAATGCATTGTCCTCTTCAGAGGGGGAAATGAACAATAGTACACCATAGGTTTCGAACTCGCAGCCTGAGATTTTGCCAAGGTAATGTATTGTATTCAAGACTGTAGTTTGGAAAGATTGATTTAAAATTATTAAAACAGTTTAAATATATTTGTAAAAGTGTACAATATTAATTCGAGATATAAACTGTAACAGGCAAATCTCAGAGGTGTGACTCCCCCTTACCTATGGGAAGTCTTGAATACAATACATTACCTTGGCAAAATCTCAGGCTTGGGGGGGGGGGGGGTTCTATTTTTCTATATATTATTAAACGCATGTCTTCTTTTATGCTGCTTTTTTAAGCGCTGGGTAGCATGTGAAGCAACTACAATTTTGTTGTAATTTTAATTAAAGTTCAACTATATATATATATATTAACAGAGCAGAGTTACATAATATTAATACAGGGTGTCCAGTGCTAATGGTGCCCAATGGCTGTTTCCTAAACCATTAGTCAGAGACATGGTTCCAATTGCAAAAATGCTTTAAATTGTATAATCTACTATATCGGGAACAATTGAAGTCAATAAATCAATTCCTATAAAAATTACAGAATTTAAATTTTTTTACAGTCCCCTGTCCTATTATAACTTTAATTCAGTAAATTTTTCTTTATACAATTTGATGCACAATAAATAAAAAAAAAAATTGTCCTTCTACGACCAAAATTTACCCAGCAAATGTTCAGACTTAAGTCACTTTTGCATGTTTAAAAATGTCCCTTTACGGTAAACCATTAAGGGACCGTATAAATATTGAAATTATGCGTTTTAATTTTGTTCTTTGTCATAATGCAGAGAAAGAAGGAAAACTATTTTTAGAATACTTATAAGCAGAAGGTTATAGTCAGGCTCTATAAAAATCTATCTGCGGTCTGACTTAGTAAATCGTATATGTGTAGCATGCAGATGGTGTTGCACAAAGTAGGCTGCGCAAGGTACAGGAAGAATTTTCTACATGGGTGCATATTTGTATCACAGCTGAAGGAAGCTTTTTTTTTTTTTTTTTTTTTTTTTTTTTTTTTTGTTGCGGTAACAGAATTTGTAGTATTATTCCAAACCATATAAATTTCTAAATAACATATATTTATATTCTTAAATGTTTCATTTTCTAATTTAATGTTTAATAAAGTGTGATATTCTCTTGTTTTTGTATAAGTTATTTAATACCAGTTCATTTAAAAAATTCTATTTTCAGTATAAGCTATTTTTTGTTAATTTATTGGATACACACAATTAAGCGTTAATCCTTATTGCAATCTACAATTGTAAAATAGTGATGAAAATGCTAAGAAGTATTACAAGACTCAAAACCACGTACATTAATTTTTCTCATTCATTTTGACCCCTACAACCTTCTCATTCAACCCCTACTTCGCATCTTGAAAAGTGCTCTAAGCAGCTGTAACTCGGTGGAATTTTGGTTGTAGAAGGACGAATTTTTTTTTTGTTATGCGTGTAATTGTATAAGGAAAATTTTTCTAAATGTAACTGATAGGACATGGGGACCATATAAAAATTAAAATTTCATAATTTTTATAGGAATTGATATGACTGTTTCTGATATAATAGATTATATAATTTAAAGCATTTTTGTAATTGAAACTAGGTGTCTAATGATTTTGGAAATTAGCCATTGGGCATCGTTAGCACTGGACACTAGAGATGAGTTCGGGCTCCTTTTTTGAAGCCCGAGCCCGAGGACTTTTAATCCGAGCCCGAGCAATATAATTTAAGTCGGAGCCCGAGCCCGAAATTTCAGTTAAAGATTAAAAAAAAAAAAAATCCAATTACTTCATTGATAGAATACAATGAATTTTGCTGTTTGTGCAAATTAAAGACAAATAGAGTTGCAAACTCTCAATGCACTTTCTAATTTTTTATTTATCCATATGTTTATCAAATAATGTCGGATCTCATGACTTACTAATGAATATAAGCCGCCGTTCTGAAATATCCAAAGAGCTTAACGCACCTTCTAGGTGCCAGTGCCCATATTTTTTTTTATAAGTACAGCCAACTCTGGTTATTGTGAACCCGGATATAGTGATCGCACACCATTAGTCTCTATTCACACACAGTATCTCTATCCATCATGAGGACACTTGGGTTTTAGTGAACTTCAGATATAGTGGACGATAGTTGTTGGTCCCCAGAAGTTCACTATAACCTAAGTTGACTGTACTTTTATTTTCCTCATGAATCACTTTTTAAAATCTGTTTCAAGGAGTATCTTCAATAAAGGAGAAATTTTTCACGAGCCCAAGCCCGAACGCAATTGTGAATTACAGAGCCCGGTTTGGGCTCGGGCTGAGCCCGTCTCATCTCTACTGGACACTCTGTATATCTATAGTAAAATAGCTAAATTTACAAATCAAGGATTCAGTCACTCTTCAATTAAGATATTAAAAAATAACCAATGAATATTAAAAGGTTAAAATGTAATACGGAGGGATTCCCATAGTTAACGTAATAAAATTAATACCGAATCCGAAGAACAGCGGTATTAATTTTATTATGTTAACTAACCAATGAATGTATAAATCGTATCCTAAAAGGGCAGTAGCACTTAGATTTCCAATAAAATAGCATATAACAGCTAAGCAGAATATAGCAGATCAAATTGTAGCTGATCAGTCGGATCAATAGAACAATGAAGATGAAACAAAAGAAATAAACAAGGATAGTAAGCATCAGCTTTACTCATCAGGCCCCACAAACGGAATGCTTACTGGTAATAAAAATAAAATAACAGCATTTCAGTGTAGTTACTTAGCACGAAGAAAGCTAAATACGTAACTACAGGGAAGGTCAGGGGGGGGGGATATCAGGATATATCTCTCTCCTCCCCCCCCCCCCCCCAAAAAAAAAAAAAAAAAAAAAAATTTCCAGGCGCATATTCCCCCCGAAAATTTTTCCTGGCTACGCGCCTGGGGAAGCTATCCTGTTATCAAAATCAAAAATCTGATGTGTCCAACACATGACTTCCTTGCACGTCCATTAGATCAAAAATATTTTCGACGCACTTCCTCTAAATTTATTTGCTTGAAAGAGATAAAATATCAATAATAGTAAGGTTTAGCGATTTCCAGCCAAATAGTTCGATATCGCCAAGCTGAGTTCAATTTGAAAGATTTCCTTCTGACACTTTATTGGGTGATATTTCACCAAAAGCCGACAAACTTGAGATAGTCTGCGAGATTTTGGGGATAGCCAAAGTAGTCATTGACCACAGACTTTCAATGAATTGAATGCATCCATACACCTTAATGTATTCAAAGTCATTTGGCTCACCCTGTAAATAAATTCTCAGTCGATTGCTGTCAAAAAAGATATTGAAAACAGTTAGATATTACAATAGTTCTAAATACAAAAGTTAAAAAATCTACGGGTTAGTTTTAGAGTTATACAAAATACGAAATAATTTTTAGCGCCAAATTTGGCGATATTTCGGCGAAACTCGTGAATATCGACGACATTTGGCGAGATTTTAAGCATGAACCAAACAATGACAGATTATCGCCAAATTTGGCGATATTTCGCCAAAACTCGCCAAGAACGATGACAAATGGCGATACTTTGGGCATGTACCAAATGACTGACTATCGCCAAATTTGGCGATATTTCGCCAAAACTCGCCAAGGTCGAGGACAGACGGCGAGATTTTGGGCATGTACCAAACAATGACTATCTACAGTAGTATTATATTGAAGATGTCCATAGACATTAAAGTACTGAAATTCTTTCCGGTGGTCCTGTAAATTGGGTAGATTGGAACCAAAAATCGAGATGCACAACTAGATGTTACAACATTCTTATATATGAAATTTCATAATAGTTTTTGAGATTTGAGAGTTAAATATGCACACACGTACACCAAAAGTCGCCAAGCTTGGCGACTTTTGGCATAGTTCTTGAGGGAGGCACGTGACCGTGGTCGGACCATTACCTAACTTATGTGGTAGGACGGTATTGTGCTTGAAATGGATGAATGCCCCTAAAATTGCCATTGACCGTAATGTATTACAAATCTTTTGAGTGTTCCTGTAGCAGAACTATAAATGATAAAGAAATTTTTTTTAATGGAGAAATTCATTTTCTAACTCTTTACTGCATATATCACTTCTGAGTCGTTTGAAATAGCCCAATACCTCTAAAAAACGCTTTGAATTTCGGCCCTTAGAGCGTAATGTATTTCGAATCTTTTGGGCGGTCCTGTAGATAAACTATTCAGTCGAATGGAACCGAAAGGGGAGGTGCACAACTAGATGTTACAACAATCCTAAATATAAAGTTTCAACATTGTACGCCTAACAGTTTTTGAGATATGCGAGTTTAATGAATTTCGGCCCATTGAGCGTAATGTATTTCGAATGTTTTGGGCAGTCCTGTAGATAAACTATCCAGTCGAATGGAACCAAAAGGGGAGGTGTACTACTAGATGTTACAACTATCCAAAATATGAAGTTTCGACATTCTACGCCTAATAGCTTTTGAGTTAGGCGAGTTTAATGAATTTCAGCCCATAGAGCGTAATGTATTTCGAATCTTTTGGGCAGTCCTGTACATAAACTATCCATTCGATTGCCACCAAAAGGGGAGGTGCACAACTAGATCATAGAACAATCCTAAATATCAAATCTCAACATTTTACGACCAATAGTTTTTGAGATATGCGAGTTACATACATACGTACGTACGTTCGTACATACGTACGTACGTACAGACGGCATGGAAAAACTGGCCACAGTAGACTCGCCGCTGGTCAAAATGAGTTGCAGACGCGTTAATAGGATCGTGCATGCTAGCCTACGATGAGATGCATCGAAAAAAATTTTTAAATTAAATTTAGAGGTTGTCAAAATCGGTTTTTTTGTCGAAATTTGGCCCCCAAAATTTTTCGCGATCACATTACTTCCTTATACTACGTACAAGGAAGTAAAAAGAAAGCAAAATGGCCGAAAGTTTGAAGACAGAGTGTAGAATATTCAGACTGTTGCCAATAAAAGATGTTATAGTTACCCGTTGCCAGATTTCGAAAGTTAAAAGGAGAGAGAGAAAAATAATTAGATATATATCTAACTAATCTAAACATCACTATTATTGTTAAGTAACTATAAGTTATGTCTGATAAATCACTTAAAAAATATGTTGTTTTTGATTGGCTGTTTTCTATTACTTTTTAAATTTATGAACTTTTAAATTTTTTTTTTACTTCCTTGTACGTAGTATAAGGAAGTAATGTGATCCCGAAAAATTTTGGGGGCCAAATTTCGACATAAAAACCGATCTTGACTACCTCTAAATTTAATTTAAAAATTTTTTTCGATGCATCTCATCGTAGGCTAGCATGCACGATCATATTAACACGTCTGCAACTCATTTTGACCAGTGGCGAGTCTACTGTGGCCAGTTTTTCCATGCCATCTGTACGTACGTACGTATGTATGTAACTCGCATATCTCAAAAACTATTGGTCGTAGAATGTTGAGATTTGATATTTAGGATTGTTCTATGATCTAGTTGTGCACCTCCCCTTTTGGTGGCAATCGAATGGATAGTTTAGGTACAGGACCGCCCAAAAGATTCGAAATACATTACGCTCTATGGGCCGAAATTCATTAAACTCGCCTAACTCAAAAGCTATTAGGCGTAGAATGTCGAAACTTCATATTTTGGAAAGTTGTAACATCTAGTTGTGCACCTGCCCTTTTGGTTCCATTCGACTGGATAGTTTATCTACAGGACTGCCCAAAACATTCGAAATACATTACACTCAATGGGCCGAAATTCATCAAAGCGTTTTTTAGAGGTATTGGGATATTTCAAACGACTCAGAAGTGATATATGCTGTAAAGAGTTAGAAAATGAATTTCTCCATTAAAAAAAAGTGTCTTTATCATTTATAGTTCTGCTACAGGAACACTCAAAAGATTTCCAATACATTACGGCCAATAGCAATTTTAGGGGCATTCATCCATTTCAAGCACAATACCGTCCTACCACATAAGTTAGGTAATGGTCCGACCACGGTCACATGCCTCCTTCAAGAACTGTGCCAAAAGTCGCCAAACTTGGCGACTTTTGGTGTACGTGTGTGCATATTTAACTCTCAAATCTCAAAAACTATTATGGAATTTCATATATAAGAATGTTGTAACATCTAGTTGTGCATCTCGATTTTTGGTTCCAATCTACTGGAGAGTTTATTTACAGGACCACCGAAAAGAATTTCAGTACCTTAATGTCTATGGTCATCTTGGGTTGGTTTATGCTTAAAATCTCGCCAAATGTCGTCGACATTGACGAGTTTCGCCGAAATATCGCCAAAAATTATTTCCTATTTTGTATAACTCTAAAACTTTAACCCGTAGATTTTTTAACTTTGTATTTAGAACTATTGTAATATCTAACTGTTTTCAATATCTTTTTTGACAGCAATCGACTGAGAATTTATTTACATGGTGAGCCAAATGACTTTGAATACATTGAGGTGTATAGATGCATTCAACTCATTGAAAGTCTGTGGTCAATGACTACTTTGGCTATCCCTAAAATCTCGCTGACTATCTCAAGTTTGTCGGCTTTTGGTGAAATATCGCCAAATAAAGTGTCAGAAGGAAATCTTTCAAATTGAACTCAGCTTGGCGATATCGAAATATTTGGCTAGAATTCGCTAAACCTTACTATTATTGATATTTTATCTCTTTCAAACAAATAAATGTAGAGGAAGTGCGTCGAAAATATTTTTGATCTAATGGACGTGCAAGGAAGTCATGTGTTGGACACATCAGATTTTTTTATTTTTACTTTTATGTTTTTTAAGCCATAGTTATATTTTCCAGTTAGAATATAAGTCAGTAAACCCTTTGCAGGCCAACTTACTGCAGAACTACTATTTATTTAATAATATTCTTCATAGTTATTCATTTTTGCTTTAAATATATATTCCTTTTTACTTTAAAAAATCTAGAATTAATATGTTTGATTTTAAGTCCCACGTAAACAATGTATAATGAATCAGTTTTATATTTCTCAGTACTAAAGTAATGCAGCAACTGATAGAATACAGGATAGTTTCCTGAACCTGAATTCATTCATGAGATGCATGCTTGTAAGCTGTAAGAGAGAGACATGTCCCATTCTTCTCTTATCTGGGAAAGGAATTTTTTTTTTTTTTTTTTTTTTTTTTTTTTTTTTTTTTTTTTTTGTCATTAAAGAGATAAATTACTAAGTTATCCCTTCCTGCATTCTACACCTGTTCATTTCAAAGCAAATATTGCAGATAGAATTAGCTCAAGGTATTAATTTTAAAAAGATTATTATTCTTTATGTTGAAGTTGGAAAAATAATTATAAAAAAATTAAACTGGCATATATATGTATTTATCTAATATAATGCACTAAGTTATGTAGATAATATTATATGTATTTAATGTCAAATAACAAATGATTTAAATGAAAGAAAAGAAAAATTTTAATAAATTTTAATAAAACCCATTTCTGTGTGGGCTTTATTGTTTTTTTAAGTGTTTTTTGGGGGGGTTGTGGGTGGGTGCAAAACCCTGGAAAGCCCCCACCCCCTTTCTCCGACTTGCATATGTTGCGTCGCAACCTTGTGGGTCAATGTCGTGTTTAGGCATTCTAGAGCATCGGCCCAAACGTCCACCGGCCCTGATAACCTCTATGAATTAGTCTGGTTTCTAGTTACAAGACTGATGTGCTTCTGTTGTATAAAATATAAATTCTATAAGATATATACTATTATCTGCATCAGCCTAAAAATAATTTCCTTTTTGTGTACAGACTTTTTTTTTTCAAATAGAACAAGTCCCTTTGGTCCCTTTCTACCCGGAGTTGACCTTGAAACCAAAATTCCTTAGCTCTGGTTCTAGTTGACCAATTTTGATGCAACAAAAAGCAAAATTTAACTGTTTGAAGCATAGAATACAAATTTTGAACTATTTTAAGCCCCAAAACAGTGGGTTGCCCCAAAAATTCGTAACAATATTTAGATTTTTTATAACATTAGATTAGAAGCTAATTTAAAACTTATTTCTGAACATTTAATTCAAAATTGCTTTTCATTAGCTAACAACCAGTAGTAAAATGTATCATATTTAGAAAGTGTTTCCTTTTAAACTGCATATGTACAAGATAAGAACTGCTTAAATTTTCATGCTTTCTCGACATATGTAAAGGATATGTGACTCACATATTCTCTAAATGTCTAGAATTCCGTCATAATAACTACGTTTATAAACTGTCGGTATTCGGCGAAATAATCAAGGAACGACTTCTGTTAGATGAATAAGCCTGTTTTTAAAAATCTCCATAGTTTATGATTTTCCTGTAATAAAGTAGGAACAAATTTTCTATCTACAAATTTGTCTCTCCCACCCCCCAATTTTCGTCTAAATTCATTACACATTATTTATCTCTTAATTCTTTAATTTGTTGAATTTTACTACACCAAATGGGTTTAAATTACATACTAAATGCATACATATTACTATACAATTTAAAAAGAAAAAAAATTGCTTTTGCATAAAATGCTTTAGTCTATTTCATTGTAAGTTATGCCATAATGCAATAATAAAGTTGACTTTTGTTATAGTAAGTTCACATTAAGTAAAATCATGCTTATTATGAGAAAAAAAATATTGTATATGATTAAGATAAACAGTTGTTTTAATGCTAATTGTACCTGTATATTTCACTCTAATTCAAAATAGCAAGACTTATGATTAGTTAAAAAAGAAAATTTTTAAAAGAAGCAAAGCTCATAAGTATTAGTTAAATAATTATTTAACTCATCACTAAAATTTTGATGGCTGGAATTAAAATTAGTTCTCCCGACAAACTTTAACAACAACACGGGCCAACACAATTTAAAGAGAGCCATACAAACTTATTAATATGTCAAGCTAACAGTGAATCGTGTTGGCATTAAGCATGAAAAATGTTCCACGATATTCTTGAAAAATATCCACTTCTATTATTAAAACTATCAAAAATTTATTCTTCTGTGCTGCACTGCCATTGACTATGTGATGAAAATGGAGCTTTAGATCTGCCCTTGTATAAAAAAAACTGCGAATGGATACACACACAAAAAGAAGAAAAAAGCATCTGTGACATGATGACAGCATTCCACGAACAGGTGGGAAACGGGTGGGGTGACACAAAACAGTGTAAGTCAAAGGTCTTGCATAAGGACCTGGTAAAATCTGTCTCCCTTACCATGCAATCGACATTCGCTTAAACTTCTTTGATTACGTAGTGAATGCACTGTTTCTGAGACGTTCAACTGACTATTAACTAAGCTGAAAATTTTTCTTCAGATTTACACTCCTTCAACATCGAAAGTATGTATTTTAGATGAATGTTGGCTGTCTGGGATATTTATATACATATGGTTGTATGTTGGAAAAAATACTCAAAGTACTGGTGTTAAACAATAAAGTAAATAAAAAACACACATAAGATGTTATAAGTAAGAAGAACCTATAACATCTTATATGTGTTTTTTACAAAGTTATATTACCTATAACATCTTATGTGTGTTTTTTATTTACTTTATGGTTGTATGGGTTAAAGAGTAGAGAGATGAAAAAGTGTTGCATTGATCTTCCATGTATACACAGTAGAATACTCTAAAATCCACACAGCTTGGTTCCAGACCTTGTGCAGATTTTAGAATTTTGCAGATTTTTGGTCATAGTAGGAAAAATACTGTATTTCCCTCTACTCCCACCCATAAAATAATAATAATAAAATATACTAAAAAACAAAGGAAACAAATCGTATTACTATTATTATATTCAGAATCATGATATAAAAATACAGAATAATACATTATACAAAATTATGAGATTATGTACAACTTATTTAAACATGTGTTGAGTCTTTAAGACTTAGGGATGTTCTAAGTATAGTGTTTTTTTTTTTTTTTTTTGCTGTATACTGTCACCGTTTCTTGTTCTGTAACACAGCTTTGCTGCTCTACAAATCTGAGATATTTCTTTCTCGGAGCAAAACCTTCATTAAATTTTATCAATTTTTTTATCATCCTCAGAGTTGTTGTGTCAGTCTGTCTAATGTGAATGTAATTCAATACCGGTTATGTCACTGTCAGTCATCTGAAGTTTATCAATGTTATCAGAGCTCACAACTTCTAAAATATCTGGGTTTTTTTTTTCAAGTGGGAACTGCTTATTTAAGTTTTACTTTGTGGTAATACTGCAGTTTTCTGAATTGCACCTGGCAGGGCAGATTTCATTGTTTACATTGAACAGACAGTACGGTTTTTAGAGCGTTGTGGATCTTGGGTGTTCTACTGTATAGATATAGATTAAGTAGTGGGTTTTTTAGTGCTTTTTATATATTTTTTTCTAAATTTCTTTCAAATTTTAAAGAAATCTGTAAGCCACATGAAAACCTTGGAATGCTGAAGAGATAATAGCTTGAAAGTTAAATTTTACTCATTGTCTTGTTTTATCCTCAGAATAAAGTATCTGCAAAATATGAAAGTATCCACAATCAGTGTTTGCATGTTCATCTACATTTTCCATGCCTAAGTGCCACATTTAATGTGATACAAGAGTCTACATTGTCAATTGACTTTTAAATTTATATCAGCAGTAAAATAACCAACTATATAATGTGTGATTCCTTTGATTTACATAATTTATTTGTGCAGTATGCCTTTCTTTAAATTTTGCATGTATTGAAATAAATAAGGGAGAAAAAAAGCTTTATTTTTAAAAGTCTGTTATACAATATGTATTGCTTTCTACATTGTTGTTATAATTTTTTTTTATATACACAGTCCAGTCACATTAATGTGACCACCTGTCAAAAGCCAGAATAACCACCTTCGGCAGAGCTGACTGCTGCGAGACGTGCAGGAAGAGAGTCAATTAAGTTTCTGAAGGTGTTCACTGGGATTTTGAGCCGTGCCGTGGCCAGCTGCGCTAGATTACGCGGTTGAGGATCCATTGCGCAAACAACCCGATAGAGGTGGTCCCACAGATTTCCGATTGGGTTTAAATCTGGTGAGTTTGCTGGCCAGGGGAGTATGGTAAACTCATCCTGGTGCTCTTCAAACCAAGCACATACACTGCGAGCTCTATGACACCTCGCATTGTCCTGCTGGTAGATGCTATCATTCTGGGGGAAAATAATGCTCATGTAGTAGTGGTGGACATGATCCGCAAGGACAGGTGCATACTTATGCTGATCCATCATGCTGTCCACAATGATGAGTGCACCCAGTGAATGCCAGGAAAATATTCCCCAAACCATAATGCTCCCTCCTCCAGCCTGGATCCTTCCGGCAATTGTTGCAGGGTATTTGCTTTACGACGTTTCACGCTGTATACGCCAACATCCATCGGTCCAATGGACCGTAAAACGTGATTCATTGGAAAAAGCCACTCTGTGGACATCAAGTTGCAGTACTGGTGTGCAAATTCCAGCCTTCGTAGCGATGAACAGCAGTCAGCATTGATGCATTAACTAGGCGTCTGCTGCGGAGCCCCATTCGCAGCAACAATCGCTAAACCGTTGCTGAGGATACACTCTTGGTATCCCCTTGGTTCATCTGGGTGGTCAGTTGCTCGTCTATTCCCCAAACGCATCTCTGTAGTCTTTATTCGCCTCTGTCATCTGTAGCCCGTAGTACACCACATGTGCCACGCCGCTGATTTTGGATAGTGCCATTTTGCCATGCATGGTATACTTTTACCACGGCGGCACACAAACAGTTCACAAAGTTAGCCTTATCCGAAATGCTTCCACCCTTGGCCCGAAAGCCAATAATAATGCCCTTTTGGACATTGGCATAATGCAGAAGCGTAGCGATTTATCTGAAGATTGAAATGCTTTCCGATGCTGTAGGTCATCCTTTATATACACTCCACTGCAATGTGCTGCCACCTGCCTTCTATGATTGGTTATTTCACGTTGACGTCGAAAGTAGGTGGTGGTCACATTAATGTGACTGGACTGTATATTACTGAAATTTTTCTGTTTCAGCTTGCATGTATTTTTTAATTTGACTTTTAGATCAATAATCCTGCTCACTATGTGATAAGAGAAGCTCCTGGTGCTTTGACTTCCTCCCTGATAGCAAAGAATTTTTTAGAGGCTGAAGATGCCATGCAGAAGTATTATACTTTAGTTCAGCCTTGCTTTTTCCAGTTACCGTTGAAAGATACTGTAAGTCAATTTGCTATTGATTTTTGTTATGTTGAAAATGTTTGTAATCGGATGATGTTATAACAGGGTTTCTACAGACCTGGAAAGTCAGAGAAATGAGTTTGTCAGGGATTTGGGAGTAAAAGTCAGTAAAATTTGAAGAAGTTGAAGAAAGGTCAGGGAAATGCAAGAAAAATTGAATTTTGTGGCAAAATCAAGAAAATACTTTTTGAACCTAATTTTGTAGAAATTGTTTTAACACATCTGTCAAAAAATCTTGGGACAAAGTACTAAAAAACTAAATTTTTGCAAAATTTGACTTTAATCATCACCATACTCTCCTTTTACAGCGATACACTCACTCCAATGCCTCTCCAGACCTCCAAAAAAGGATTCAGTTTCCAATTTCACTTCTTGATTTGTGCAAAATTTCTTTACTTGGAGCATTCTTTTTAGACTTGCAAAGAGGCAATAGTTGCTAGAGGCCAAATCTGGAGAAGGTGGGTGGGGAAGCAATTGGAAGCCCAGTTCATAAACTTTTGCCATTGTAACCATCAACTTGTGACAAGGTGCATTGTCTTGGTGAAAGAGTACTTTTTTCTGTGCCGTATGGCGCTGTTTTTTCTTGATCTCTTCTTTTGATTTGTCTAGTAATGGTACATAATATTTACTAGGTATCCTTTTTCCTTTCTCCAAATAGTCTATGAAAATTATGCCAGGTGCATCCCATAAAACACTCGCTAGAACCTTTCTGGCTAATAGTTGTCTTGGATCGTTTTAGACAACTTTTTCCCATTGCTTTTCACTCAGCTCATTGCCGATTTGACTCTGGAGTATAATGTTGTACCCATGCTTCATCTATTGTCACATGTCGAAGCAAAAATTCCTGTTTATTCTTCTTGAAGAGTTCCAAACAGTGTTCTGAATCATCAGCACGTTGTTTTTGTTCCAGCGTCAGCACATGCCGCACCCATTTGGAAAACAATTTTCTCATTTTCATATGCCTCTGTAAAATATTATATACACTGCCTTTGGATATCTTTAGGATGTCAGCTATCTCCTACAACTTGACTTTGTGGTAGTCCAATACGATTTTGACAATCTTTTGAATATTTTCAGGTGTGGTTACCTCATTTGGCATCATCAGTGTCCATACGGCCTCGTTTAAATTCAGCAAACTGCTGTTTTCGATGGAGCAGATTCTTTATAACACTTTTCAAGCCATTGCTGCATTTGAACAGTATTTTTGTCCATTAAAATGAACATACAAAATTCATTTTTTTTCTATTCTTTAAAAGTTTCAAATTGAGCACCACTAAAACTCTAATATCTGAAATAAAAAGTTCAAAATTGCGCAAAACTTTCACCCATATCTTTTGAAGGTCACAGCTATTTGGTACACATACGAGGTTTTCACTTGTGGCACCATCTGTGGGTTAGTCCCAGGGCTTTTTGACCAATGTGTTATTTTCACTTTCTCATTTAACTTTATAAATAATTTTTAAATGTGCCGTTTATGGACATATCTTGTCTTGTTGAAATTTTATCCTAAAATAGCTTTTGTTAGAATTCAGTGATGTCAAATGAAATTTTTGTATATACTTATTTAAATATTACTAGTAGTCTGCCTGTGGTCGAAATGCGACCATAAAGCATTAATTTTTTTTCATTTGAACGTGCACAAAGATCTTCTGTCAAAAATTATGTCTCAAGATTTCATATACAGCGGAACCTACTAAAGTGACCACCTTGGCTAAGAGACCATCTGTCTATAGTGATCACTTTTGTACAATTTCACTTTACATCCACCACACTTTTCTGTGAAGGTGTTTTTGTAAAAGACTCTATCATATTTTGCTAAATGCAAAGGCAGCTCCAGCAAGTGGGTCATATGGGTCATCTCCCTCTACCGACCTTGGATTTCACACATTCCCGCACGGTTTCAAACATTCAGTTTGCATTTTGAACAATTTAGGCTAATCTAAAAACTCTAGTGGCCCACTCTGAAAATTCAGCCTAAAGCTGTCCTCAGCTAAAGACCCATTAAGTTCGGAGTAATAAAATCTTAAACCGTTGTAAAAATTATCTTCTGATTTTTTGTGAAATCTTTTGTTTTTTCAACCCGAGTCTTCCTGTTTTCAGCTTAAGAATGTTGGCAGGTATGCAATACATTAAGTAACAGAGAATTTTTTTAAAAATGTGTCTCCTTATATTTTCAAGCATAGTGTGAGATGTATACAAGCAAATTAATTTTTTTTTCCCCCACATAAGCTCTTAAATAGGAGGGCAGATAGGAACTTAAGCCTACTCCAAAACCATCATCAGTATAGTTAACATTTTTATTGCATATGAACTCTTTACTATTTCAGTATGCATATGGTTGAAATACAAATCCATTAAAATTTCTTATTCTTAAAATCAGCTTCCTGTAAGATAAAAGGTGCTTTTTAAAAAAAAAAAAATAAATAAAAGTCTTCACCGAAGCATATTTTTTATTATAAAATGGCTATATTTCAATTTTATTAAAAAATTGAGGTTTATTGCATAATTCTGCTAAAAATTACTCATGTTTACCATAAAATCACATAGAAATTTTGATTTTAGACAAGCATTCAATGATCATTCTGCTTTTTGAAATAGAAATGGCAAAGGGAAAAAAAAATCTGATCTGTCCAACACATGACTTCCTTGCACGTCTATTAGATCAAAAATATTTTCGACGCACTTCCTCTAAACTTATTTGTTTGAAAGAGATAAAATATCAATAATAGTAAGATTTAGCGATTTCTTGCCAAATATTTCGATATTGCCAAGCTGAGTTCAATTTGAAAGATTTCCTTCTGACACTTTATTTGGCGATATTTCACCAAAAGCCGACAAACTTGAGATAGTCTGCGAGTTTTGGGGATAGCCAAAGTAGTCATTGACCAGACTTTCAATGAATTGAATGCATCCATACACCTCAATGTATTTAAAGTCATTTGGCTCACCCTGTAAATAAATTCTCAGTTGATTGCTGTCAAAAAAGATATTGAAAACAGTTAGATATTACAATAGTTCTAAATACAAAAGTTCAAAATTCTACGGGTTAAAGTTTTAGAGTTATACAAAATACGAAATAAGTTTTGGTGCCAAATTTGGCGATATTTCGGCGAAATTCGTCAATGTTGACGACATTTGGCAAGATTTTAAGCATGAACCAAACAATGACAGATTATTGCCAAATTTGGCGATATTTTGCCAAAACTCGCCAAGAACAATGACAAATGGCGATACTTTGGGCATGGACCAAATGACTATCGCCAAATTTGGCGATATTTTGCCAAAACTCGCCAAGGTCGAGGACAGACGGCAAGATTTTGGGCATGTACCAAATAATGACTGTCTACAGTTGTATTATATTGAAGATGTCCATAGACATTAAAGTACTGAAATTCTTTTCGGTGGTCCTGTAAATAAACTCTCCAGTAGATTGGAACCAAAAATCAAGATGCACAACTAGATGTTACAACAATCTTATATATGAAATTTCATAATACAGTGCAGCACCGATAATCCGGCATCGGCGGGAATGACGCGGTGCCGGATTACCGATTTTTTCCGGATTACAGATGTGTTGAAAATTTCCATTAAAACCATCGTCGATCACGTGCTATTGACCAGTGTATTATTTATCAATGAAAAGTAGTCTTAAAATATGCATACGATCGCTGTATAAACTGCCAAAAAAAAATAAATAAACTACACTGGAACAAATGTAATTTAGTGTTTAATTCAAACTAAAAACTATAAAGCAGACTAGATCGTTGATTTTGGGAACATTTTCATAAAATATAACACAAATAGTAGCTGGAATTTATTTAAATGCTAATTTAAAATAAGTGTATTAAATTATTATTAGAATCTAATTAGCTTTTGTATTTACTTTAAATACATCGGTTAATTTGACTTGCTTCATTTTTTTTTCGGTATTTAATTCGTTAATTAACATATGCACATTCATCAGTTGACTCTCGGATATAAAATCGAATTTATTAAATCTCTCCGTAGTTTGTACCCTAGAGTTTTATTTTGCAAGCTGAATTATTCCCAATTTTACTCTCTTCAATCTCTTCATAGCTTCTTAATTACGTCGAAACATACCAATTCCACGTTCCCTCTTGCTGGTGAATTCCTTCCCGCGATAGTTGACGATTTCGCACGGTGACAGGATGTCTAGAAACAAGGCAATGTGTCTGGAAGGAGCCGAAGCCACGTTTTTATGATGATGCGTAAACATGCTGTCTCGTTTTAAATTCTCATACATATTAATGTTCTATGAAAGCACTCTCATTATCTTTGAATTCTTCATTCAACTACACTTCACCTTTGACTGCAATTAATTTAAATGTAATAAGCGAACCAAGCCCTATTTACTTTTGTTTTTATCTGTGTATTAGAAAATGCATTGATTCAAATATTTGCGGCAGTAATGGTAGTACTTGGCAGAGACTACCATTTATAGTATTGTGGCAGCAATCGGCAAAGACATGTTAGGGCCGAAATACGAAACAAAAAGAAAAATATTTGGTGAAAAACTATGTATTGAAGAAGAAAAAAAAATTAAGATAGCCATACATCAATTAAAATCAGCGTTAAAAGCTCCGGATTATAGGTGCTGCCGGTTTATAGATTCCCGGATTATGGATGCTGCACTGTAGTTTTTGAGATTTGAGAGTTAAATATGCACACACGTACACCAAAAGTTGCCAAGCTTGGCGACTTTTGGCATAGTTCTTGAGGGAGGCACGTGACCGTGGTCGGACCATTACCTAACTTATGTGGTAGGATGGTATTGTGCTTGAAATGGATGAATGCCCCTAAAATTGCCATTGACCGTAATGTATTGGAAATCTTTTGAGTGTTCCTGTAGCAGAACTATAAATTATAAAGACACTTTTTTTAATGGAGAAATTCATTTTAACTCTTTACAGCATATATCACTAGTGTTGTGCTACTCACTCACGAGGCGGTTCAAATGACCTATTCAATCGGGCAAAAGAGAGAGTACCTCGTTTTCCCGATTTGAAGTGGTTCAAAAATTCTGAGGCACCTCAAAGATTTTAAGTGGTTCAAATTTTGAAGTTGTTCGAAAATTGTGAGGAACCTCGAAGTTTTGTCGCGGTTCAACTTTTCGATGTGCCTCGAAATTTTGTCGTGTGAGGGAGAAGAGGCGAAGTGTATTTGAAGTACCTCAAATTTTGTCCTGTTTCAGCTTCGTGAGGTAAAGGAGAGGAGAGGAAGAGGGTTTTGAAGCGGCTGAAAAGTTTGTACTGTTGCGGTCTGCATCAAGAGGAGGGGAGAAGAAAAAAGGCGGGGGATCGTATGATGGATGACGCGTTAGGTTACGGAAGCAAGAATGAAGATTGATTTACAATTAGGGGAACACAGAGGGAGCTGTGCTGCGTGATGTGAGATTGCTTTTGTCTCTTTCATAGAAAAGGCGCTGCTCCCCTCTCGTCTTCCACAGATGCTACATTACCTAGAAATGTCAACTGTATTTAAATTCAAGCTGATATATTCAAAATCCTCTTTAAATGTGTTCAGTTAAAAAAATACACATCAGATTTCTTTCTTTTTATTTTATTTATTCATTTTTGTTTGTTTGTTAAGGCTGTTCTTCGAAAAAAAAAGAACTCTGTTTTTAGTCTTGGTACACAAATTGAAATAAACTAACAGCACCATGGTCTCCAAAAAATTCCAGATGGTTCTTCATAAGCTGTCTTACCCACTGCGATAAGCGAAAAAGCTGTGGCTTTTGTGAAATTTTCAGAAAAAATTCTTAAACATGGATCTGAGCTGCAAGATTTTTTGAAGAGTAACATGCTTTGCAAAGTTTCAGATTTTTAAGAATTTTTTCTAATCAGTTTGAAGTTTTGAACTGATACAGATTGACCTGTCTTCGCAGTGTGCAATACAGCCTGTAAAGAGACAGTTTCAAAATTTTGAAGTGCCTGGCATAATTAGTTTATTTATAATTATGTACCAAAATCACTTTTTTTTTTTTTTTTTTTTTTTAATAACACCGTTAAATGCACGAAATCTTTATGAAAGGGGCAATGAAAGATACAGAAAACTATTTCTCATTTTTCTTAAAAGAAATTTTCTCATTTTCTCATAAATTTATCAGTACAGAGATTTTTCCCTGGCACTTTTGTTTTAGATATAAATAGTTAATTCAGTCTGGTAGACGTAACCATTGGAAGTTTTCCCTGTTTTTTTTCCGACACTTAGCGTAAATACGTGTTAGGACACCTTAGAAAGACCCCACGGAGGGCAACCCCCCTTGCGTTGGCCATCAGACAAGGATTTATAATTAGACTTCGGGCCAAGCACACAAATCCGAAAATACATGTTAGACAAACAAGCGAAATATTTGAATGAGGTTTGTGAAAACGAGCATCGACTGTAGTGTTGACGGAAGTCAGTCCGTATAGTTTATGTTATCGTGGCGGTTCAGTGTGGCATAAAATCTATTTTTCAATAATAATCCAAATCGGGTCTAATATAATTATATACAATTTATTTACGAAATTACCATGTACAGTTTTACACGTTCAAAAATACAGATTCAATATCATGCCCTTTTTGGGCCCCCAAGCAGAAATCGGTCTGCTCCTCTGGCGAATCTGTTCGAAGTGTGAGTTGGGATTTTCATGGTCACCCAGGGGGGAAAGAAGTGCGTGACGTCATAGCACAAGATGCACTATATGGGAAGCAAATTGCGTCACACTCCCCACCTGAACTCCTTCAGGAGTTCACATCAATTACACAAATTATCAGAACTAATTCTAAAATTATATCAAAAATCTACAAAATTGTCAAATTACAATCACAAATTATCTCAACACAATACAAGATACAAATTAAGCTTAAGAATGCACAAGAATAATACAACTAAAATTTAAGAAAAAGTAAATATAAATGGCAAGAAAATATGAGATTTTTAGAGTTCTAGGTTATCAATTTTGCATAATTTAGCTTTCAGAGTTCAAAAGGATACAAATGCTGTACAGTCAGTTTCATTAGTCCACTGCTAGTTTTCAGTTCATAGCAGCGAATTTTGTTGTCGCGTCCAGGTAGGGCCTTTTCTATCCTGCCAAGCTTCCACAGAAGCTTGTTTTTGGCATCGCCTTCGATCAGTACGACACCACCTACTTTGAATTCAGAGTGTGATCTTGGATTCTTCACAGAATGTGCTGTTCTGAGGTCTAACAGGTATTGTCGTTTCCATCGCTGCCACAGTTGCTTCAAAAGCAACATCTGATATTTTCTCCTCTTCATGAGAGAAGACTTATCGGCTCCACTTTCGATGATCTGGGCAAATGTAACTGGATAGGTCGGTTGGTTTTGACCGAAATTCAAAAAGTGCATGGGCGTGAGAGGGCCTGGCTCATCATTCTCACCATACACATAACTCAATGGGCGAAGATTGAGCACCGCTTCTACCTCAGCAAGCACAGTCGACATTTCCTCAAAGTTCAGGAGTGCTTTCCCGAGAACCTTGCGTGGACACTCTTTGACGGATTTAACTAAACGCTTATAAAATCCTCCCCACCATGGGGATCTTTCTACTATATTCTTCCATAAAATTCTTTCCTTAGCGACATAGTCTTGAACTGAGCTGTTGGATAAGATAGTCATCAAAGTTTCAATTTCCTTTTTCCCTTTTTTGAATGTCTTGGCATTGTCGCTATATATTATTCTGCAGTTTCCTCTTCTTGCTAGGAATCTCCGAAAGGCAAGCAGGAAGAATCGGTTGTCATATCAGTAACTAATTCTAAGTGCAGCGCTCTCGAGACAGCGCATGTAAACAAAACAAGGTACGATTTTTTCAATTCTGCAGAATGTTTCACATAAAGAGGACCTGCGAAGTCGAGTCCACAAACAGAGAATACAGGAGTCTGGTGGATTCGATCACCTGATAATGGAGCTGTAAGTTGATCACCAGGTTTGGACAGATATTTTTGACACGATATACTAAATTTTTTTGCAAAAGAAATTTATTTCAGCCAGATAGTCCGTGTCCTGGAAAAAAATCCCTTTTTGACATGCATAGTCCGCGGACTATACTAGCGAAATTATGGTAACTAACTATCCCCGATCTCCGGGTTCCATATTTGCCAACTGAACTTCAATCTATTTGCAGCCTTTTGGTAAATGAATAATTTTAAAAACAAGATGTAAAAAAGAGTTTTTATTACTCTATTGTTAAATTAAAATTTAAGGCATTTTAGTAACTCAACAGAAAAGTATTATTTTCCCCATAATATGTTTATTGATTTCTGAAACATTTTAACTTCAATTTTAAAATCAGGAAAATCGCTATTTCGTTTTATTCTCATGTGCAGGTTTTTCTTTGGTAATTATTTTTACAGTTAATTTTAAAAAGCATAATCTTGTGAGTTGGTATTTTGCAGCTAATATAGGAAGGAGCAGAACATATGTCCCTGTCATAAGTTCCACTTCTGTGTGCTGATGTGCTGCAAGACTGCTAAGATTCTAAAATTTTACCTGAGAAAATATTTAGACATTTATTAAAGAATTATTCTTTTTCCAATAAAACAAGAAAACTTCACTTTTATTCTATCATTTGAATGCTTATTTTAGAAAATGCCAATGCCATATGTATAATTTTTCATTCCATTTCTGATCAAAATTAAAAAAAAAAAAAAAAATATGTCTTAAAATTTTTGATAATCAATTTTTTATTTTATTTTCATATCAAAAGAATAATCTGAAATTTGGATGTGAGACTTATGATTTGTTTTGATCTAGGATTTTACGATATGTAAGCTAATTATTTTAAATAATTATAGCCTGTTTTCTTTTAATAAATATTGTATATCTAAAACTGATTATTAAACATTTACAGTGCATAATTTTTTTTTTCAGGATCACAGTCAATTTGTTTGTGGTTGAAATTTAAATGGTAGAAATTGTTTAGTACACCATTTAGTTTAACAGTGGTTGAATTTAAGCTCACACATTATTCCCCAGTTCCATGTTTTTGCATTATCAACAGGCGCGTAGCCAGGAAATTTTTTCGGGGGTAGATATGAACTTATATGTGTATAAATAGATGGAATTTCATCACTAATCCAAACATTTCGGGGGGGGGGGGATATATCCCGATATCCCCCCCCCCCTCCCCGGCTACACCCCTGATTATCAACCTTGTTATATATGCCTGAAAATACGTGCACGTAAATTTTTCAAGTTTTTGCTGGAAAATATGTCCACGTGTATTTCATCTTTATTGCTCTTCAGCTGTTTTCATGCCTGTGACAGACAATGCAACCCTTGATAATCTTTTTGATAAACTGTCGTCCATTGGGTATCCAGTAATTTGATCGAACTTTTGTTAGAGTACTGACTACTCCTCCATGCATGACTTTATCGTGTTCTTGGCGCACTATCAAAGTTGTCAACCAAGAATTTCTGGGCAAAATAATTGGATGTTTTTCATTAATGGACAAACCACAAAATTCAAGCCTGCCTCCTAATCGAAGCAGTTCGTTTTCGTCTAGATAAGGCATGTAATTAAATATAGAGGAACTTCTTTTTATGAAATTTTTGCTTTTAAGTGTTTCATGCTCTTCTTTGAAAAAGTGTCTCTGTTCATTTTGGATCCAAAATTTTTCCGCATCAATAATTTCCTCAGCAGCTAAAGGATCACGATTTTTCACAGGACATTTAAGGTTCATAACGAATCTTCTCACCCATGCTGTAATCCTTATTACTTTCATGAGACTGCTGTATTTGGAAATATCGAATAATTCGTCTTTTTCTTTTACGACACATTCATATTGTTGAAAATGAGCAATTTCTTTTTGTACTCCAAATTTTCTTCTTTTATAACGTTGACTTTGCCAGAGGGCCAAAATTCAGACTGCATAAGCCAAGCTGGTCCGTGCCACCAAAGTTGGCAATTCCTCAAATTACTAACTGTGGTTCCTCGTGATATAAGGTCAGCGGGGTTATCTTTCCCAGGTCAATAACGCCAGTTGCTGCTTTCAGTTAGTTTCTGTACTTCTTCAGCTCTATTTTTGACAAAAAGCTTGAATCTTTCGGAGTTTCCACTAACCCAAAAATAGGTTATTTGTGAATCCGTCCAATAAAAGGGGGTTACTTTATATTTCAAACATTTTACGATCTTGATACTCAATCTAGCGGCCAAGAGTGCTCCTAAAAGCTCCAATCTTGGAAGAGTAAGAGATTTTAGAGGGGCAACTCTACTCTTGGAGGTAACAAATACTGTTTGGAAAGTGTCATTCTTCAAAATAATTCTCAAATATACTAGACAGCCGTAAGCTTTTAAGCTAGAATCTGAAAATCTATGAAGCTCTATTTCTTTTACATCAGCTTCTATGATTCCTTCTAAATAATAACGGGGGATTCTGAGATGATTCAGTTCATCAATTTCTTCATACCAAGCTTTCCATTTAAAACTAAGATCAGACGGTAGCTCATCATCCCAGTCGATTTTAGAAGACCAAATCTCTTGCATTATACATTTTGCTCTCAAAATGAAAGGTCCCAAGAAACCCATGGGATTGAAAATTCTGCCAATAACTTGCAGAAGGAAACGTTTGGTGTTTTTCCTTTTAGACAGAAATGTCAATGAACAAGTTGTCAATGTCGAAGTACAAAACGTCTTCTGCACTATCCCAAGCGATTCCTAATACCTTGAAGGGAGGCTTCACTTCCTCAAAATCCTTCGGAGTGTCATTCGTAGTGATGCCTTCCTTAACCCACAAATTTCCAAGTGTTTTCGAATTTGTTTGCCATTTATGCAAAGTCATTCCCGCGTCTTTGAAAATGCTAATGCAATCAAGTGATGTTTTGAACGCGCGTTCTACGTCCGGTTGACCACTAATAATGTCGTCTACATAAACACTGTTGCTCAGGATTTCGAATGTTTCTGGATGGGTTTCTGTGTACCTCTTATGGTGGTGTTTAATAGTAGCGGCGAGTAAAAATGGACTTGATTTTACCCCGAATAAAACTCTTGTGAATCGGAACATTTTTAAATTTTCATCATTATCAAAGGGATTATCTTTCCAACAGAATCGTGTAACGTCCCTGTCTTCTTCATTTAGTTCGATCTGTAAAAATGCTTGCTTAATGTCAGCCGTAAAGGCTGTTTAATTTTGCCTAAATTTTATCAGCAATTCAAATATATCTGGATATAAGTTTGGACCTGTGTACAAGCAATCGTTAAGAGAAAGCGTATTTCGTTTATGAGCCGAAGCATCAAAAACTATTCTCAATTTGCTAGTTGCTCTGTCGCTTCTAATTACGGCCCTGTGAGGCAAATAAAATGTGGTGTTATTATTTTGTTCATTTTCTGGAACAGGCTCTATAATATTCTTCAGCTCATAGTCTTTTAAAACTTCTTTATACTGGACAAATAAAGTGTTATCAATCTTAAATGTGTTGTTTAATTTCTGAAATCTTTTTAGAGCAACATCTTTGTTACTTTCTAAAAGATGCTTTGTGTTTGGTTTCCAGGGTAATTTAACCTTATATCGAGAATTTTCATATTTAATTTCCGATTCAAATTTGTGTAAAACATTATCGTCCGAAGAATCAACGACTTCGTTTACTGGATGATCCCCAACCCTTCAAGAGTCCAAAATTTTTGTATCTGGTCCGAAATAAATTTTTCTTCAACCATTACGTTTAACGCAACCGTAGATCCTGGAGTGTTATCAGTTTTTCCCTGTATACACCAGCTAAACATTGTTTCTGTCGCTACGAGATTTTCGTTTATTCTTTTCAAATTTCCACTAACTATGTTGTAATAATAATCACACCCAATCAAGAGGTCAATACCCCCTTCAGCTTCAAAGGAATCGGCCAGTTTTAGGTTTTTTAATTTCGAGAGTATAATTTCCGATTTCAAGTCAGCGGGTGGAATTTCCGTACCCGTTACACGGTCTGTTGCGAGGGCTTCAATTTCGATATTAGATTCATTATCTCGCCTATTTTCTAATTTTACCTTTACAACATCAAAAGTGTTTTGAATGGGCTGTTCATTGCCGAAACTGTAGACTGATAAAGTCTCTTTTCTAATTACTGGATGATTTAATTTGCGCGAAATTTCTTTGTTTACAAAGGATCTCATTGAGCCGCAATCGAGTAAAATTCTTCCCTGCACTGAACGACGTTTTCCCTTAATTACAACACTGCACGTCTGAAACAGAATAGATGCCGAACTAGTGCGTATTTTCATTCCCGCTTGAACTCTCAGCAACTGCATTCCCCTTACTCGCCTCTTCGCACGAGCTTGCATTATTATTTTTCTCTCTACCTTTTTTCTCTAAGTCAAAACAGATCTCTAAATTATGTCTTTTTTTGCAACCAGGACAGGATTATTGTTTTGATCTGCAGTCATATTTTTTATGTTTTCGCTTTAAGCAGAGCATACATCTACCTTCTCGAAATATAATATTTCGTTTTTCCTGAACCGAGAGAGATTAGCAAATTCCAGTATGTTTTGATTTTTTACAGAACACGCAGAGATTATCGTTAGCGGGCTGCGAATTGTATCCACTTGAAGGTGTCAAAAGCTGCACCGTGGAACTTAAATTATGACTTTGTTTAGACGCCAGTCGCCGGTGATTTTCTCTTTGGACTGAAGAGGGGGGGGGGACAAGTAAGGCGTTCATTTCTCTAGATAAAACTTCAGTATGAAGGAATTTTAACAGTGCTTCCACACTATACATCGTAGAAAAGTTAGGGTTTTGTCTGTTAAATTCAAGCGTTAAATCTGATGGAAGTATTTTAAATAGAACTAGGATAAACATATTACTGTATGATTCCGGTTTTATATTTAAAGAATTTAAGCTGTGTACATGTGTTTCGACGGCATCGTATAGTTTTCTAAGTTTCGATACATCACTCGATTTGTAAACTGGACTCAAATTCAATAATTTATTCATATGCGTGTTGATGATTATTTCTCACTTTACCAAATCTGTTTTCTAACAATTTAATCACTTCATCGTAATTGTTGTCTGAAATATCGAAACCTTCAATTGCGTTTAAAGCCGCTCCTCCAAGGAACGAACGCAAATATTGAAATTTTTCAGTTTCACTTAAAGAGTCATTGTCATCAATTAATACTTTAAATGAATTATAAAATTCATTCCATTTTAAGTAATCACCATAAAATTTTGGAATGGTTAATTCTGGCAGACGAACTCGTTTCTGTTCAGGTTTTATTTCTGAAACGTCATTTTTAGTTACATTAACCTCGACTTTTTTGCATTTGTTCAACTTTCTATTTAATTTAAATTTCCATAATAAAACCTTTCATTGTATTCTTCACTAGCTGTAATTTCAGCTTCAAAAATCTTCTGATTCTAAGAGCGGTTCAATTGCCGCATCAATAATTTTTAACTCATCCGATTTACTAGTTAATAGTTCTAAATGTTCTTCAAGAAGTGAAGAATCGGCAACCTCATTTTCAAATTCAGTTTCAATATTAAGATGTTTGGAAACTGCCGTTCTTAATACTTTTCGTTTCGCTTTTAGTTTCAATAGTTCGTCAGCCATTTTTCATAAAAATAAAGGAAAAATCCTACCTTGAGCAGTCTTCGCACACTGGATTGTGCTAATTCCAAAATATTAAGTATTTCAATATTCACCTTATAAATTCAAAGCCCGTTGCACACTTTCCGTGCCGTTTGCACCATTGTGGCGGATGTCAGTCCGTATAGTTTATGTTATCGTGGCGGTTCAGTGTGGCATAAAATCTATTTTTCAATAATAATCCAAATCGGGTCTAATATAATTATATACAATTTATTTACAAAATTACTATGTACAGTTTTACACGTTCAAAAATACAGATTCAATATCATGCCCTTTTTGGGCCCCCAAGCAGAAATCGGTCTGCTCCTCTGGCGAATCTGTTCGAAGTGTGAGTTGGGTTTTTCATGGTCACCCAGGGGGGAAAGAAGCGCGTGACGTCATAGCACAAGATGCGCTATATGGGAACCAAATTGTGTCAGTAGTAAGTAGCACAACATTAATTTGCAATGGAATCAGTGGCGCAGTAAGGGGGGAGGGGGGCGGCTCAAAGTGCTTAGGCCAAGCCCTTCCCATAATCTTGGAAAAGGGAAGGAAAATAGCCACAGATCTACATAATATGGCATTCCGTGCTGAAGGGGACGTTAAAATTTAGGTTTGCCTCGAGTGATGTGATCTCATTGCGGCTCTGGTAATAATCCCCCCACAAATTTATTGAATTGTTAGGCTCCTGATTGTTTTGTGTTATGGCAAGCCTACAAGAAAGACATCTTCCTGGGGGGGGGGGTAGGTTTGGTTGGAGGACTTTCTAAGGGGTTCTGGCATGTATTCACGTTACATCTGGAGAAAACCACCCGAAACTTCAGATCTTTAGATCGACAGGCCCGCGCGAACCCGATATCTTCACACTTCAGCCATCTACCATGTTCAGTGTCTTATTCACTCGTTCATGGTGGAGCCTAGTATTAGGCTCCTGAATCGAATTTTTAACCAATATTAAGTTGAGGGGTTTGGAGGCAAACAAACCCGGATTTACTGTTTAAAACAAACTAGTCACTAGTCTTTGTTGTGTTTCTCCCTTGGGAGCCCATGATGAACCCACTCCCCCTTCTTCAGGCTCATACGAACATTCAGTTTATCACTACCAACATTATTTTATGTCTACCACAAGTATTATTTAATTTGCAGTCTGAAAAATATATTTCAAATGGATAAAACCCAACATATAACATTAACTTGCAAAGGTGAGAGTGTGAAATGCATAAAATAAAAGTGTTATAGTAATGTGCTAAAGAAATATATTTCTTAGGTAGAGAAATTTAACTGAAATCAAGTGATATGAGTAAGTGTGCTTATTTTACATCTATTGTCCGTACAGGAACAAACTCTGACGTCTACCTCTCTTTTATGTATTTCTACATACATGCTGTGTGTTGGGCGTGCTGTGAAATTTAAGTTCATATGTTGAAGGCACAAGGCCAGAGTGCTTCTTTTGATCGGATCGTGTAAGCATATTTATATCTAAAAGACAAGAAATTGCTTAAAAAGGAAAGGAAGAAAAAAACGAGAGAGAGAGAGAGAAAAAAACCCAGATAAACCGCCTTTCAAAATTTAGCAATCTAGACAATTATCTTGTTTATTGGCAAATCCGGGCCTGGAATTTCATGGCAGTTTCAGCTTTGTTTTACTCATAATAAGAATGCACAAACTTTTACACTTGTCTCGAAATCACAACCATTTGCTTCATATCCTGCGAAAGTCACTTATTCATAAGAAATACATAAATCGATTTTCATTTATATGAGTATGGATAAATGAGAATTTCGCACATTTAATAATAAAAAATGGGCATGAGAATATAAGCAGAAATATATGAACAGTCGGGGAAGTTGTGAGTAGGGAGCTTCTGATTAATTCGTCGTGGGAATTTTTAAGATGTAACAATCTAAATTTTAAACCAGCTTTAATTTTGAAATGTATTAAATTTAGGCGAGGAGTTAGCGGATTTTCAAATTTATCGCTTCGACTTTTGTTCATTTCCAAAATAGCTTCGGTTTACGATTTTAATAATATAACGTCGTACATATGTGTTATTTCTAAGATTTTATTAAACTTTTTTTCCTAAATCATTGTTTTCTTAAACATTTTAGTTTCTTTTTCTCCTGCCCCAATTAAAAATAATTTGTAATTGCATATTTAAAAGCGAAATTATAACCCGACTTATGCAGTTATTGCTCAGTCCCACCTACTGCGCAAGTCCGGGGTATTGCTGTACTTTTATTTTTAAAACACACGTAAAATGAAAGCGATACGTTTGCATTCGAATCAAAGAAATAAGGTGGTATGGATATGGAAGTTTAGGGGAGGGTTAAGGCGTGTATGTTTAGAACCAACTTGAATTTTCATTGTCGTGGTAATAAAAACGCAGAAGATTTCCATTCTAGCAAATTACTGTGACGAGTCAAAGTCAGAGCTTCTTATCTCGAAGGCCATTTCTTTTGTCAGAAGAATTTCTCAATAGTTACTGTCTTTTAAAAGCCATTAAAATCCAATAAAAACACGTCTGTTCTTCACCTTTGCCCCCCCTTCCCTTCTTGCTATTTTGAATTTTATTTCTTTTATGTACATGTGCATAGGTATATTTGAATTTGTGGCCTCTTTTTTAACGGTTTAACTATAGGCCTACACAAGTGTCATTTTCCCCCTTACAAATGTCTACATTTCCGCGTCCAACTATTACTTGCAGATATTTCTTTTTTTTTTTTACACAACATTCATTAAATTTTCCTACTGTTTAATGCGTGATGTAGCACATCCTGAATACATTTATTTTCACTCATCAATCTCCATCCCTAAAAGCCATCCTGATGCCATGGCTATTAATCTGTTGAAGAATGCAACACCAACAACATTCAACAATTCCTTAATTCCCCAATAAACAAACTTCCCGAAAAGATTTATGCCTCCCACTGCCATCCGCCGCTCTTCCAGAAAACGATTTGGACATGACAAACCATCATTCCTTCATACCTCACACATTCGATGTTTTTGTACGATGGCCTCTTTCCCTCTCCACCACACACAATTTGAACCTCTTTATTTCCCTTGCTACCTCACTCATTCGAAGTTTTGTACGGCTGCCTCATTTGAACCTATTCATTTGATTGCCTCTTTCCCCCGCCACCAGACACCATTTGAACATATTCATTTTCTTTACTACTCAATCATTCGAAGTCCCTCTTCGAACGAGTGAGTAGCCTCGTTATTTGAACATATTCATTTTCTTCGCTACTCACTCATTCGAAGTCCCTCTTTGAACGAGTGAGTAGCCCCGTTATTTGAAGTTGCCTCTTCATTTGAAGTCCCTCTTTGAACCTATTCAAAACTGATTGAAGTGCCTCCCTCACTATTCATTTTTCTGGCGTGAGTTACCCAACACTATATATCACTTCTGAGTCGTTTGAAATAGCCCAATACCTCTAAAAAATGCTTTCATGAATTTTGGCCCATAAAGCGTAATGTATTTCGAATCTTTTGGGCGGTTCTGTAGATAAACTATCCAGTCGAATGGAATCGAAAGGGGAGGTGCACAACTAGATGTTACAACGTTCCTAAATATAAAGTTTCAACATTCTACGCCTAATAGTTTTTGAGATATGCGAGTTTAATGAATTTCGGCCCATTGAGCGTAATGTATTTCAAATGTTTTGGGCAGTCCTGTAGATAAACTATCCATTCGATTGCCACCAAAAGGGGAGGTGCACAACTAGATCATAGAACAATTCTAAATATCAAATCTCAACATTCTACGACCAATAGTTTTTGAGATATGCGAGTTCATACGAGATATGCGAGTTCATTTTTGAGATATGCAATACATACATACATATGTACGTACGTACAGACGGCATGGAAAAACTGGCCACAGTAGACTCGCCGCTGGTCAAAATGAGTTGCAGACACGTTAATATGATCGCATATCTGCCAACTCTTCTGGTTTTGACAGAAGACTTCTGTTTTTTTAAGCTATCTTCTGGTCTTCTGCCAGAAGATGAAATCTTCTGTCTTTTTTAAATTTTTAGTTGATATATTAAATTGTATTACAAACTGTGCAAAAAAATTGTAAATTAATAATTCTATTTCAAAATAATTTATTAAGGTAATCATTTCAACAGCTAACAGCACAATGCTGTAGTATGAGTGAGGTCAAAGCATTTGTAAGCAAATCTTTCATGGATAGTTAACACAACTTCATTTCGTTCTTCCCTCAGTGATTCATCATTAGAAAATTTGTTAGTATTGAAAACTAAAGCTTGAAAATCATTTTTCTGATGAACTATTAGTAAAAGCTAAAAAAGCTACTTTGAATAAGATAAAAAAAAATCTAATCTGTTTATTTTTTACATACTTTGGTTAAAAATAAAGTCAAATTTACATTTATTTGTTTTTTATTTTTGTGAAAATACTCCATGTTTTTTCATTTTATATAAAAAAATTCTGGTAAGCTCTTTTCTATTGCTATTTAATTTTGTTTTTATTTCTCTACAATAATAATATAAAAAAAGAAGAAATGGTGATATACACTGGGGGAAACAGTCGTCTGTTCTTAAAATTTTTTTGAAATTTTTTTATCTTCTGATTTTTTGTCAAATCTTCTGTTTTTTCAACCCGAGTCTTCCTGTTTTTGGCCAAAAGAGGTTGCCAGGTATGTGATCGAGCATGCTAGCCTACGATGAGATGCATCGAAAAAAAATTTAAAATTAAATTTAGAGGTAGTCAAAATCGGGTTTTTTTGTCGAAATTCTGCCCCAAAATTTTTCGGGATCACATTACTTCCTTATACTGCGTACAAGGAATTAAAAAACTAAAAGGCTTCAGTTTCACTTATTAAGGGGTGGGAGGGATAGTTTACCCCTTCCCTGTTATCTAGGGGTCATTCCATAATAGGCAAATGGGTGGTGCTGTACCATTTTTGATTTTCATGAAATTTTGTAAGTGATATCTACATATCTTCTGTATCCCAAAACAGTTGTTTTGTTGTTGTTTTTTCCTTAAAAAAAAATTGTTCTCTTGAGATATAGCCATTTGTTTGCTCTGCGGATGAGTAAAATTGCCATTTTAGGCTCTTTTTCTGAAAGCTGTATAATTATTTGTTTTAGGGCTTATTGGAAAGCTTAAAGAATGGAGTTTTAAATGCGCATTATAAGCCTAAATACGATTTTCTTGAACAGCAAGTAGTATTCACAAACTAATATTTTTTTTGTGAATACTAAAATTCACAAAAGTCATTTTAGGCATTGATAAAAACAGTGAAGGACTTTCACTAACAAACCAATTTTTTTTTCCTCTTACAGCTAGTTACATATCAATACTATATACAGAAAAAAAAATGAGCTGTTACTGGTGGTCCTTCATCGTGAAAAAATTGCTTAAACTTTAAAAAAATTGGGAAAATGTGCTTTTCTCTCTCTCCTTCCCCCCCCCACACACACACACACACAAACAAAAAGTCACGTGGGACAGCTGATAAAAATCTAAAAAAAAGCATGGTACAAAGCTCTTATACAGTACATTAAAATAAAACAAAAACTGTCTTGTTATTCTAAAAGACGGATGAGATACACACCTTTGATGTAATACTAAAAGCGCTCCTTGCTATTGAGAATATTTTAACTTTTCATCCCCCCCAAAAAGTCGCGTGGGACAATTAATAAAAATCTCAAAATGACATAAGAATCTCTTATTCTGTACTTTAAAACAAAACAAAAATTGTCTTGATATCCCAAAAGACAGAGGAGATACACACTTTTGAAGCAGCACTATAAAAGCAATTATAGACAACACAGTCACTCTCCCGATAAAATCGAATCATTGGATGCAGCCCTGCACGGCCATTATGGAAATCTCATTATCTGCCCAAACACAGAAATACTAATCGATATTCAAAAGTGTGTATCTCCTCTGTCTTTTGGAATAGCAAAGCAGTTTTTGTTTTGTTTTAAAGTACAGTAATATAGAGCTTTGTACATGTCATTTTTAGATTTTTATCACCTGTCCCACATGATTTTTTGGGGAGGAAAAAACACATTTTTCAATTTTTTGAAAGTTTAAGCAATTTTTTCATGATGAAAGACCACCAGTAACAGCTTGATTTTTTCCTGCATATATAGTATTGATATGTAAGTACAATATAAAAAAGAAGTGGTTTGTTACTGAAAGTCCTTCATTGTTTTTTTAATGCCTAAATTAGTTTGGGAAGGACCACGCGATGTCCGAAGAACTGTATTTAGGCTTAACATAAATCTGCTTTATTATGCACAGTTAAAAGTCCATTCTTTAAGCTTTCCAATAAGCCCTATCTAATCTTCATACTATTTCAAAAATTCAATAGCTTTTAGAAAAATATCCCAAAATGGTGATTTTTACTCATCTGCAAAGCAAACAAATGGCTATATCTCAAGAAAAAATTTTTTTTAAGAAATAAAAAAAACTTTTTAGCATTACAGAAGATAGATAGATATCACCTACAAAATTTCATGAAAATCAAAAATAGTACAGCACATAGATTTCTTAAAATTTGTCGATTTTATATGGAATGATGCCTAGAAGAAGCTGCGGCATAAAAGTTTTTACTGGTGATTAGCACATAAATCTGTATACAAAAATTTTTTAGCCTTGGTTAATATATGTATAAATTTTTAGCTATTTTTCATGATGCTCCAATTAAAAAGCACTGCCAAAAATGTAGTCTTGTTCATTTATTAAAAAATATTTCTTTCATACTTCTTTTACAGATTATTGTGGTTTTATATGAAGACAAATTTTATCGAGCTAAAGTTATCAGAATTTTAAACTTGAGTGCTGGACATATGTTTAAGTAAGATTTTAATGTATTATTACCCTTTTACATGCCAATGTTCCTCTTTTGGAACATCATGTTTAATATTTTTTAAAAAATAAACTGTCATATCTATCAGTTTGATAAAAATACTGCTTATTACTGTAAGTGTGATTGATTTTTTGATATACACCCAGACCTCTATTTTGCGAATTTTTCCTGGGAACCAAGAACATTTTGCAATTTTTTTCATTTAAAAAGAAAAATCTTCCAAATAGCGAAATTTATTCTTTATTAAGTTTTACTCGCATTTAACTTTTTTTTTTTTTCCACTGTTTCTCTAAATATTTCTGAACATTATAAACTTATTTTGTTCTTTTACTACAGTTCATTTTTATCAGTGACCTTGAACTGATTTCACCACATGTCTAAACTCACTATGAGTAGTAAAATCGTTGTTAAAGAACAGTCAAAATTAAGACTTTTTCAGCAATTAAGGATCACGGGTGCTTAAATTTAATTGCCCGACAGTACCATATGATGATAATGTACTCTTAATTTACTTATTATATTGAATGCAAGAATTACATTAAAATGGTTTACTTAAAACCAAAAATGCAGTGTAATTTTGGACTATTTTTTTACATTTTTTGTCTCTCCTTGCAGATTTCTTTTTGGTAAGAAAGAAAAAAAAAATGCAAATTGTTATTATTGTGTGAATAACTACTTTTTTTTCAATAATATTTAGTGTCTATAAATTTAAAATCAGTTGTATGCTGTTTAAAGCATACTGCTGTTTAAATTTTAGTCACTTCATACCTAATTATGAAGTGAAACTTTATTACTGCATAAAATTTTAGATATATCATACAGCATTTTGTTTACACGAAGCAAATATACAAAAGGAAAGATATTGTTACATGTCAATAAAGTAATTACTGTAAAGTTCTGACTCATTTGGACAACATAATAAGTAATTTGCCTAAATATATAGCTACATTTTTATTTACAGTAATTTCACATTAGGCCCAATGGTGTATTGGCTAGCATTTTATGCTGTCATGCCGCCAGTCCAGGGTTCGATTCCCAGTCTAAGCAAAGTTGCCTTAGCCTTTTATCCCTTGAATGGGTCAATAAAATGAGGACCAAGCTTGCTTTGGGACTAAAGATGGAGGTCTCCACTTAGGGCTGACCATCTGGCCAAAGCATATATTTTCATACTCCAGCGTAAATAGTTGCAAAAGCATGGCTTGACAGTGCTAGCCTTAGTTCACGTTTGGCTGTTGTGCCTCTGAGTTTAGTTTAATTTCGGAATAGAGATTTTTCCTTAAAAAATTTGTTGTTTTTATTATTTTTTGTATACCTATTGCATAGCTATACTATCATTGTTGGGGAGTTGCAGAAACAAAATTGTACTCTTAATTATTTTATTTTCAAATCAAAGAAAGCAATTTTCAATATTTACTTTTCTTCTGTTATTTTTCTAAAGCCTTATATTATTTTTGTTTATGAAAGCACATGTGTAATAAGCATGAGTTTTTTATTGTATTGAATTGAACGTTTAAATAATAAAAATATGTAACTTATTTTTCTTTTTAGAGTTTACCTTGTTGATTATGGAATTGAATGTAGTGTGAAGAGAGAGTGGTAATTTTTTAAAATCTACTTTATAAAAGTAAATTCTGTGTTAATAGATTAGTGTAAACAACTTTTAATTAATGTAAACGTTTGTTTCAAAATAAGTGAAATATTAATTAAAATAAAGTAAAAATTTTCAGCTCACAGTTGCATGATCTGCATAGATTTTGTTGGCCGTAGGACTTAGTTTTTGTACAGTGTTACAGAAACTTCTTATACATTACAGCCTATGGATGCAAATTCTTGAAAGTGTGCTAGCATCTATATGGTGCATTCAATTAAGCTGTTAGGTACACATATTACAGGTCACTGTCTGACATACTCTGTAGATTTTGATATGTGTAGGGCTTTCATTTTTTTTATAGGGCTACAAAAAGTATTCTTATTGCAGTCTATCCACACAAATTATTTTAAGTGTACTACTATCTAAACACTGCATTCGGTTGGGCTAAATAAATTTATTTAAATGCTTGGTAAAGATCGAGTGTTCAGAAATTTGAGTGGAGTCACTCAATGTTTTTTTAATTAATGAAGTTATGTTTTAATTAATGAAGTTCATATTATTTTTATTGCACTATGGTATAGCTGCTTCCAATTGTTAATTAAAAGAACTTTATACAAAAACAAAAGATAAATAAATAATAAATTCTAGCACTATGAAATATTTTTAAGTAAAAAGACTATACCATATGATTGTTTATTTCCCATTTTCCATCTTGTTTTAAATAATGTATTTTATTTTTGAATTAGACTAAAATAAATACAGATTTGGCAAATTAGTATCGATAATATTTGAATAGCCTGTTTGAAAAACCTCATGTGTCAACAGTAATTTGTGTGTGGGGGGGGGGGGGTGGGGGAGACCCTGTTTTTAGAAGCACTGGGTTTCTCAGCAAAACAATAACTTCAGGCTCTTCTTTGGGGATATGCAAGCAGCTTGAATTGAACAGCTCTTCATCTAAATATCCTATACCTGAAAATTATATGTTTTTGGTGCAAACTCATTTTTTTTATCAAAGTAGTAACTTATGGGGTTTCACAAATACTCAGCTCATTTACACTGTAAGGTACATTAGCATCCAGTAGCTACTACAGTTGTTGATTTAAAGCATCATTGCATTTTAAATGCTGTGAGAGCTGGGTGTTTCAGAACAAAAAAGTGTGAATGAAACTTTATTGATTAGAAATTAGAATGATACTGTATTGCTCTTCCAATAAATACATGAATTGCTTGAGCAAACTCAAATTGCATGCTAAAACACTAAAATATTATGACCTTAACATGAATGTCAGGTGTTTAACATCTACACTACAATAAAGCAAAGGAAGTTCACTAGCATAGCGAATTCGTTAAGATTTTCACTTACAAGATCTTAGCAAAAAAGTACTATAATTTCAATATTTTTTTTTTTTTTTTTTTGTGTGTGGGTCAGTCCCCGTAGAAGAAACACTGCAACACGGTGACAATGTCGCGGACACGGAAATCTGCTTGGGGACAGTTTTTGTCGACATATTTAAAAAAAAAAAAAAAAAAAAAAAAAAAAGTCTGCCAAAAAAAATTTTTTTTTATAATTATTTGCAAATTTCGGGCACATCATGCAGTGGCTTGTTATGCTGCCTCCTGTCTCCACATCACTGATAATATCACTGGCGGATAACATCACTGAACGCAGCACAGTGGAGTCCGCCCACGGATATCTTGCGTATCGAAATAAGACGTCAGAGTCCAGCTTTTACACATTTCTGTGCCCTCCTGGTTTTACATTTGTATTATTATTTGCCGAGAATCACTATTTTTTATTTTCCATACATCATTTTGGGTTCGTTTTACGGTACATCTCAAATACGTTTATTAAAATGTCCCCTTCACAGAAATACGATTCTTTATAATAACCCCATCATAAAAATAGGATAGATTGCAAACGGCCCTTCTACAAAATTACCTTCTATGAAATCGGACCTTTCTCACTGATATTTCTAATTAAAATGCCTTTTTCAAATGTTCTGTTTTTTTTGGATTGAAATATTGTAATTGCATTTTTGTTTTCAGTTACACCAACTGAGTAATCTAAAAAGTGCCCCCTCTAGCATATTTTGTTTTTTTGCTGACTCAATTGAGAAAGAACCTCGATCCGATCAGCAAAACTACATGCGCATTTCACTTAGGAGTTGAGGGAAGAAAATATGATTGGGAAATTCATAAATTTTTAGTCATCTAAATATTTAATTTCCTCAAATATTGGTAATTACATTTGACAAATATGTGGTTGCAAATTCGTCGCCAGCTGTATAATTATTGCTCTTCTCGATGTTTTTAATTCAGGGTGTCTACCGGTCATGAAAATCATGAAAGTCACGAAAAAGTCATGATTTCAGAAAATGGTCACTAAAGTCATGAAAATCATGAATTTTACCTTTCAGTCATGAATTTTTCCGTTTAAAAAAAAATCCCTTTTGCAGGCCATTTGATATCAAATGAATGCTTGAAAGGGTCTTATGACATCACCGGAAATTTATAAGTCTTTGTCATAACCACAAGCGTGACGATCATGAACGAAACAGAACTTGTCGTAGTTTGTTTCTTGGGGGCATTCAGACTGCCACCTTTGAGTAACTTGAGAAAAACCCAATTCCTTCACGATGCCAGATTTGAGCTTTCTCAGGAGATAAACAAAGCGTTCAAGCTGAGTAGCATTACTATATGTACAGGGTGTGGCCATAATTAAACTGCAAGTGTTCAAGGGGTGCTGGAGAGGAAACTACCAAGAATATTCCAGTGAAATTTGGTATCTACACGTTTTAGAACATGCGCTAGTCAAATATGCAAAAATTAAAAATCGTCATTTTCACCTGATAGATGGCACTGTACCGTATTTCAAAGCTCACCGGTGGCATATAAATAATATACGACATCATTTACAGTTTATCAAAATCCCATACGATTCGCTTCAGAAATTAAATTTTTACAGTAACATGTAATCAGAAATTAATGTAAATTAAGATCACAAATTAAACAACTCATAAAGACACTTTGGAAAACAACTAGACCATTATTTATTCTCATTGACACTCATTGGATCTCTTCTTTATAGTTTCATACGCCGGTATTCTTTCAGAGTAGCTGAATAATTGCTACCATTCTGATAGAATATCTTCACTAACAATGCACATTCCTTCTTGTTCAGAGTCATGATTGACCATTACTCAATGTGTTCTTGTTTTTACACTGTTCGATGGGCTTAAAATTTCCATATATGACGTCCATAAGCATTAAAACATGATATAGAGCCATCACTCGGGTGAAAATGGCGATTTTTTAATTGCATATTTGACTTGCGCATGTTCTGAAACGTGTAGATACCAAGTTCTGAAATATTCCTGGTAGTTTTCTCTCCAGCACCCCTTGAACACTTGCAGTTTAATTATGGCCACCCTGTATTTGTTAATTATACGAAATTCTACATTACAATGACATATGCATTAATAATTTTTACAGTTAAGATCATGAAAAAGTCATGAAATTCAGTTTATGAAACCTGGTAGACACCCTGTAATTGTTTTTCACACTTGCAAGTTTTTTCTTTTCTTCCTTTTTTTCTGAACGATGTACTCAATTTAATTGGCTTTCTTACTGTGCGTTATTCCTTACTAATCATATATATAATTACAGTTGATATAGAAAGTATCTTAGCAAAACGACATTTTGCGATTATGAAATTATGTGAAATTTCCAATAATAGATCTGAAAATCGAGAAATTTGCGATATTTTGCAAATACAGCACTTGAAATATATTATGTTTTTGTCAAAAATAAGCATAATACTGGCATTTTGCTTTAGCGGTGTAGCTGGGGTTATTTGTGCCCGATGCGGTCCTTTCATTTTCTGCCAAGTGTCAGCATTCTGTCGGCCACCTATCTGTTTTTATCTTGCCGGCCCTCTTTTGCTTATAAAAAATGGAGTAATTTCAGAATTTTTTTATTCAGACTATTGACAAGATTTTGTATACAAAGTACTCAAATTATATTTCTGAAATTTTGAAATTTTCAACATTTTACTAAATGAAGGGGGGGGGGAATGCAAAAGCAAAAATAAGCTAATAAAGTATGTCATTAGAAAAGATATTGTCAATAAGCTAACAGTTATATATTGAATAAACTAGTATCAATTTAAGCATATTTTCTTTTCAAAAACATTTTTTTTTAATTAGAAATTTCTGGAAGGTTTTTTTTTTATTTTATTTTTTTTTTTGTTTAAATTGTTTCTGTAACAGGGTATCATTTATTTTAATCAGCCAATTAAAATACTTGTTGGTTAAAATAAATTATGTAACCTATACAATTTAAAGTGTCACAGAAAATTAAAAACAAAGCTTTTTTTTTTTTTTAGTAAGTTATTAAAAATATTTTAAGCATTTCCTACCTTTTGAGAATACTGAGTCTAATTATTGTCTATTTATGTTTATATCAGCTAAAACTAGCATATCTTATTAATAATTATTATTATTTATTTTAAAGATGAAATAATAGTGCTTTTTAAAAAAACTTAAATTCACTTTTCATGAATGAGCAAAAATTAAATTAGAAGTGTGTGTGTGAAAGAGAAAGAACAAATACATTTCAGTAAGTTGATTTTAAATAGTGTTGTACATCCAACAGTTGGATACAATACGAAATTTGTATGATTCTTTCTGCCATTTATTCCAGTAATATTCTGTGCTCTGAGTTCAATTTTTTTAACTTCTATAATTATCAATTAATGGATGAGTTTAATTGTTTTACACTTCTAAATTACGTCTAAGGGTGTATCAAAATTGCTGAACACAAATCTTTGCTTGGTACTCATTCAATAATTTTTTCAAACAAAAGAATTTAAATTCTGAATTATTTTATTAATTTTTATAACTTTTATACATCTAGCATTACAGAAATTTTAATTTTTATTATATGCTAAGCACATCTTCCTTAATCCACAAGTAATGAAAGACCTTTGTTGTTTTAAAGTTTGTACCAATAAAGGTACAATATCGAATATGAATGTGACCCAGTGTGAAAACTTGTGGGCCAGTGATAGTGTGATAAAATTGAGGAACAAGAAGTAACAGTCCCAAAAGGAATTACTCCAAATTTTTCCAAAAGAGAAAAGAAAAAGGCATGCTTTAAAAAATAAATAAATAAAATAAAAGCAAATGCATTCTAAGTCAGAACACACATTACAACCCTACATGTTAACATTTTGCCGATAAGCCCTAGTCATTTTGAGATTGTTTCAAACCAGTTTCTATATTCTGTTATCTACCTGTACTTTCTTGTAGAACTCAAAAGTGCCCTTTAAAAAAAAAAAAAAAAAATTCTTCATTAATTCTGGCTTAACCCTTTTTTTTTCCTGGACTCAACACTATTTAAGAACAACAAAGATTAAAAATTGTCGATTTTATGTATGAATTATCCACTAAAATTACACGCAAAATTTTGCAAACTGATTATGAAATTCTAAAAGCTTGTTGCAGACAGCTACAAAACTTTCTGAAACTGGGATGTCAATGTTAGGCACATTTTCACTATATATTAAACTTTACAGGTTGAATAGGAATGCATCATGTTGTATAAGAGATATTGGGTCATATGGTACCCAAGAGAAACATTTCTGCTTATTTCAAAAGAATGCATCTTATTTTAAAATATAATTTTTTGGCTTTGCATCACATGTAGAGAATGAAGTCTCAATTCTGTATAAATTTAAAGTATTTCAGTCGTCATGCAAGAACTTAAAGCTTATTATAAATGCTACTTCATGGTAGTATGTACTAATTTGCTGACAATTGACAAAGTCCTTGCTTTTTTAAAGGGAAGTTTTTTAGAAGGTAAGGGGCGGAGGTAATTATTTTTTGTTGCAAATTCTAAGTATAAAAATTTTTAAGATTGTTGCTAAAAGAATAAGCATGGAGAAAGAATTTAAAAGCTGTATTTTGAAGAACAAAATTGAAGTCAAATGTGTTTACCTCCACAAGTTTATTTTCCAGGTAAAAAGCATTATGCAGCCTTGATGCAAATTTGTAATTTACTGACTAATTGTTACTTTTGTAAAAGGGTCAAGTTATTTTATTTATTTATCAATAAGTAAATGATGTAACACACAGGAAGTTCGTATCCGTTAAATCAGAGGATAGTTACAGGTCTTGTTAATGCTTTTGTATTGTGCTTTTATTTATAGTTTGGTTATAGCTAAATCTACTGGTTATATATTAGTTTTATTTTTTCTAGCAGAAAATTTGAATAATTTTGTACTATTATTAATTTCTTGAATATACTGCTTTTTGTAATTTATTTTTAAATGTTTTATATTTCATAAATTTTGAAAATATTTATATTATCCTATATAAAGTATTTGAAGTGAAAACATTATTGCTGTAACTGCCAAAAAAAAAAAAATTCTAAATTAAAAATATATGCTTTTATTGATTTTTTTTTTCATTTTAATGCATCATTTAACAGCATTTATGAAATTGAAAAAGATTTCTTACTCCATCCATTTCAAGCAGTCAATATAAAACTTTTGGGAATCGAACCTATAAGTTTGATAATGAATCCTACTGATCTGACAATGGCATATGGGTAAGTGTGCATGTTTATGCTATATTTAAATATTGTTTGTTAAATTGATAGTTGAATAAATCCTTATTGTAAGCAGTTTTTCTTCCAAAGTTAAAATATCTTTTCTCTCGATTTATTTTAATAAAATCTTTTAATAAAACCCTGGAAATTTAATATTTTTCATCCCCCTCCTTTTCTATATTTCTTTTTGCAGTGTTCTTCACTCCATTTATCTAGAAATATTTGGCTGTCAGTTTCTCAAATAACCATGCAATAACCCACATTAAAATACAGAATCCGATTTAATCCAAGATCATTAAGCTATTTTGGCATTATTAAGCTCATTTATAATCTAATTGAACCTGAATGAATTTTCCTGCTAAACAAAAAATTAATTATCTCAGTTGGCTTACTGTGCAGAGACCGATGCAGATGAAAATTAGGTCAGTTTTACGATCCCTTCACAAAAATACAATCTGTTAAAATAAGCCTTCATTAGCATTTTACCAGCCAAAATAAATAAAATGCCTTACCAGATTGCTTACTTTATAAATTCTAGCTGTAGTACTCAAAATAAAAAAACAAAAACATAAGAAATATTTTTAAAAAAAAAAACTCATTTTTTGCTTTTCTTTCGAAAAAAATAGGGATTAAATCAATTGAAAAATGATTCTGGATAACTGGTTTTCCGGATAACTGGTTTCTGGATAAGAGGTTTCATACTGTACTTAAGTCATAGATCTAGTAATGATTGTATAGCCATGTTTGTGAATTACTCTCAGTAAAGATTATAAACCCACTCGCTGCTTGAATAAATGAGCAAGCCGTTAAAAGAACACGGGCTAGTAAATAAAATAAGTGTGCGCATTGTTTCTAAAGATTGAATTTTGAATTATTATATAAAGGACCGTACTGATGCTAGCCGCCTGGTAAATGGCTAGAGTCTAAGTCTGTATATGTGTATTGTGTAATTTAAATTATCGGTTACCATTTTGAAGATAGTTATAGTGTTTGTATTCTGTTTCAATAAAATTTGAAAATTAGCGTGGGAAAACTTTACTCTCTCATTTTTAATCGCTTACTGAGATTTTACAGAATATGCTGATTACTCTTAAATTTTTTTAAAAAGTTGATTTTATTAAAATGGATCCTTTTTTAAATGAAGGTTAATTAATCATAATCTTTTAATAAAACCCTGGAAATTTAATATTTTTCATCCCCCTCCTTTTCTATATTTCTGTTTGCAGTGTTCTTCACTCCATATTGTTATGAATTTCTGGGTCTTTCTGCCCTTTCACAGTTAAATATAGTTTAAATTTCTTATTCTACACATCAAACAATTAAATTTTGCATTTTCTTGCATCAAAATCGGTCAACTAGGATGGGAGATATGGAGTTTCGGGTGTCCCTGTTGCTTAACATAGGGGTCGTGAAAGTTCAGCCTTTTTTTTTTTTTTTTTTTTTTTTTGTGAGTCTGTGCCATGTCTGTCACATTAATGTTTTTATTTATTCATTTTAACTTTTTATTTACAGACCCGTATCCCTGTGGGATCCATCAGCAGAAAAATTTGTTGGTGGTTTAAAAAAAGGTAATTTTTATTTATTTAAATTAAGTTGTGTTGAAAGAGGGGAGAGAAGTCTGCTGAATATTAATAGATAATGAAGTTTACTAGTTTAAGCTTTTTTTCTTGTAAAAATAAGAATTTTACGGAGGATTTTGATGTGACTTTTTGAACGTTTCTTGTATTCTGTTAAAATAGTTTAAATTTATGTTAAAATTATAACTTTCTGATTTAGCCTTTAAGACCATAATAAGCATTATCATTTGATGTAGGCTGGGCAAAATTTGTAATGTTCATCCAAATTCTTCTGTACTAACCTTCAAAATATTTTCAGGGTTTCTGAGTCTAAGCAAGTTTATTCCCTGTAATAGTAAGGCATGATAGTCAGCAAAATAAAGTATAACATCTTCAAATAAAACAACTTTAATGTAATTTTATGCAGTAAATATGTTTTAAGATTTTTCAGTTGAAAATATGAGGAATTAAATCTGTGAAAGAGCAAACACTGCACAATTTGACAATTTCCAGTTTATTTTATTTTCTATAAATCTTTTTTTTTTAACATTATTTTCATTGCTGTTTATATTATATGCATTCTGTAACTTTAAAATTCTCTAATTCTGTTTACTGTTGCCATTTTTGCCCATTTTCTAGAGATTCATTTTATATTAGCTTTATCTCTTTCTGGTTTTTTTTTTTTCTTTAAATTCTAAATCCAGTTATTCTCACATGCTCATTTGTTGTATTCTTATGCAGAAATGTCTGGTGCATATGTGGAAGTACAAGGCTTTGATGATGAGGATATATATGGCAGACTTTATATAACATATGAAAATACTCCTCCGAAATGTATCAATGATGAGCTCATTTCTAATTGTTTTGCTCATTTTAATGAAGACTTCTGCAAAAATGGTAAGTTCCATAATTAAACGTTTTGGAACACTTAACTATGCATACAAAAATTGTGTGTTTGTGTTTTTTTAATTATTATAGTTTTTTCCCCCAACGTATGTAGGATGGAAAATTATGTATGATATTCTGTATACAAAAATCAATTCTTCCATTCAATTGTGGCATAAATGAAGAATTTACATTTATTACACAAAGTTTTGTAAACTTGATTCGTCCCAGTGTTGATGGATAAAAAAATCCATAATGGTTTTTAAAGCAAAATAATTTTACTACCCACTTTTTCTAAGAGTACATACTGTGACTTTAGAGGGTTAAATATGCTGAAAAAAGAAACATTGTCTATCGTTGTAATCAATTTATGTCTGTCATCGATGGGAAGACTTTTTAATTCAAGGAAGTAACAAGGGAAGTAAATCATATTACTTATATTATAATAAGATTCATAATATAAAAATACAGAGGAGTAATAGAATATGAGATTATGTACAAATTATTTAAACATTTTTTAATATTTTAAGAGTTATTTTTTATTTTATTTTATTCATTTATTGTATACTGCCATTATTTCTTGTTCTCTAACACAGCTTCACTACTCTACAAATCTGAAATATTTTTCTCTCAGTGGCAAACCTTCATGAAAGGTTACTTTATTAATCTTTTGATCACCCTCAGAGATGTTACTGTAACAGTGTTAATCTTGAGACTGATTAAGTGCAATTTGTCACAATCATCTGAAGGTTATCAATAGTACATGAGAATTCACAAATTCTAAAATAACATTTTTTTCAAGTGGGAATTGCTTATTTAGTTTTACTCTGTGGTTATACTGCAATTTTCTGAGCTTGCAGCTGGTGGGACAGATTTCAGTGTTTACATTGAACAGCAGATTTTAGAGCCTTGCATATTTTGGATCTTCTACTAGCTGACTGGATAGGAACTTTTTTGCCTGAGGCAAACAAGGCTGAGCATGTGCACTATTATCAATAGTATAAGATTGGCCAGTGACACCCCCCCACACACACACACACACACACACTAAATAAATAAATAAAATTCTGCCTTTGCAATTTCTGATAGATTATTTAGTTCTTTTTAAAGCACTTGAAATCAGTATGTAAGTATTTAACCGAAAATGTACTCCCAATATCCCCTTGTTAAAAACTTTAACAAGGGAGCTCCAATTAATTGCTCCATCCAAACAATACAACTCTGATGATTTTCTTGTAAAGTGTATTATGTAATATATAAGTGAACTCATTTTATGCATTGTATGTGTTTGTCACAAATTTTGAATGAATAATTAGCTAATAATAAATTAGAAATTAATTAATTTTGCTTTATTTTATTTTTAAAAATATTCTTTTTCTCCAGTCAAAAAATTAGAAAATAACTTGGAAACTCCTTCATCTAATTCTGAAGCAATAGAATCGTCCATAAATATCAAAAAGTCAAATTCTGAGCAAATGTCCAGCACACCTGTTTGTGAAATTAAGTCAGGCTTTAGTGATTTAAAAATGATGGTAGGTTGTGTATGTTTTAAGTTATTTTATTGTACATTTTGCATTGTGTTATTTATAATGTTTTTATTTGCTGACAAGGAGAGGTTGCAAATGTCCAGTCACTAATTAAAATGAAATTTTCTGGAAGTGTTGTTCATAAGGCATTCAATCATTGATGCAGAGTGTAGAACCCAGTATATAGGCATCCTTAAATTTTGCCCTGAACATTTGAAAATCAATGTGCACAATTCAAGTAATGTTTTGAATTGGAAAATTTCGATCTGTGGTGGCATGATAAGTAAATGACAGTTGACAAGTTTGAGTTATTGTTGGTGCAAACAATAATGCAAATTTCGGTTTTTTCTTTAATTAAACTTATTTAATCATAGTATAAATTTTATTTAATATGCCACGAGTTTTGTTACTTAAATCAATTAAGTTACATTTTTAATTATTTATAATGCATTTGAATGCTTTCAAAATTTATTCTTGAGAATGCTGATATATTGAGTGTATATATATATTAGGACTCTACAAAATATTCAGAAAAAATTTTCGTAACTATGAGGCATTGATGCGGTAGTTTATTCAAATTATGTGGTATTTATGAAAATTTACTGAAATAATGCGGATGAGTAGGGAAATATGTACATTAAACAGAACAATATTTTAATTTACAATTAAAAACAATTAAGTGTCTTACTTTTTCACTTATTTTTAGTGAATTAAAATTATTTAAATAATTTATTTTTACTGAATTACTACACTTATTTTTAGTGAATTAAGTTTATTTAAAATAACGTGGTGTTAGTCTGGCAGCCGATGATTCCTTCAAACTCTGCCTTGGTTTTGTAAATATTTAGCCATAACATGGAACTGCTCTTTCACAGTCAGAATTAGATAAAATCAAGAGTACTTGCTTTGCTTTGCGTGTTAGTTCTGGAAACCTCTGTGAAACAGCCTCTGAATATTCCAAAATCTTTTACATTTTCAGCAAAACATTCCTTGACACACACCTTGTAAGCAGCATATTTAAGTCTTATTTGTAAATCATCAAATCCTGGAACATTATTGAAGCCTTCATCATCAATATTCATGTTGGACAATTTGTCTGGGTTAAAACACTGGAGCCAGTTTCATGAATTTTAAACCAGGTTGGGAAAACTTACATCCTCGCTTTTTGGAGACATCCATTTCTGGGCAATAATAAACGTTCAATTTTGTTACTACTGAAAATTGTGGTGATATGAGGAAATTTGTAGTTTCATGCGGAGAATTGTAAATTATGCAAAATTCCACATATTTGCATATTTTATAGGGTCCTATATATGATCCATATTTTGCTGAATATACCCAACTGTAAAGGGATTGCCATCTAATGTAGAAATGTGTAAAACTTAGTGAATGCTACAAGCTAGTGTGAGATACTGAATTTATGAAATTAGTATAAAAATCTTAGATTTACAGTGCAAAACTTCATAGCAAAAATATTAATAAATGATACAAAAAAAGTTAAAGAATGTATTTTTTCCCCCCTAAAATTATGATTCATATATTTTTTAGTTATTTTAAAGTTATCTGGAACAGATGTAACCACATTAAGACAGGTCTGTTATATTTAACATGTCTGTATATTTAAGCTTTTTTTTTTTTTTTAAGTTTATAAATCCTGTGGATGGCGAAGTAGTTGCTGAATCAACCGTTGACAAATCACCTGTAAAATCAGAAATTGAAATACAGCAGGCTGTATCACCATCACAAGTAATTATTATTTATAAAAATATGTACCTATTTTAAGTTACTTGCCAGATTTCTTTATTTTAAACTTACCTGTGTGTTTAATGTGCATGCAAAAGTCTGTCAATATGAACCCTAATTGCATTTTGTTTTGTTCTGAACAAAACTCCTGTGTTATACAGGCAGTCAGTCTAGTAAAATATGTTTCATTTATTTCTTCCTTAAATTATGAAATGCAGATCTTCATGAGCATTAAAATATTACTTTCGAAATTTTTGAATATCTCTTAGATTTTTCCCCTGTAGCAATATCCTCTGTTAGCTCTAAAATGCATTATTTTAAAAAAGGTCTGAAAATAAAATTGCAACTTCATTTATGCTTACTCGTGTTTAGGAAAATAAATTTTTAAATGTTCAGCAAGTAGTGTCTCAGAAAAAAAACATGATAAACTTCAAATTTGAAAAAGTATAATGTCCACTGTATACCTCTCATAAAACAAAGTAATATAGCCTAATTCTACTTTGGTTAGTCTTAATACTATTTTTTATTGTTTCTACAATTTCATATCATTGCATTATTTTATATATTTTTTACTATTTTTTTTTTATAATTTCAATTTAGCAATAAAAATTAGAAGCAATCAAAAATTCAGGAAATGAATTCATGCTGGTATGCTAATTTTCCCATACATTTTAAGAAACTATTTCCAGAGTGATCTTATATTAAATGCATATTTATACAAAAACTACAAAATTTTCTTTTAATTACGGAAAAATAACAGTGTAGCCAATTGGCTACAATATGCTTTTAGATCAAATGTATAATTATACACATCCAGGGGTCTGTTTAACATCGATACAATGGTAACCTTTGTTTTTATTTGTTATTAACTTCAGTAGTCAAGGAAAGCCTTTCTTACTGAAAGAAGTTAAAAATGTGTGTAAGTGAGTGAGATTGAAATAAGACTGAAACTACTGAAAAAATTGAAATAAGACTGAAACTACTGAAAAATTCTTTAATTTGATTAGTTTCATTAATATTGCTACCATGTCTTCCATTTTATCATTATTTGTTTATTATAGATATGTGAAAATGCTACTTCACCCGAAGTAAATTCAGAGGAACAACAGGTAATTTTCTATAAGTAAATTTGTTCAGATTCTTCTTTTTCTTTTTTTCATAATACAACTGTGCAATAAAAACTGTTATGGTTTATTAGTAAGTTTTGGGAAAAGTGCTGAATGCTGCTTAACAATATGAAACATTTACTGGTTTATTCAGGGACACAGTTTCAGAAACTGGTGCAATGCATAAAACAATGTAAATTAATTTATTAGCTTTAAAAGAAATCTTAAAATTTGTTTATTGTTGTTGTTTTCACATTTCTCGGGGTGTCTACCAGTCAGGAAAGTCTGAAAAATGCCAGGAAAATAGGAAATAGGTCAGGAAAGCTTGAAAAAAGACTGGAAAATGCAAAATGAGCCAGGAAAATTCTCCAGTAGAATAAATTTTCCTCTGCATATAAAAATTTCTTGGTGCGTTTTTTCTTTCTATACTCCTGAGAATAAAAAATGCTGATAAAGATGATTTTTGTGTAGATAGAATTAATGAATCGGAATATATGTGGGATATGTGATTCTCATACCTGTTTTACATTCTGTGGTGGGGTGTTTTTTGTGCTATGTGTCTGATCAGTGATCAAATATGGAAATTTTTATTACTAATTCACTGTATTCTTCCAGAATGGAAGTGCAGTAGACCAAAAGATAAAAATTTGTGTCTGTATTTAATATTATGATATATCACATAAATCAGCTATGGGCAACCTTGGAAAAATGTCGGGCCAAATTGTTAAGATGTTAGCGAAGTCGCGGGCCATATAATTGGGATTTATATGGGATTTTCAATGGTTTGTATGGGTTCTAATATGTTCTGCAGGCGGGATCAAAAGCCTTGGCGGGCCACATCTAGCCAGCCAGCTGGAAGTTACCAATATGTGACATAAATACCATCTGTAGCACAAGTAGTATTGGTCAAGATTGGTTAAATCTTAACCAACTAGTATCTATCTTCAAATTCATTTTCTTTTTTTCTATCTAACTTAAGTGCATCAATAATTATATTACAATTGAAAATTTATTTCATGTAATTGTAGCAAAATATTTAATTATAAAAAGAGGGTGCTGCTGTTCAGGGATTTCCCCATAGTAAAATGCATCTGTGGTCAGGAAATTTTTTCCAGAAGCTTCAAAATTGTCTTTCAGATATTTAGTGGACACCCTGTTTCTAATTGGTGCTTAACTATTTACCAGGCCTTCAATAAGTTGGAATGAAATTATTTCAGATGATTTAACCTGGCCTCCATGAGAAGCTATCTAAATTTCTGAAATAGCCTAGCTTCATAAAAGCAATAAAAGACGATAAAATCCTATTAAAAAGTTAAATACAATTAGTTATCCTGTTTCTTTAATCAAGATTATGCATTAAAAATAGAAGCTTTGCAAATCATAACAACAGATGGCACAATAAACGATAAGACACATGCCCTAATAGATCTGGGATGGAAGGTAGATCAGTGCACAACTCAAAATGGTGGTGAGAAGGCCACCAAAAATGCTTTTAAAGGATTTTAGTGTTCTTTTACCTTTCTAGTAGCCTAGCTTTTTGGACATTACTGTATCAAATAGATGGAAATGGGCTTTGATTCTTTATCTATTAGAGATAAGTGGGCAATGTAAATTGAAAAAATGTTCAAAATACGGTTGGCAATGAGACTCCGTTATGAAAAAATTCCTCTCATTCATTTACAAAAAGTTACTTTTTTGTACTAGCGGCCAAGGCTCCTAGACTCGCTATACTCGCTTTTCGTATGAGTCATTCAGCCCCTAATAAGGCTTATTTGTAAAAAAGGCATTTCGACAAACAAAACCCAAAGGTTGGATCAGATAGAATGTTACCGTGCTACACATTGCTTGGTTCTTGCATGTTGCTTGGAACATAAAAATTAAACTTCGCACTATTTTTAATTATGTGAAACCCATCAAACACATTGCGTATTATCCAATTATGGCAAATTTTCATAATTTGGCAACTTGCGTATATGTATGGTTAATAATTTTAAGAAAACAGTACTTCATATGTTTTCTTTGATAAAAACTACGGAACAGCTAGTGCCATGACTTCACCAAAAGCTTAAGTTAAATTTCTAAAGTACCAAAATTAAAGTTAAATAAGAAAAAAATCAAACAATCCAATATCTTTTTTCCTATATCAAATGGCATAGAGGCCGAAGTAATCATATAGTTTATTTTTCTTAACCCTCAATGACCCAGATATCTGTCTGTTTTTTGCTGAAAGAAAATGGCTCTACGACGCCATGTAAACTAAGTAAAGAGACACAAGGAATGGATGAAGAAAACACTCTGTTAGACTTTAACAACTTACATTTATTTAAATTAACTTAATCATAACATATTTATCTAGAATAACAAATTTTGCCTTTACAAAAATTCAAACTTGAAATACCCGGGGACTACCAATTATAAGCATTTTAATGTTTACCCTGTGATGTGCACTTAACTTTATACTGCCGACTCAAAAAAAATAAAAAAGGATAGAGAAAGTAAAAGAAGACAAAAGAAACTTATCATGATTGATGGGATATTAGGGGGCCCCCAGATGAGTCTCTTCAAGTCGTGACACGTCGCCGGAATTCAGATCTCAGGAACTCGTCGAAAAACAAACGACCTCCTCACGACACCGCCACAGAGAGACTCCAGTTCACCGCTAAATCTTCGCTCTTGATTTTTCTGCCTCTTCACTCCAATATTCATGCGTCAATCAAGTTCGCTCATGAACTGTATTCTTTCATATCTTAGTACTTATTAAAATGAAGTAAAACTTATTTAGTTGGTGAGGTAACGTTGCATTAAAAAGGAAATTTAACTATTTTGCTTGTTATTTGTAATTTTTGAGGTATTTTTATTTTTTGTACACGTGGCTAGTCTTCTGATGTGTCCCTCTGCCGATTTCGATGTCTCCGTATCGAATCTTCATTCAATCTATCGATTTATGTAAAATTGATGCAGGGAAAAAGGGGAATAAAAAAAAACGGAAAAGGCAGAATAAAAAAAGTTAAAGACAGAAAATTTTAGCATAAAAAAAAAAAACACTTCTAAACCTAAACTTAAAATTTTGCAAACACATTACAAAGCCAAAATATGATGTTTGTATCAAAAAAAATTATTTAAAAAGGAAATTGTCGGCATAAAGAAAAGGAAAAGTCGGCTCGATTTAAAAACCACATATAACTATTTTTAACATTAATTATTTATCAAAAGTTGTAATCATACCAATACCACATATCAAATAGAAAAGTTTTGTTCTTCCGATCTGGCAACCTGTTTTGATGTTAGCGTGCGAAACAAATCAAAACTCCGTGAGAGAAATAATAAACAAACCCAAAAGATAAGTAGTACAATTTAAACATTACACAAAAATTAATCAAAGTTTGGTTTTACTACTCATAGATCGCTAGAACAAAAGTTATTATTATCAAATCATAACACTAGGGTAGCTTGCCACCAATGGCGACTTTTCATTATTTGGTGATATACACATGCTCACAACCTATAATTACTGCCCATTTAAGGTTCACGAAAAAACCGTTATCCATATTTTCATGTACATAATCCTTTGCAGATTGGCTTATTTAGCACCACGAATTATATCTTGCCATGCTGGCAAATATCCAAAGTGTACTATAACTTCTATAATGACATAGTTAACGCCGCCAAATATTTCTACTGGTAGCAAATACTCCAGATGGACCGAACTGGCTTTAAAATAATCTGCATTTTAATTATTTTTCATTTTCAGGATATTTGATTCTAACATTTTGGAACTCTCAGTTTAGATTCACTCTGCTTGGAAAAATACCATTTTGCCAGATCGTACCTAGTGCCAAGATGGCACTTTTAAAATCAGTTGCAATTTGTTCGTTTTTCCAAAACAGAATAACTATCTCTAATTCTAAACTCCTGTTGTCTAAGTGAACTTACTATTTGAAACTTGTCAACTTTGTGTAACACACTTTGAGTTATTTATTTCTGTTTTATGTACTTTTTAATTGGCATAAAATTGATGTAATTATACTTCATATTTGTCAATTTCATGCGATTCTACATACTTGAAATTGCTTTATTGCAAAGGAATGAATGATTTTAAGCCAAATCTGGCAACAATCATTTTGCTTTTTCAGTTTTTTATTAATATCTTCTGAAATAATTCAATTTTCGAAATTTAAGTCAGTTTATCAGGTTCCTCGGAATTTTCCGAATCAGTGGACATGTTTCTTGAAATTCAAATCCCCACAGTTTAGGAGCAGATAGTCGAACAAGCTCTTGACGGCTTCGGTGGCGGCGACAGAGACCGTTACTTTTTTTTTTTTTTTTTTTTTAGAATAGAGAGATACAACCCCCGTACCAAAAATATTTCCAGTTAGTAAAATGTGCCCCATACACTAATGATGTGATGCACCAAATAATTTGAGCCCCCTTTTTTTTGAGTCAGATATTTTAAAGGAAGGTGATTGGGACTCTACATGATTTTGAATATAAATGTTTATTGCTAGAGTGGAAAACAGGATTTTCTTTTGTAATTTCTGTATAACCCCTGAAATGTGGTCATTCGACATGATTTTTTTCCATCGACAGCCATGGAAAAGTGGTTTAAGTGAGTGCTATATTTATCTTCATACCTCTGACACTTTTTAAGGTATAGTTATTAAATTTTGTATATCACCTCATGAGTGTATGGGGCACATTTTACTAATTAAGAATTGTTTAGTATGGGGTCGTATACATTTTCAAAAAGTGTAACATTTTGTAAATGAATGAGAGAAATTTTTTCTTAACGGAGTCTTATTTCCAACGTTATTTTGAACATTTTTATCAATTCACACTGCCCACTATCTCTAATAGACAAAGAATTAAAGCCTGTTACCACCTTTTTGGAGCACTCTGTATAATCAAGACGCGTTTTGCAAAGCCTTTATTTTGCAATTTTTAAAAAGTCATTTAAAAGAATGTACTCTTACATACAATGCTCAAACAAAATGCGTTTGTGAGAGCAGTGTCTAATTATACAAAAAATAGAGATTTTTACATGAAAATTCAGCTCACACGATTGAATAAAACAGGAACTCTAGAAAGTACTTTTCTTTCTCAAAGACTCATCCATCTGATTTTGCGAGTGTTCCAAATTTTTTACTTGTAAATATCAGAGGTTGTTGTTGTTGTTGTTGTTGTTGTTTTTTAATTCCTATTTCTTAGTGTGGATATTACAGTTCGGTGCAGGGCCCATTTTTCTTTGGAACCCTAGGCTTAAACCTAATGGACAATCCGTTTTTGTTGCCTTATGTCTCAATTAAGTGTAATGACTGTTTAGATTTTTTTTTTTTTTTTTAATAATCTGAAAAATATGAATAGTCAGGATATTGTGCTGTGCTACAAAAAATTGAATTTGGAACCCTTTTCACAATAAACATTTATTTTTAAACATTTTTACCTTGTTACAAATACCTGCAACAGTAACCATTTTTTTTTTTTTTTTTCAAAGCAATAAAGTTCATTTTTTCATCTGTTAGAGTTGAAGGAACGTATTTTTCAATTATTAAAAAACTGGGGTATTGTATGTGGGAGACAACCTAGTAAGAATATCAGAACCTCTGATGGAGGCGATTTTGGAACAAGACTAGTTTGTGAATGGTAAACGACAGTAATTGGGGCATAAGTATTCATGATAAGTACAAAGGCTTCATTACCTAACTTATTTTATTTAGTTACTTGCTTACAGAAGAAAAAAAGAAACGTTCATTGTTAATCTAAGTTCAGATGGGGGGGAGGTTGTGGGGAAGAATGAATAAAAAGATTAAAACAAGGGATTAACCACAGGGATATAGTGCAAGATTGACATGATATGTGACTGAAGCATACTACCTGCCCCCATACACAAATTGTATTTTCTTTTTCAGAATATTATGCCTATAATTTCTTCATTTAGTATAGAGTATTTAGTATAAATAGAGGTTAAATATCAGTTGAGGATTTCTGTTTTCTTGTGTTAACACAATTTTGAATTTTCAGTCTGCCCCCCCCCCCTTCTTTTTTTTCCATTTTTTCCAAATTTTGACTTTTTTTTTAAATACATTTATATAATATTGTATTCATACATTGGTATTTTTCTAAATAATATATTCATTTGTATCTGTTACAGGCTAAACTATTAGCAGAGAAACGGTTCCAAAAAGAACAACAGCGGACTCGGAAAAAACGGACAAGTTTGGAAAATTCAGAAACTACAGCAGAGAACAAAGTTAAAAGTATACCAGAAGAAGCATCACGGGTGTGTATTGATTATGTATATATGAATAAATTCAAACTTTTTTATTAGTTCCTTTTTTAAAAAAAAATTAATGTAAGTTCTTGCAATTTTCTTGGAATTAGCTAGGAAATTTTTTAAAATGTGTGGAAGCTATATTACTGGGTTAACTGCATGCCCATCTAATGCCCCCCCCCCCCCCCAAAAAAAAATAATAATAATAATAATTTTTTTTTTCAAGATAATTTATTTTTAACATTGTTTGGTCATTTAAAAAATATATAAGTGGTGGTTAGATTCAAAAAAGAATACTTGAGTTTCTAAATCAGAATCTTACAAGTCTACATATTTTTCTAATTTTTCTTTAATTTTGATGTAACTGAAAATGTTCATTAACTAGTAAAAGTGCACACAAACTAATCTGTTTTGCAATTTCAACCATATTAATCCTGTAGTGTTGAGACTTTGAGCAATACTTTTAGTGCAAACCCCCTAAAGAAAATTAATTTTGGATTGCGTTGTGAGAGAATTGCCACAAACCCAGGTTTTACACTTACCGTTCATGTGTATGTGGTTTGTCGAAGTAAGGAGCACTAAAAAGGGATTGAAAAAATGACACTTTATTAACAAATTAAAATGGTAAAACAGGGTGTCTACCGGTCATGAAAGTCATGAAAAAGTCATGAATTTTGCCTTTCAGTCATGAATTTTTCCGTTTAAAAAAAAAAAAAATCTTTCCGGGCCATTTGATATCAAATGGATGCTTGTAGCGGTCTTGACTAGGGAATGCAATCCCGCACTGATTTTTGTCTTGTGGGATTTCGGGATTGACAGTTCATTTAGCTAGGACTTCATTTCAACAGAGAAAATTGCAAAAAAGTAAGACTTTAAGCACAATGAAGTTTAGCCTTAACAAAAATAATTAATCTTGTGATATAATTAATAAAATAACTTACAGAAGTATGTAAATTATAATCATGATATTCAGAATAATATACTAAGTTATGTCTTATCTTAGTTGCTAAAAATGAGGAATTTACAGAAACTTTTTTATATACAATTTATAGATGCATTCACATACTTACGTTATTTTCTTAGTTGCTGAAAAACAAATGTACAAATTCGAGCAAATCCAAATAATCATTTCCTAGTCTAGATTTAATTTTAGCAGAATAATTAAAATTGTGAATTAAAAAAATGAAAACTATTTATAATTAATTCGTGACTGTTCGCTAAGAGATAAATTAGTATGAAATATTTCAGTTCCTTTGGAATGAACTGAAATAAGTTTGCGAAAAATATAGATTACGATGTCTAGATTTAGATGTTTGATCCAGACTCCCATTGTAAGATAATTAAAAAATAATAATAATAAATAAAAAATTAAAAAATAATAATCTTTAAATTAAAATTTGTAGTCATTGATTCGTTAATTCTTAGATAAGAGACATAAATATGCAAAATTTTCAGTATATTGATTGGGAAGTAGTGTGAAATTGTAATACAAAATAATTTATTTCTCCATGTCAATCCCGCGGGACTAGTCCCGTAAATATTTGTGCAGGATCCCGTTCAAGCGGGATCGGGATTGCATTCCCTAGTCTTGACATCACCGAAAATTTGTAAGTCTTTGTCATCCCAGGAGCAGAATTATACTCAGTGTTCTGCAACATGTCCGCAAACAGTTGCAAATGTTCTGCAGGCATTTTGTCCAAATGTGGCAGATCACGGTAAAATGCAAAATAGATATGAAAAGTGAAGAGAGATAAGATAGTGTGAAGGGCACTTCTCTCTAATTATTCTGCAGAACGTATCACTTTGTCTTCTTTTTAAAAGATTAAATGTTCTGCAAAGATTGTGATTATTCTGACGTATGCCGCACTTTTAAGCACTTCTGCTTTCGGGATTGTCATAACCGCAAGCGGGATGATCGTGAATGAAACAGAACTTGTCATAGTTTGTTTTTCTTTTGTTTTTGGGTGCGTTCAGACTGCCACCTTTGAGTAACTCAAGAAAAACCCAAGTCATTCACGATGCCAGATTTGAGCTTTCCAAGGAGATAAGCAAAGCGTTCACACTGCCAAGCTGAGTAGCATTACTATATGTATTTGTTAATTATACGAAATTCTATATTACAATGACATATGCAACATTAATTTTTACAGTTAATTAAGGTCATGAAATTTGTGCACAAAGGTCATGAAAATCATGAAAAAGTCGTGAAATTCAGTTTATGAAACCTGGTAGACACCCTGTAAAAGAAAAAAGTATAGATCTAACGATTATCACATCCTATAAAAGAGTTAGCGGCAAGACACATATACCATCTTACATATCATTTCTACTGGTACTATTAAAGTTATCAGACAAAATATAAGCACAAGAATTTAACAGTTGAAAATAATTATAACTGACTGTGACACTCAAATACCAGGCTTACACATTTTTTGTTCGATAGAGAAGGTTAATCCTGGGTACCCAAGGTTGACACAAAAAATTTATTTATTATTGAAAAATGAATGAAGAGTCACAAAATATCATATTAAAGATTACATTGCTACATTTATCAATCCCTTTTTGTTATGTTAATTAAACATGATCGACAGTCATTACAAAAGTGTTAAAACATCTACAAAAGCTGCTCTCAAAAAAAAAAAAAAAAAAAAAAGTATAAAATAAATCCTAGAAATTAATCTTAACGCTCTGCAGTAAAAAGGCTCTTTGCTGGTTAATCAAAGGTAAAAGAAAACAAAATAATCATTTTTAAAAAGGAAAATTATAATACTCATCAGCTCTAAAAAAGGATAGTTGTCTCAACAAAGGGAGAAATCATTCAAGTACACTGGCAAGGAGAAAATGTAAAGAACCACAGAATTGTGTGAAAAAATTGTCTCTTAGATGTGGCTATATGCTGCTGTGGACACCATTACTAAAGCAAAGAAAATCATTAAGGACACCTCTCCATGACCAGGTCGAAGAAGGAATTCTTTCTTTTTAGTTGGAATCTCCCCTTGAAATTATAATCTGGTGTCTGCTTGCTTTGCTTTTTTCCAACAGGTTACAGCACAGTAGGGCCGGATCAGCTCACGGTGATGTGAAGCGATTTATGATGCCTTGAGATCCATCTCCAGTAGGGCCGTGGTGTAAGGATGAAATCTATATGCTCATTCAGAGCTGATGGATACTAGTCGGCTGTCAGTGCGCTCGCCATGACAACAAAAAAAAAAAAAATTTTTTTTTTTTTTAAAGAAATGTTGATCTGGTGGGTGTGCATTGCAGCCATGATTTTGGCTAAATTAGCAAATGCTGCAACATAGCTATCATTGTATGGCAGGACAAAAAATAAAAAATCTCATGTCTCCTTACAGATGACCTTGCATCTTGGCTCCCCAAACAAATCTCACTGAAAGTCCTGTGCTGGACGCTTACATCCAACCCCGGAAAACCCCTCTCAGCCAATCAGAGCACACCAACTCATTCCAGTTGAAACAGAAACTTGCCTCTAGGGACAAACAGCAGGGGAAAAACTTCAAGAACATTCCAACAAGCGCGAGAAAAAAAAAAAAAAAAAAAAATGGCAACCTCAACCGAATGATGCAAGAGCAACAGAAAATGATGTAATCATGCAAAAAAAAAAAAAAAAATGGGAAAATGCTTAAAAAGAAAATTCCTGAAATTTAAGTGAGAGAATCCTGACAACAGGAAACAATTGCAAAAGAAATTTGAGAGGGATAAGACCATAGGAGCATGCAAAAATTAAAATCCCATCAAAATGTATCTTTAACGAGAAATAAGATATGGTGCACAGCCATTAAATTTAAAACCCTAGATTAGACATGATGTCTACCATCATGCAAAGGTCACAAAAGTCACGGAAAAGTCAAGAAACGGCAAAAAGGTCATGAAAGTCAAGAAAAGGTCAAGAAATGAAGCACTAGGTCACGATTAGCAGCTCAACTACGCTTTTTCCATTTCATTCAAATTCTTAGTTTCTGTGTTAAGTTCATTGAGAGAAATCATTTTATGTATCTTTTCTTAACATCATTAATTCTTATTTTGATTTCACGAGTGATTTGGAGAAAGGAAGTTGATTTGTTTAGTAATGGTGTGTGTGGAAGGGGGGGGGGGGCATCTGCTGAGTGTCCGCTCTTCTGACCTGAGGAGAGGGTTACAACTGTTCGCTGCAGCTTCAGGTCGTAAAATATCTCGTTAGAGAAACAGTCTGCCATTCAGAAGAGTAGTCATAACAATAAATTATTTACTACTGTAAATGGTGCTTTATGGTGTTTTATAAATGCTGCAAGTAATTAATAAACAGCACTTGGTTATTGTTTATTTTTTCAGATTTTCAAAACACATTCTTCCAAACTTATAGCTGGCTGCACAGGAAGATTAAGACCACGGCAGTTCTGGAAGTGTGGGGTAATGCCCCCCCCCCTTTCCTGATTGTTGATGTACTAAAAAGAATAGGGGGGGAAAATCGATTCATTGACAGGGTGTCCAGCAGTGGGAAATGTACCTGAATATTTCTCACGGCGGGAAAGTCGGGAAATACTACTTGAAAATATCAAAAATTCCGGTCAGCATCGGAGCCAAATTGATGACAGCTCTGATATAGAACAATATTAGGCAGAGAATGGGGTGGGAACTGTCAGTAAAAATTTGTGTCTATTTTGCGGCCGCTCCACAAAAATGAAATCGTCGACAATTGCGAGAATGCAAGTCTTTTGTCGACTGCACTCGCCCCTGTGATGTTCATTTTCACTGTAACTAAGCTCTCAGCAAAAGCCTAATTGACATTGCGAAAATGCGTGGTGGGGAGGGCCATTGAAACTATTTTGAATTCATCGATTGGAAAAATAAAAATTTGTGCAAGGTGGAAATTCTTTACGATCCCAGAAGTTCCGATCCCGGTGAGTTCTTTTATAATTATGGGTCATTCTATTTCAAAT